>OZ024740.1:325777876-325792876 GCA_964016885.1 Eledone cirrhosa
AATTTTACCTCTTGTATTAAAGATTTGCTTCTTGGTGGGTACAAGTTTCCCATTGTAGTAAAGTTTTCCTACACTTGGATTACATCAATCTGAGAGACTATTTCTCTCTAAATCATTCCTGATTCTGATATGTTTTTCAATGATGATGTTTCATGGGTCAATAATAGACAAATATTTGACCATTAACAGGCCTGATGGACGAGTGGATTTCCGAATTGATACACCAAAATAC
Organism: Eledone cirrhosa; assembly: GCA_964016885.1. Lineage (NCBI taxonomy): Eukaryota > Metazoa > Mollusca > Cephalopoda > Octopoda > Eledonidae > Eledone > Eledone cirrhosa. The sequence continues at coordinate 325,778,109 of OZ024740.1, forward strand.
CCGCTTACTTGGGTGATGCATGGGCTGTCTATTAGTCGAGATTTGGGTCTTGGAATTATGACAAAGCCAGTCATGGTAAGTTAGGTTTTCTTTTAAATATCTGGTTAGTGATAGGAAGGGCATTCAGTTGTAGAAATCATGCCAAAAGGGGACTGCGAAGACTTCAGTTCTTTCAATGGTGCAACAATCTGTCTATTACTGGGGTCATGTTAAAATACACCTAGTACAGTCTGTAAAGTGGTTAGTGGTAGGAAGGGCATCCAGCTGTAGAAAACTTACCAAAAAAATGCTGAGAGGACTCTTCAATTTTGTCAAAGGCACATCAATTTCTTTAATATTGGTGCCATGATAAAATGCACCCAGTTCACTTTAGAGCAGAGGTCCTCAAAGTGGGCACTACCACCCCCTGGGGAACAGTGGGGGAATGGTAGATATGATATAATAGTATATTAAATATCAAATGATACATATATGAATATAGTAAAATAAAAAAATATATAATTATTTATACATAGTATATATTATATTATTTATTATACATAAATTAACGATTTTATTTATGTAATTTTTACAATTTGTGTGTAGGCAGGTCTCTCTGGAAATAGGAGTAGGGGCGCTGAGGGTATACGTGGCCATGGGAGAGGGGCAGTGGCCCAAAATGTTTGAGAACCTCTGTATTAGAGGGTGGCAATGAATGTAAGCAAGATGCATGTTCTCAGCCTGTCTGAGAGGGTGCAACAATAAATTGCATCCGGTGCACTCGGTAGTATGTGTGAAGTTATGTAAGCTAGATTCAAACCCACTGGCCCATCTGAAAAATCAGATGCCTTGATTAAGTACTGACTTCGTCTGTGACTACCCATTCAATTCTTGTTGGTGGGGAAAGAGATGTTAAATGAGGATGATGATGATATATTTATATGATTTGCTTTGTTTGTTTATTTAGTATGATGCTGCCCGATACATGTACATCCAAGTGGAAGCTCCCACTTACATTATCAGGGGTGAACAAGTTGGATTCCGTGTGACTGTCTTCAACTTTTGGGACCAAGATGATTTCATTGAGGTAAAAAAAATATTTCAACGTTTTTCTCATTGTTTTACCTCTCTCTGTTTCTATCTTTCTCATTTTTCTCTCTCCTTCTCACCTTTCTCTCTGTCTCTCTCTCCAAATTTCACCTCCTCTACCAGAGGTTGCAACCAAGAGACATTGTCTGAGCAATGGAGACACCAATGGAAATATTATTTCTTCCATCTGATCTGACAAGCAGCTCCTTTTCTCTCTTCTGCCAGGAGTTGTGATTGACACATAGCATCAGTAATGGAAAGGCCATTAAAAACATTGTTTCCTTGGTCTGATCTGACAATTGGCTTCTTTCCTTTTACTGCACATACTTCTCCACTCCTCCCGAGCCCCCTCCTCCCTTTTTTGGTATGCTCACTAATTCACATAATATAATTTTATTTCAGGTATTGGTCACTGCTCATGCATCACCATTTCATAAATTTGTCCTGGTTGAAGAATTAGGCCTTGTCCAGTCATACAGTCCACGGTTAGCTAATGGTGACATGCAGACTATAGTGTTTGTAAGTATAGGCTTACTAATATCATCACCATCACATTTAGTTTCCCATGCTTCACTGGGTCAGTTATTTCAGAGGTAGTACTGGTGCCAAGATAAAAGGCATGCTGTAGAAGAGCAGTTGCCAACCAGTGGTCCCTGGACCACTGGTGGCATTTATAATTTTGTCATATTTAATAGGTACATTTCATATTAATAAAATGGAAGTTCTCTGATCATTATTTTCCCAATGTATTTATCTTTTTAAAAGAATTCATATTAGTGGTCTGAGGGAGTGGTCTGTGAGGTCCGAAAGGTTGGCGACAGCTGCTGTAGAGTACAGGAACATATGTAAGCAAGAAGCATGTTCCTAATCTGTCTGGGAGATCAATATCTCTACTTGAATAACTCACTCAGTGATGACTCATCCAACACTTGCTAGCAGGGAAATGACATCAAATGATGATGGTGAAGATAAATTCCTCAAAATTCTTAATTAATTGAAATAGTGTATTTCATTAGAAATATCGTGACAAAAAGATTAATTGTTCTATTGATTATTTTCTAGCTGGAACCAGGACAGTCAAAAGACATCTACATGCCAGTCATACCAATTATTCAAACTGGTTGCTTTGATATAGAAATTAGTGCTTCATGTTTTATGGAGAGAGACTATGTCATACATAGAGTTTGTGTGAAGGTAAATATATTATTCTTGTTTCTCTTTCTTTACAAACTTATCACTACAGTGTTCATCATCATCATCATCATCATCACCGTTTTACGTCCGTTCTTCCACGCTAGCATGGGTTAGATGGGTTGTCCTGTTGTGTGCAGTGTCTGGTCGGCTGACCATGCCTTGCTCATACAGGAACTGATCTGGCTTGATTTCTACAGCTGGATGCCCTTCCTAACACCAACCTCATTTACAGTGAGTGCTGGGTGCTTTTTCGTGGCGCCTACACGTCCACTTTACAGTGTGGGCTGGGTGCTTTTTTGCCGTGGCACCTCCACGACCACCTTGCGGTGGGGGCATATTGTTTATATGCTTCAGCATGTACCCATGGGAGGTCGGGTACTCTATATTACTGCGTGACGCCAGAAGTCACGGTCGTGTGTCATTGTCTTTGAGAGGTGTAATTGGGTAAGGTCGGCTTTTATCACCTCATCCCAGGTCATCTTGGGTCTCCCCACTCCGCAGTTTCCATCAACTTCTAGTGCTCTGCACCTTTTTATGCAGCTGTCATCCTTCATACGCATCACATGTCCATACCAGCGCAACCGCCTCTCCTGCACACAGCATTTGATTCCTCTTATGCTCAGTCTCTCTCTCAATTCATTTATGCTTTGTCGTTCACGTATATTACTGTTACACATCCATCGGAGCATGCAGGCTTCGTTTCTCTCTAATCTACGTAAGTCTTCCACCTTCAGCGCCCAGGTCTCACTACCATGCAACATCGCTGTTCGGATACACGCATCATACAGTCTGCCTTTCATTCTGAGGGAGAAGCCTTTTGCAGCTAGCAGTGGTAGTAGTTCCCTAAACTTCTTCCATCCCGTTCTTACCCTAGTTATTGTACTTTCTGAACACCCACCTCCGTTGCTAATTCGGTCACCTAGGTAGCAGAAGCTGTCTACTGTTTCTACAGGGCCCTCCCAGAGATTGGTGGTACTTGTTTCCTGTGGCTGTTTGCTGCTTGCTGTTTCAGCACAGCTGCTACATCTGAATCCTACATTCTTAATTAAGCTTCCTGAGATCCCGCTACATCTCTTGTGTACCCATTGTTTGCATTTGGGGCAGAGAATGGAGTTCCTACCTACACCTTTCCTACATACTGAGCAAGGCCATTTCCCTGAGGGGATCTGGGTTCTGTTTTCTCGTCTACTTACAAGGACCTTAGTCTTTGTCATGTTGACTTTGAGGCCCTTTCTCTCTAGTCCCTGCTTCCAGGTTTGGAATTTATTCTCTAGTTCTATCATAGATTCAGCTATGAATGCGAGGTCATCAGCATACAGGAGTTCCCATGGGCATCCGGTCTTAAATTCCTCCGTTATTGCCTGCAGGACTATGATGAACAGGAGAGGGCTAAGAACAGAGCCCTGGTGGACCGCAACTTGTACGCTAAATTCCTCGCTATACTAATTGCTAATCCTAACTTTGCTGACTGCTCCCCTATACATGGCTTGTACCGCTTTCACAAGCCATTCATCTACTCCTAGTTTTCTAAGAGCCCACCAGATTACAGCACGTGGAACTCTGTCAAAGGCTTTCTCAAGGTCGACAAATGCCAAGTAGAGTGGCTTACTTTTAGCTAGGTACTTTTCCTGTAATTGCCTCACAAGGAAGAGGGCATCAGTGGTGCCTCTTCCTGGTACAAACCCAAATTGCATCTCGTCTATATTCACCCGGTCCCTAATCAGCTGTGCTATAACTCTTTCTGTTACTTTCATGACCTGGTCCATCAACTTTATACCTCTATAGTTTCCTCTATGTAGTGCGTCGCCTTTGCCTTTGTAGCAGTTGACAATGATGCTACTGCACCAATCTTTTGGTATGGCCCCTTCTAGTATTACCTGGTTAACGATACGTGTGGTTATAGTGTGACCTACAGACCCAGATGCCTTCAGCATCTCGGCAGCTATACCCGATGGACCGGTTGCCTTCCCCATCTTCATATCTCTGATTGCCTTACTACGCTGCCGCTGACTTGTACTGCTGGTCCCTCTATAGGGTCTACTTGGGGTAGGGTCTCTTCTTCCCATGCATTCTCCTCATTTAGTAATCTATCATAATGACTCTTCCATGCATCTTTCTTCTCAGCACTTGTGAGGGCAAGCTCACCTTTATCATTCCGGATACACTTCTCTCCAATGACATCACAACTATTTCTGACACACTGCCTCGCAATCTTGAATACCTCCTGCTTCTGGTCCTCACGTTGTAAAACATGCTTGAATTTTCTATCCTCTGCTTCCCTCCTAGCTAAGTATACTTGTCGCCTAGCTTCCCTCTTGGTCTCTATGTAATGTACCCTGCTCCCCCCGTTCTTCCATTCTTTCCATGCCTGTCTCTTGGCCTTGACTGCTTCATCTACCTTAATGTTCCACCACCAAGTCACTCTCCTCCTGCTTGAGGTCTTACTCCAGCCACAGACCTCGTCCGTCGCCTCTAGTAAATTACTTTTTAGGAACTCCCAGTTCTCTTCTACATTAAATGTCTGTATCTCTTCTTCTTTACTGTCGTAGGCGTTGAGTAAAATATCCATATATAGAAAAAAAAAGAAATTTACAGTATACACATTTACATGTTTAGCTAACCTCCTAGAGTGTTACATCTTGTTGCAGATTTCTTAGGTGTTTTAACAATAAGGATCCCAGTACAACCATATACATATATATGAATCATCATCATCATCATCCTTTTATGTCCGTTCTTCCACGCTAGCATGGGTTAGACGAGTTATCCTGTTATGGGCAGTAGCCGGTCGGCTGAGCATCCTTGCTCATTGGGGAACTGATTCTGGCTTGATTTCTACAGCTGGATGCCCTTCCTAACACCAACCTCATTTACAGTGAATGCTGGGTGATTTTTTTCCGTGGTGCCTACACGTCCACTTTACAGTGTAGCTTGGGGCTTTTTTGCTGTGGCACCTCCACGACCACTTTGCAGTGGGAGGGTGTGGGGGCATATTGTCTATATGCTTCAGCTTCGGCTTGTACCTGTTCGGGTCTTCTGTATTACTGCGTGATGCCAGAGGGCACGGTCGTGTGTCATCGCCTTTGAGAGGTGTAATTGGGTACGGTTGGCTTTTATCACCTCATCCCAGGTCCTCTTGGGTCTCCCCACTCTGCGGTTTCCATCAAATTCTAGTGCTCTGCACCTTTTTATGCAGCTGTCATCCTTCATACGCATCATGTCTATACCAACGCAACCGCCCCTCCTGCACACAGCATTTGATTCCTCTTATGCTCAGTCTCTTTCTCAATTCCTTTATGCTTTGCCGTTCGCATATGTTATTATTACACATCCATCGGAGCATGCAGGCTTCGTTTCTTTCTAATCTACGCAAGTCTTCCACAGACAGCACCCAGGTCTCACTATCATGTAACATTGCTGTTCGTATACACGTATCATACAGGATGCCTTTCATTTTGAAGCTCCCTGAACTTCTTCCATCTCATTCTTACCCTAGTTATTGTACTTTCTGAACACCCACCTCTGCTGCTAATTCAGTCACCTAGGTAGCAGAAGCTGTCTACCTTTTCTACAGAGCCCTCCCAGAGTTTGGTGGTAATGTTTACTGTGGCTGTTTGCTGCTTGCTGTCCCAGCATAGCTGCTACATGTGAAGCCTACATTCTTAGTTAAGCTTCCTGAGATCCCGCTACATCTCTTGTGTACCCATTGTTTGCATTTGGGGCAGAGAATGGAGTTCCTACCTACACCTTTCCTACATACTGAGCAAAGCCATTTCCCTGAGGCGATCTGGGTTCTGTTTTCTCGTCTACTTATAAGGACCTTAGTCTTTGTCAGGTTGACCCTGAGACCCTTTCTCTCTAGTCTCTGCTTCCAAGTTTGGAATTTCTTCTCTAGTTCTACCATAGATTCAGCTATAAGTGCGAAGTCATCTGCATACAGAAGTTCCCATGGGCATCCGGTCTTAAACTCCTCCGTTATTGCCTGGAGAACTATGATGAACAGGAGAGGGCTAAGAACAGTGCCCTGGTGGACACCGACCTGTACGCTAAAATCCTCGCTATAGTCATTGCTAATCCTAACTTTGCTGACTGCTCCACTATACATGGCTTGTACAGCTTTCACAAGCCATTCATCTACTCCTAGTTTTCTAAGAGCCCACCAGATTATAGCACGGGGAACTCTGTCAAAGGCTTTCTCGAGATTGACGAATGCTAGGTAGAGCGGCTTACTTTTAGCTAGGTACTTTTCCTGTAACTGCCTCACAAGGAAGAGGCCATCAGTGGTGCCTCTTCCTGGCATAAACCCAAATTGCATCTCATCTAGTTTCACCCAGTCCCTAATCAACTGTACTATAACTCTTTCTGTTACTTTCATGACCTGGTCCATCAGCTTTATATCTCTATAGTTTCCTCTATCTAGTGCATCACCTTTACCCTTGTAGTAGTTGACAATCCTTTGGTATGACACCTTCTAGTATTACCTGGTTAACAATACGTGTGGTTATGGTGTGACCTACCGACCCAGATGCCCTCAGCATCTTGGCAGCTATACCCAATGGACCAGTTGCCTTCCCCGTCTTCATATCTTTGATTGCCTTACTTACTATGCTGCTGCTGACTTGTACTGCTGGCCCCTCTATAGGGTCTACTTGGGGTAGGGTCTCTTCTTCCCATGCATTCTCCTCATTTAGTAATCTTTCATAATGGCTCTTCCACGCATCTTTCTTCTCAACACTTGTGAGGGCAAGCTCACCTTATCATTCCGGATACACTTCTCTCCAATGACATCACAATTCTCTCTGAGACGCTGCCTCGCAATCTTGATCACCTCTTGTTTCTGGTCCTCATGTTGCAAGGGCCCAGAAACCTCTTACCTAGATATATGCCACAATGGCGCCGAGCATTTTATTGTAATATTTTAAGAAAAAAAGAAATCCTTTTTTATATATCCTCGCAGCATTTTCCTTCCTTATCCGTCTACATGGACTATCAACATTACACACGCAGCCTTAACACATCATCTCTTTCGGATCATATCTACCCCAATATGAAATACAGTGAACAACCAAAAATATACTTCTAAAGAGCCTATCTGCTAAAACTTCACCCAATTAGACCAGTGACACCCAATTGGGTTGGTCCTGTATCTAAGGAAACCCCATGCTAGAGTAATCTTGTTTCAGCTTAAAAAGTATGCACATCAGTACATTGCAACATATATAACACCTAGTCAGGTCCCATGTCTCCTAGGACTGCCCCAGGTGCCTGTAATTCAAAGGGCCAGTCTTGTCATACACTGTCATGCTGGATCTCTCAGAGAACTACATTAACAGTACATGTGCATGTGAAATGCTCAGCCATTTGCATCTTAATGTCTGTGTGTTCAAGAAAATCTTACGCAAAAGCAATACTCTGTGGCATCATAACATAACAAAACAGAGAGGACAGTTATGATTATAAATTCAATTTATATACAAACAATGTCTGTTCAATTTATATAAAGTGTTGGTGAATTATTTCATTTACTAAATTGTAAAATGTGAATGAGGTGAACATTTGCAGCCTGCTGTAAATGCTAGCTAGAAGCTAGTGTAACAAGCTTATCAGCTAGTATGTGTGTATGTAGAAAAATCAGCTGAATTCTGGCTTGGTCTGTGAAGAACATATTCTTCACAGACCAAGCCAGAATTCAGCTGATTTTCCTACATACACACATACTAGCTGATAAGCTTGCTCCACTAGCTTCTAGCTAGCATTTACAGCAGGCTGCAAATATTCACCTCATTACTAGCAGGGAAAACAGATATTAAATGGCGATGATAGTGATGATGATTATACGAGAGAGTCTTAAATTAAATGACTGAGAGTTTTAATAGAAGAGGAATAATTGCCAAGAGTTTGGAAAAGGAGATTATGAGTGTGGTGGAGAAGCTGAGTGACTGGTTCGTAAGGGATGGAGATGTGTTGTGGTAGCTACATGCTGGTTTTTGGGAGTAAAAACTGCATGAGCAATGTGGTAGGATAGCAATAGGAATGTCATTGTAGGAGATGATAAATTAATGGAATAACTAGCCCTAAAACCAATAAATGTGAGGTGGAGAAACGGTGACTGGATGGTAGAGAAAGGACTGAGGCTGTTATAGCTACATGCTGGTTGTTGGGTGGAGGTTGATAAAAAAAAAACAGAAGTCATAAAAGCAAAGTAGATTTGTAAAGTATATGTACTAAGTTTCTCCATTTCAATCTTTCAGTCTGATGGTGTGCTTAATTATTACCATATTCCATACTTGGTCGACTTGATCACTCAGTCATCTGTTATTGTACCAAATTTTGATATTCCAATAAATGCTGAGTTTATTCAACCAGAACAGAGAGAGCATGACTATGTGCCTGGCTCAGGAAAAGCTACCAGTTATATTTTTGGTAATTTGTTTTTTTCTTTTTTCAATTCATCATCATCATCTCTCTCTCTCTCTCTTTCTATATATATATATATATATATATATATATATATATATATATGAAATACACACAACACCAGCACAAATGTGATCCTGAAAATAGAACTTTGAAAAGCTATCTATAGTTCAAAAACAAATTAGATAATCATGATTCCTTCTTAACCCCCTTTTAAAAAAACCCCAAAAAACAACCTATAATTTATTTTGTATAAACTAACTTCCATTCGTTCTATACTGTAAATTTGCATGTATATATAAAAACTCATTAGGTGCAACTTCAACTCTTCATTATTGATTTTCATATATATATATATATATATTTGCTGATTGTCAGAAGAATGCCATCCCTTCATGGAACATTGCTCAGTCATGCGCATGCAGATAACTTTTCAGACCTACTTTTGTTTTGGAGCATGTTCATAGATGTGACACTCTCTCTCTCTCTCTTTTGGCAATACCGGCCGGGATATGTCTTCATGCATTCTACTATGTCTGGTCAGTCCATCATCTGACTTGCAAATTAACCCACAATCACTGCAAATGTACTTTGGAGTGTGTGGTGGTAGAAACATCTCACAGGTGGCTTGATTTCTCCCTGGCTTGTGTGATTTCAGATAGTTGACAAATCCATGTGTGTATATATAGTAAAAGAATGAGGAGTAACATGGTCGACTGTACAAAAGGATTTATTAACAGTATTAACAATTGTTTCATTAATCAGGTGAGTCTAAAAGCCGCTGATCGTTAGAAGTTAAGTCGCTCAACTTTAATTACAGTCCATCAAATCAAAGCCATACGTTAAAATTAAAACTATCCTCGACAGAGTACTCACAACCTCTAGCTGGATTACCTTAAACGATACTTTGTTATCCCCCCCCCCTCTCTCTCTCTCTCTCTCTCTCTCTCTCTCTAAAAGAATAAACATGGGTTGTGTAGTTGCTGGATAAGGTGCACTTATAAAAAGAGGAAAGCAAGAACGGGAAAAAATGTTCCTTCATCAGTTGTCTGCTGGGGTCTTGGACATTTTAATGCGTTGAAATGTCCTAAACCCACAGCAGACAACTGATGAAGGAAAATTTTCTCTCGTTCTTGCTTTCCTCTTTTTGTAAGTACACATATATACATAAGAAGGAATACTCAGTATAGTAATCAAGAGCAGTAATTATATATGAGAAACTCCAGAGTAACGGGCCACTGTCTTGTCTTTAATAAAACTATACATAATATATATTTAATGCAATACAACCGTCGCCACCACCACTACAACCATCACCAGTGTAATCACCACCACCACCACTTTATTCTTATTCTGTTAACTTACCAGGTGATGTAGTGACTCCAGGTTTCTTTGAGGAATACCTGAATGCTGAGAACATACTGTATCGTCCCTATGGTGTAGCAGAGAACATTGTCTTCAACTTTGCCTACAATGTTTTGACACTGAAGTTCAAGAAAGCCAGTATGCAGCTCAGTGATGAAACCTTAAGAACATCTTTGAAATACCTGAATGTTGGTAAGCTCCTCTCTTATATAATATATTCATTATAGTGTAGCTTTATGTCTGCTTTGTATGTAGGCATAAGTTGCTAATGGTCCAAGACAAAACAGGTCAGAGCAACTAATCTTGCTCATATTTAGCATGCTTTCTACAGCTGAATGCCTTTCCACACACCACTTTACAGATTATACTGGGTGCATTTTATTATAGCACCAGCACTAGAGATGTTGTCATGTCCTCAGCAGAACTAAATAGTCATCTCTATCATATACTGTAGATGTTCAATTGCCAGCCATTTTACAGAATATACTGGCTAGATTTTATTATTGCACAAATACTAGAGAGGTTACTTTGTCTTTTGTTTAGCTAAGAATCCTCTCCACACTACATTTTCATTCTTTAAAGGCAAATTTACTTCAGGAGTTTGATTTGAAGAGGAGCGATGCTGTCAAGAGAATGAATGAGAGAGTATGAAGGGGAAAACAAAGTGCAAGTGTGGAAAGAGTGGAAAAAGGTCATTGAAATTTTGAAAAAATTAATATAGTGTAGCTGTGTGAGAATGACAAACACTAGTGTTTCAGAATTTTTAACCAGCTTCAATGATGTTCACTCACTCAGTACTGAGGTAAAATAAGCTAACGTCTTCTGTAAATTTTTGTGTTAGTGCAACTACTAAATAATTGTTTCTATTTTTGGCACAAGGCCAGTACATTACTGGTACTTTATTTTATCGACTCCGTAAGGATGAAAGGCAAAGTTAACCTCGGAGGGATTTGAACTCAGATCATAAAGGGACGTAACTCTGCTGGAAAGCATGTCTGACCCTCTACCGATACTGCCAATTCACCTCCCTAGAGAGCTACTACTAAATAATTGTTTCTACTTCTGACACAAGGCCAGCAATTATCCCAGTGTATTACTGGTACTTTATTTTGTCGACCCCATGAGGATGAAAGGCAAAGTTAACCTCGGCGGGATTTGAACTCAGACCATAAAGGGACGTAACTCTTTGCTGCAAGGCATGGCGGGCTACTACTAAATAATAACAACCCATCTTGGCTGCGCTATATGCAAATGAACACCATCATTAACCCTTTAGTTACCAACCCAGCTAAAATTGGCTCTGGTTCTATGAAATAAAGTCACCTATTTTAAAGGTTTCCAATTTAAATTAAAATCTCCCAATGTAATTTTATATAAGAACCTTACATTGAGTTACTATCTTGGTAATGAAATAATTAATAATTTTTGTAAACTCTTCAAAATTCTTCATTAACAAAGTAAAATACTGTATTTCATTAGAAATGCAGTCATGAAAGGGTTAAAGTTTCTTGAGTGTGATTTGAAAAAGAATGATGCTGCTAAGAGATTGAATAAGGAGTAAGTATGAAGGGAGAAACAATGATAGGATTGTAAGGAGAACTGAGAAAGGGAAACAGTGCTAGCTCCATGTTGGTATATTGGCTTCTAATAAATAGTTTTGTGTAATCCTGTTTCAATATTACCCTATCCTTTGCTTGGTTTAACACAACTACTTGGTCCTTGTGTGCCTTTAGCAGAGTCAACTCTTTTATAAGTATTTGGACCACTGGTTTAAAGATACCTTTCTCCCACCAGTCCTGGAGGCCCTGCAAAGGGGTCATTGATACTGCCCTTCCCTTTTTGACTTAAAAACAGTAAACAAGAAACATGATTTAGGCATCTGGTGTTTATGAGTTCAAATTTCATCATGCTCAGTTTTAACTAATATTCTTTTTGGTTCAGTATAAGAAGATTCATTCATTTATACTGCATGTGAAGGAGAGTGGCCTGGTGATTGGGGTTTTGAATTCACAATCATAAGATTGTGGGATCGACTCCTGGACCAGGCAGTGCATTGTCTTTTTAAGATGCTTCATTTCATGATAGAACTGTGACCACTATCGTTAAAACACTTGAAAAAGCTCCTATGGGATGCAAACTCATTGGAGGCCAGCTAAACCTACATAGATGTAAGCTGTAACAGCAACATATATATGTGTACATATGATATGACTGGGACCCACTATTATTAAAACATCAAAGAAACCTCCTATGAGATTTAGCCTTGTAAAAAGCCAGCTAAACCTACATAGGTGTAAGCTGTATATTTCATTTAAAAACAAATTTCAATTATACAATCCCTGGGCTGTTACATCAAGTAGATCTTGGATCTCGGTGAAATAAACCATCTGTATCAATTCTATAAATGTGTTGGGTTTCATTACAGCCATGCAAAGAATTTTGAGTTACATGAATGAAGATGGCTCTTTCAGTATGTCTCGTGATCATCGCAAGAAAAGTATATGGTAAGTTTGTTTATAAAATGCTTCATTATAAATACTTCTTTTTCTTCTTCTTCTTCACCCACTTATTCCTGAGAGGGTCGTGGGGACAGAATCCTCAAACACTCCATACAATGGGTCAGAATTGATCATCTCCAACTGATCCAGTTGGATCCCCAAGCAAGACCAGCCAAGCTCATGGATATTAGCCAACCATCTATCCTAGCAGATAGATGAAATCTGGCCTGTGATGTTAAAAGCCTTAAGTAGAGAAGGTATTCTCTGGCTGACTCGTGTGTGCCAGGTGGCCTGATTCTCTAGAAAGGCACCTAAGCAATGCCAATCAGGAGTGATCATCCCGATTTTTAAAAAGGGAAACGAGAGATTGTAAATACTTGTCAGATAAAATGTGCCATCATTATCATTTCATGTCTATTTTTCCAGCTGGCATGGGTTGGACTAGTCATTATAGACTAAGTTAGTATGTTATCAGAGCTACTGTTCTCCTAGATAGGCCAGGGAACCACACCTCACTTAATGTGTTCATTTTTTTGGCAGGACTTATATGGCTGGATGCCCTTCTTCTAATTAACAACATTCATTTATTTAAAACTTTATCTTTCTTGGTCTCCGATCAAATTAATTCTCTTTTGTTATTTCAGGCTTACAGCTTTTGTTGTCAAAACTCTTTATTCAGCTCGAGAAGGAGAATGGGAGCGAGACTTCTTTGTTTCATTGGAACTTATTAACAAGATGGTAACTTGGATTTGTTCCCAGTGGAACTCGACGGAAGCCTTCAACACCGAGCATTTTGTATATGATCGGAAAATGGTAGGGAAAATTTTGGAATGTTTGTTCTTTTAGATGCTTCAGTCATATTAAACTGTGTCCTTGCTAGAGTACTACTTTGAAGGGATTTAGTCAATGATATTAATCCCAGTACTTATTTTTTCAAATTTGATTCTTATTTTAAGAACAGGACATAGACACACACACACACACACAGATATAAACACACACACACACATATAATTACACACACAGATATAGTGGACACAGCATTATTAAATGGTTATGGGGTTTGCTTTGTAATCTTTAAGTCCTGAATTCAATCCCTGTGAATGGGATCTTGAACAAGTGTCATTTACTGTAGCCACAAGTTGACACACCATGCCTTGTGAGTGAAATTAGGTAGATGGAGTGTACCTGTAATTCAAATGGCCAGCTTTGTTATACACTGACATGCTGAATTTCCCTGAGAATTATGTTAAGGGTACACATATTTGTGGAATACCTCGGTCATTTGCATGTTATTCTCATGAGCAGGCCGTTTTATTGATTGAACAACTGAAAAACTCATTAAAACTAACTTAGGTGCATTTCATATGCATATATAGGATGGGCTTCTGCACAGGTTCCATCTACAACATTTCACCTATAAAGCATTGCTTAACCTGAAGCTTTTGTAGAAAACGCTTTCTCAGGGTGCCACACAGTGGGACTGAACCCCCAAACCATAGATATTATCTACCTTAAGTTTATCTCGGTCTTCAAATATATACTGTGTTCTAGCATAAAAATTCATTATTTATGCATGAATAATTTTATATGGATGTAGGCATGGCTGAGTGATTAAGAAGTTTGCTTAATTTTAAATGTAAACAAGAATTTGGAGGGATTTGATAAAATAACTAACTTTCATTATTTGGATTGTCGGTATCAGTTGAGCATCAGACAACATGCTTTGTGGCATAGAGTTATGGTCCTTTACATTCTGAGTTCAAATCACACCGAGTTTAACTTTGCCTTTCATCATTACGAGGTTGATAAAATAAAGCTCCAGTAAGTGCTGGCTCGATTTAAATGACTTTCCTCTCCTCTTAAAATTGCTGGCCTTGTGCCTAAGTTATTAAGTTCGTGTGAGGGCAGTGGATTGGCAGTATTGGTAGAACATCAGAAAACGTTTTGTGGCATATAGTTACATCCCTTTACGTTCTGAGTTCAAATCCTGCTGAGGTTAGCTTTGTATTTCATCCTTACAGGGTCGATAAAATAAAGCACCAGTAATGTACTGGGATCAATTTACTTGACTTTCCCCTTCCCCAAAATTGTTGGCTTTGTGCCTAAATCAGAAACCACTATTAAGTTGGTGGTTTGGTATATAACTTAGCCTAGCTTCTCACATAAAGTTATAAAGGAAGGTTTAACTCTTGACATCTCATATTAATTTAACAGAAAATATTT
>OZ024740.1:325797876-325800376 GCA_964016885.1 Eledone cirrhosa
CGTGGTGGTGGAACAGTATGGTGGAGGAGTCAATTAAGGCCAAAAAGCAGGCTTGGAAAGTATGGCGGGATGGGGGAAGTAGAGAAGACTATCAAGTGGCCAGGAGGGAAGCTGGGAGACAAGTGTACTTCGCAAGAAGGGAAGCATGGACCAAAAACGTGAGGTGTTCAGGATTGCTAGGCAATGTGTCAAGGAAAACCGTGATATTGTCGGGGAGAAGTGTGTCCTTAATGATGATGGTGTACTTGCCATCACTGACGCTGATAAGAAGGTAGCTTGGAAGTGTCACTACGAAAGGCTACTAAATGATGAGAATAAATGGGAGAAAGACAGTCTCCCCCACATCGATCCAATAGAGGGACCAGCAGTGCGAGTTGAAGGTAGTATAATAAGTAAGGCAATTAAACATATGAAGACGGGTAAGGCGGCTGGGCCTTCGGAAATAGTTGCTGAAATGCTGAAAGCATCTGGAACGGTGGGACACACTATGGTCACTCGGATAGTAAACCAAGTCATACAGAATGGGGCCCGTTTCGAAGGACTGGCGTAGCAGCACCATCATTAACTGCTACAAGGGTAAAGGAGATGCTCTTGATAGGGGTAACTATAGAGGCATTAAATTAATCGACCAGGTCATGAAGGTCACAGAAAAAGTAATAGCGCAACTAATCAGAGAGCAAATTGATCTAGATCAAATGCAGTTCGGGTTTGTGTCAGGTAAAAGTACCACAGACTCTCTTTTCATTGTACGACAACTACAGGAGAAGTACCTAGCTAAAAGTAAACCCCTATACTTAGCTTTTGTTGACTTGGAGAAAGCCTTTGACAGAGTCCCACGCCCCATTATCTGGTGGGCTCTCAGAAAACTAGGTGTTGATGAATGGCTTGTGAGAGCTATACAAGCCATGTATAAAGAAACAGTCAGCAAGGTTAGAATTAACAACGAATATAGTGAATAGTTTAGCGTAAAAGTTGGTGTTCATCAGGGCTCCGTTCTTAAGGAAGAAGTCCAGCTGATTTGAACTTAATGCGTAAACATAGACCGTTGGACTTCTTCCTTGTTGAAAATCCAAGTACCGTCATTCGATTAATTGATGAAATATATTTCTTTAATGGAATATATACAGGGAAGATTAATCATATTATAAGGTATCTATTTTTGAAGTTCTAGTTAACTTTATTTAATTACCTACCTAGCTGTGTGTGCTTACACACTTGTAAAAATTATCTCCTGTGATTATTCATGTTTAATAATAATAATAATAATGAAATTATTGTGTACAGTGCTCAGGTGCACTACAGCTCATCAAAGGTGCATGTATAGTACATAGAATCATGTACAAATGTCAGGAAAATAAACAGTGTATGAGTCATGATATAATAACAATAATGAAATATTGTGCACAGTGCCCAGGTGCACCACAACCCATCAAAAAAGTGCATGTACAGTACATAGGGCAATGCACAAACATCAGTAAAATGAACAGTGCACGAGTCATAATACATACATGTGTGCATGTGTATGGAAGGGGCACATCAGGTGTAGTTTTGGCGTATTTCGGGAAGCATGAGTGTCTTAAAGGATGCAGTGTCTCGGCAGCTAACAATTGACGCAGGCAGTTTGTTCCATGCTTCAGCAACTCTGAGCGTGAAAAAATGTCTGCGAAAGTCATGGGAGCTGTGCTGTTTTCTTATCTTGTAGGCATGTCCACGTGTGTTAGACACATGGAGATCAAAAAGGCGCTCAGGGTTGCAGTTGGCGAGATGGTTAAAAACTTTGTAGGTATTCACCAAGTCCATTGCCAGACGTTGGAGCTTCAATGAATCCATGCCCAGGGAAGCAAGGCGTTCAGAGTATGGTAGGTGTCTGATGGAGGGTATGCGCTTGGTTGCACGTCTCTGAACAGTTTCCAGGAGGTCAATGTTCCGACCAAGATAGGGGTTCCAGACTGATGATGCGAATTCCAAGTGTGGTCGCACCATAGCTGTATACAGTTTTAAATAGATGGCTGGAGAGCGGCTAACAAAGGTCTTGCTGAGTGATGCCAAGACACCCTCGGCCTTCTTGACAATCTTAGAGATATGCTTTGTCCAACGCAAATCGTTGCTGACAGTAATGCCCAGGTCACGTTCACAAATCAATTTCTAGTTGTTATAAAATGCTCAGACCTATTCATTAGAATCTTAGAGCTTATTTTGCGGGTGATATGGCGCATGCCTTTCCGGCATGACACCCATAATTTTGATTTAGATTAAATTCATTTTGATTTATCTTAATTTTGGATATAGATATATATATATATATATATATATATATATATATATATATCATCATCATCATCATCATCAACGTTTAACGTCCGTGTTCCACGCTTGCATGGGTTTGGACGGGGGTAGTCCCACTTGAGGCAAGAGTGATTGTCTTGCTCGCATAGGACTGTCTGGCAGGTTTTCTACAGTTGGATGCCCTTCCTAACACCAACCACATTTACAGTGTGGG
>OZ024740.1:325810376-325930376 GCA_964016885.1 Eledone cirrhosa
CCATACAGATAAATATAAACATACATACACACACATACATATATATATATATATATATATATATATATATATATATATATATATATATATATATATATATATATATATGCAACACACAGAAATAAATATCTAAAATTATAAAAGGTGGGTATGTGAAGGGTAAGGTAGAAAGTAGGGGGGAAAATAATGAAAATAAATGACATAGGAAAAGGTTTAAATATAAGGGGAGATAAGGGAGAAAAAGAATATAAGAGTACAGAAAGTGAATTCAGAAGGTAAAAAAACCCTAGTGGATGTAAGGCGTAGAGAGCAGAGAAGAAGTTCAAGGTGGTTGAGTTATCGTAAGAATGTCAATCCAGTTACAGATCCGGTGTGATTTCAGGTGAGGACAACATCTGAAGATCTCTGTCTTTGAGTTCAGGCAAGTTGAAGTGGCTTTCAAGTTTTGTAAAATCCAAAATTTTTCCGTGGTACACAAAGAACAATTCTTTGTGCCCCTTTGGTACTCCTTCGAATGGTCTAAAATAGACCAATCGATAGAGTACGGGATGTTTTTATCCTTGAATTCCCACACCTTATTAGCGAGAGCCGTTGCTGTTCTTTTATCGGAGTGTTTAAAAGAAGCGACATGTGCATAAAACCTGGTTTTAAACCTGTCCTGAGTCATGCCAACATATCGTTCACTCCTGGCTGGCTGGTTATTAATTAAAGGTGTCACTTTGGCCTCATATACAATGGATTTGGTGTTACATTTGCCCTGTAATGGGCATTCATCCGGTTTCCTGCAACTGCATCCTGGATTTATTCTCGTACGATTGGAATTAGTGAATTTAGACTTCATTGATGGGCAGCAAGAGTAACTGATTTTAACTACATTTCTATTAAATATCTTATAATATCTATGATTAGGAGGAAAATGTTTATCTAAGAGGTCAAGGAGTTTCCTTCCTACATTAGTTTTGACAGTTAGAGAGAAGGGGGTGTAAACCAAATAATTTTCCTTTTCCTATTATTTAGGGGGGGGGGGAGTAGGTAAATAATTAATTTGTTCTGTAAATCCGCTGTTATTAAGGGCTTTATTATAATAAGGGGCGGCTTTATTAAAAATATCTAGAGACGAAGATAAGGTAGAAATCCTACGGCTAATGTTGGGGATAAGATTTTTTAAAACTATAGTGGGATGGCAAGACTCTTTGTGTATATATCTAAGATTTTCGTTAGGTTTATGATAAGGTTTAAAAGAGGCAGTAAGTAGATCAAGATTAATGTCAAGAAAGTTATCATTGGTAAGGTTCGTATCTATAGTAATTTTAAGGTTAAGATTAGCAAAAGTATTGATTAAATCTTTACGGAATTTATCAAGGTTATGGCCGTTGGTGGTATGAGAAATTGCCAATCCGTCATCACGGTATAAAACGATATTATGGGAAGGAAATTTCTCTTTGAGGGTGTGGAGAAGGAATAATCCTACTAAGTCACACACATCCGCACTGTCATATGAACCCATTGCAACATCAAAAGAGTTTTCAGGGTTTGACTTTTTAACCCAAATACTTTCATTAGTAAAGAGTAAAGTTTTTCTAGCATGAAAGATAATGTCTTCTTCTAATTTAGAAATATTAATGAAGGGTCTAGCAAAGTCTAAGAAGGGTAAAAATCAACAATATCAAATTGGGTAAATCTACACTTATTTTTACCTTGTATATTATTAAACCAAGAAATAACAGAGGATGTATTTAACCATCGTCTTAGTTCTAATTGGAGAATTATTTTTCTTAAGATTTTTTTACTTGCAAGGCCAACTTCGGATTTAGCCGGGTTAATCAGTCTACAACTAGGTCGATTAGTAAAGTCTAATTTATGGTCTTTAAGGGTAATATATGCTTTACATTTAGCTAGGCTTTCAATCCGGTTGTCTATTTTTAAAGAACTAGCTAGTTCTTTAGCTTCTTTATTAATAGTATTGTAGGTATTATTATTAGTTAATTGATATTTGTTGGTGATACTATTAGTTAAAAGTTGGTTATACAAAATACTATTAACTTCAAAGAGATTTTTAGTTTTATCGGAAAGAACAAAAGTGTTTGTAGAATTTTTAAAATTAGAAATATCGTTAGACAGTTTAGTTTGAAAATTATTATTGTACTTACGAAATTTGATATCATTAATTAAATTAACAAGGTCCAATTCGAAGTTGGCCATGTCTTTAATTCTAGGTGGATATTTACGGGATTTTATGTCAAAACAATCATTAGTATCAGCACTGAATAGTCCATCATAAACCATTCTTCCATCTCATTCTTTTAACGACTTGTTCAATTTTATCTATAAGCATTTTGGTATAAGTTGTGTTGGAAGGAGTAGGTATATTTTTGATTGAATAATCCAATTCATAATATATATATATATATATATATATATATATATATATATATATTACGAGTTATGGAAGAATTGTTGAAGAAACTTAGTTCCTGATCCTTCTGTATTCCGGAGTGTATATAAAGAATGAATAATAACAGGTAGACATCATAAAAAGGTAAGTTATTCCGTGTGCTTACAAATGTTTCCACGGTGGTACTACAGTCTAGTTATGCTATGTGCAAATTTACAACTATTTGCAGAACTCAAATATCCAATGCCGTGACCACTGTATCCTCAGAGCAGAATGGTAAAATGTACAATGTAAATACCCTTAAGTGGGGTTGTTGGGGAAGATAGAGTAGAAAAGGAAGAGAGAAAAGTAGGGGAGAGGGAGAGAGATAGAAAGATATGTAGGGGTTGGAGAAGTAGGAGAGAGTGGTTTGTAGATATCTTAATCAATTCCGACCTAACGGAGGACGAAATTAATATTATTCTCGAGGCCAGAAAAACCATTATTAAGTTTGATAACTGCTACTGGGAACGTAAGGACAGACCCACAAATTTCAACATTACCATGGGTTCCAACGACTCAGCGGAGGTCACGGATCTCGTGGGAATTTACATAGCCCACATATTACACAGTAAATTTAGTAATCTACAGGGGGGGGATATACAGAGATGACAGGCTCTTATTAGTTAATAACTTGAATAACCAAAATCTTGAAAGGCTACGGAAAAATATTAGAAAATCTTTTAGTGAACTGGGTCTAAAAATAACATACGAATACAATCTTAAAGTAGTAAACTTTCTGGACGTAACTCTTAATTTAAATACCGGACAGATACGACCCTTCTACAAGATGAATGAGAACCTTACGTACATTAACTTTAACTCAAACCACCCACTCTCCATGATCAAATCAGTTCCCTGGAGTATTTCTCATAGAATCTCTCGCCTATCGTCTAACTCTGATATTTTTAGTGAACACGCTGAATACTACAATAATGCATTAAGGAATGCCGACCACCGGGATACAATAGAATACATTGATAGGAATTTCCATAACAGACATAGCTCTACACGAAATCAAGGAATACGTAACCGGGGGACTAAAATACAAGCGCACACACACTGTACTACCAGACATACTAATAATAGAAAATCACCACCAAATAAATCACGTTGTAGAAAGTATATCTGGTACAATCCTATTTTTAATGCCTCGATTAGTACAAAACTATCTCTTTCATTCTTTAAGTTAATCAACAAACATTTCCCTAGTTCCCATAAATACAGCAAAATTCTGAACTCTAAAACTATTAGACTATCATACTCTACGGCACCAAACCTTGAAGCATACATAAAAAAACTTAACTTAAGGCAATTAAACAACTCTACAAAACAAAAAATTTTAGTAACAGATGGGCAGAACGTAATATCTGCCTCCCAACCACTAAATGGGAGACGGGTATTACACAATCCACCTGCACTGCTATCACAACCTATCCATGGTATACCCGCTACCCACAACAAAGAATGTAACTGCCATCTACCTGAAAGATGTCCATTGAAGAATGAATGCCTAAAGTCTAACATTGTTTACCAATGTACGGTTGAATCGAACGACCAGAAATGGTATTATATCGGATCTACCACCACCTCCTTTAAATCTTGCTGGTACCGTCATCGATTCTCAATCAAACATCCTAATCACCGTTTTGTGACCACGCTCGCCAACAAGACCTGGCAACTCCGTGAACGCAACCAACAGTTCACCTTAAAATGGGATATACTTTCCAGCGCAAGTGCATATCGGAGTGGATTGAAGTACTGCAGGTTATGTAACCTTGAACTCTTTTACATATTAAAATCCAAAAACAAACTACTTAACGATAGAATTGAATGATCATTATACTGCAACCACAAACTAAAAGCTAAATTCTCTCATTATAAAATAACTTAACATTCGAACCCGTAACTATAACATCGCTTTCTAGCTAACCACCTTCTCTTCCCCCACACTACAAGACAATACACTGCTTATCACTATAAATGGTAACTCAGTGCAATTCGCAGATTACTACTACAAACCCAAAGTTCACTCACCACATAGACTTCGTCTGTCCCCTCTCTACCTCTCTCTCTACATCCATTACACTCTATCTCTCCACATCTATGAACCTGCCCTCTGGGGCAATAAATAATTCCGACCTTAACTATCAACGCATCTCTCCAAAAGTAACCAGTATAATAAAACCATTACCATAACATTTTGATTAAGATATCTACAAACCACTCTCTCCTACTTCTCCAACCCCTGCATATCTTTCTCTATCTCTCTCTCTCTCTCTCTCCCCTACTTTTCTCTCTTCCTTTTCTACTCTATCTTCCCCAACAACCCCACTTAAGGGTATTTACATTATACATTTTACCATTCTGCTCTGAGGATACAGTGGTCACAGCATTGGATATTTGAGTTCTGCAAATAGTTGTAAATTTGCACATAGCATAACTAGGCTGTAGTACCACCGTGGAAACATTTGTAAGCACACGGAATAAATTACCTTTTTATGATGTCTACCTGTTATTATTCATTCTTTATATATATATATATATATATATATATATATATATATATATATATATGGCTTCGTGGTTAGAGCATTGACTTTGCGATCGAAAGGTTGTGAGTTCAATTCTCAGACCGGGTGATGTGTTGTTTCCTTGAGCAAGACACTTTATTTCACATTGCTCCAGTTTACTCAGCTGTAGAAATGAGATGATAGGGACTGGGGTCCATATCATTCCACTGCAAAGTGGTCGTGGAGGTGCCGTGGCAAAAAAGCACCCAGCACTCACTGTAAATGAGGTTGGTGTTAGGAAGGGCATCAAGCCAGAATCAGTTCCCATCCAACCTTTGCAAGCAGGGAACAGTGGACGTAAAATGATGATGATGATGAAGTGGTAACACAACAATTAGTTCACCGCTAAGGTGAAACAATTGTTCTCGGTATGGTGAACTAACTGTTGTGTTACCCCTTCTACCTAACTCATCCCATGGACTGAGTGCTCTACCACTACGGATATTACCTTCCAGTGTTCTACCTGTCTCTCTCTCTCTCTCTATATATATATATATCATGCACATATTTATTTATTTTTGTAGATGATCAGAAGTTTTTCTCGGAAGCTGAATTTCCAATCCCATCTAATCCATCAGTAACAACTGACAATATCCGTTACCTGAGGCCACGTAAAGAACAAGTCAATGATGCGTTCAGTGTCCAAACCACAGCTTATGCTTTGTTGGCCCATATTAAACTGGACAAAAGTAAAGATAACCGTGATAGAATGATGAAATGGTTGAATTCCATGAGGAACTCCTTTGGGGGTATGTCTTCTACCCAGGTAAGGAACAGTTTTGTGGGTGTGTGTTCTACTAAAGTAAGAAATGGTGTGGGAGGAGTCGTGTATGTCTTCTGCACAGGTAAGAAATAATGTTGCAGGGGTGGTGTGTATGTATTCTACACAAGTAAGACAGTGTTGTAGGGGCTCCAAAACTATGGTTCCACTGTGAGTTGGGTTCAGCATGGCCATCTGGCCTATCCCTCTGCATAACGGTGCCATCCAGTTCCACATTGTAAATGTGGTTGGTGTTAGGAAGGACATCCAGCTGTAAAATCCCCAGCTAAATTTACAGTCCCACCGGAGCAAGATATGGGAGGGCCAATTCTGACCAGACTTGCCTCTAGATGTAGACGACCTGCCTAACCCATGCAAGCATGGAAAATGGATGCTAAATGGTGGTGATGATCATCATCATGATTATATATATATATACTAGCTGAATTACCCACACCTTGCTGCGTTTCACACATTATTTTTGTAAGAAAATGATGATTGATTTTAAATCAGTGATATAATTTATGGAGAAAAACTCTGCTTTTCAATATTACTCAATGGAAAATGTAATGCATGAAAAATTGGAAAACGTAATTTTGATTTGATATATTACAAAAAATAATATTATTAAATCTTATTCTTATTTTGTTTCTTGTAAATAATTTTTTTTTAAATATCAATTCAAAACTTGATCATTTCATTTTTGTGTAAAGCATTATTTTCAAATTAGAAATTCAAAGTTTAATTATTTATTTTTAACATAATAAATACATGAAAATATATTTCATACTTTGTCCTAATGAAGAACTTCGGGGTAAACAACATTTCTTGTCTTTCTTTGATTGGCTAAAATGTAGAGATTTTTTGAAGTTCCAGTCCTTGAAATAGCCACATAAACATGCCATGACTGAAACATGGGTTTGTCAGATCTATATCAATAGTTTTGAAAGTTTGACCTTGACTCTTATTGATGCTTATGGCAAAGCATGGCCTCACTGGGAACTGCAGCCTCTTAAATGTAAAAGGCAACTCGCTATCACTTGGTATAAGTGGAATCCTCGGAATAAGAAGAGCTTGAACTTTGTAAGCCCTGAATATAATGGTTGCTTCAATCAAGTTCTCATGCAATCTTATTACAACACATCTTGTTCCATTTATTGGCCAAAATGTTCACTATAGGGGGTTTAACCCAATTAGGGTGTCTTAATATTATTGAAATTTGCTGAAATTTTGTGAATAGGCATCATATCTTGTCATTTACCTAAATTTCATATAAATCGAATGGAAAACATTTTCAGCAGGGAACCCTTTGATTAAAATGAAATATACTTATCCATGTACCCTGGGCAATGTAGTTTCAGAATATATATGGTTATGGGAGGGGGGGGGGGGTCTATCTCCAAAACCATAGGAGGAGTTCGTGAACAAACAAACAAAATAACAGACAGGAACTACAACTTTATATATATATATAATATATAGCATTTGCACCAGGATTACCCAAATGAGTTATCCCCTCCTATTAGAGAATTTTTCCTTGCTGACTTATATTATGGCAGTATCAGTAGAGGGTCGGACGCCATGCTTTAACGCATAGAGTTACGTCCATTTATGGTCTGAGTTCAAATCCCGCCGAGGTTAACTTTGCCTTTCATCCTTATGGGGTTGATAAAATAAAGTACCAGTAATGCACTGGGATAATTGCTGGCCTTGTGCCAATAGTAGAAACAATTATATTTTGTGTTACTATGATTACTCTTTATTACAATTATTTTTATATTTATTGATTTCTACTCCCCCCTACTTGACAAAATCCCCACTTTCTGATGTATTTTTGTCCTTGTATTATCCACATTGCCTACCAATAAATCACTAATGTTATTATTAGGGTTAATGATTGGCAGAAGTGTTTGAACATTGAACAAAAGGATTTGCAACATTTAGTTACAGTTCTTCATATTCTGAGGTAAAATTGCACTGAGGTCAACTTTGCCTTTTATCCTTCGACGGGCAATAAAATAAAGTAACAGTCAAGTACTGGGGTTGATATAATCAACTTCCCCTCCACACAAATTGTTGGTCTTGTGACTAAATTACAAATCCTTATTATTCCCATTACAGAGAGTGAGTCTTAATCAAAAACCAAGAGTTATTTTGGATTTTTTCATTAGCTCAGTATCAGAGCACCTTCCTTAATGTTTGCTGTAATATCATATTTTTGTATATATAATATGAACAATTTTGAACTATATTTAAGGGCAAAAAAGCAGGGGTTGTATTATACATGAGTACATCTTTTCTTTGCCCACTTATTCCTGAGAGTGTCGTGGGGGAAGAGTCGTCAAACACTCCCTCCAGTGGGTCCTGTCAGAAGCAACTGTCTGCAATTGATCCGGCTAGATCCCCAAGCGTTACCCAACCATCTTGCTTGGGGTCAACTCTTGGGTCAACTGTTGGTTTCACCTGTAAAATTTGTCCAGCAATTCTTTCTTGAGACATTCTAACCACATGCCCATAGTATTGGAGCAAAATTTATAACATGTTTACTGATGGTATTTGATATGTCAGCAATATTTGTCATTTCATAAAGTTCTTTTTTTTCTCTTCATTTTTATTTACAAATTTGAAATAAATATAAATATTTTTTTTTCTTTATAGCTTATAGAAAAATAAAGCTATATTAAACAGAAAAATATATTAGCTTGATTAACACCTTAATTCTTTAGTATTTAAACCAGCTGTAACCGGCCAGAATTCTCTCATCTCTTTCTGTCCAATCTGGCTGTAACTGGACACTCATCCTGATGTTAAGGTATAGTTTTCAAAATAAATATCAAAATCTGATAGATTTGATATTATGTGAGGTAAAGCCTTTAATATGAAAATATAATAGTAAATATAGAATAATGTAATTGCTAAAGAGTTAAAGAAAATAACTGGAAATGCCTCATGTCATGTTAAACTTATTCGCTGAAAATTTGAGAACTGGTTTTGAAGCAGGTAGTAGAATGTCATTTCTACATTTGGTTGTTTTACATTCTTTAATATCTTCTCCAACCTTGATTTCATTTTCTTTGTGATTCTACCACTTATTTTATATTTCCAGGACACCATCGTTGCTATGGAAGCTCTCTATGAATACACTCAAGTTGATCCCAACCGAAATGTCTTCAACATGAAACTTGATATTTGGTCTGTAGCAAACAATAACTCCAAAAAGCTGGTGTATATGACTAAAAACAATTATACACACATGAGTGAGATTAAGGTGGGCTGCTGTTGTTGCTATATTTTAAATTGTGTCTTTTATTTACTTTTCATCATCAACCTTTTATGCCTGTTTTTCCATGCTTACATGGGTTGGATGGGTCTTCTACAACACAGCCAACACCCACCTCCTCTATTTGTTGTGTTCCTTAATCATCTCCTTTATGAGGTTCAGAATTTTTAGATCAATTCTCATCAGGTCTCCCTTAGACTTATTTTATTGGCAACTCCTGACACTTCTTCACCCAGTACTCAACATCCACACCATCATAATTTCTCTTATACCCAGTTTTTCTCTCAGCTCATTCATGCTTTGCCATTCATACATATTATCTTCACACATCCATTGAAGCATGCTCACTTCATTTTTCTCCAGCCTTCACATATCCTCAGCATATATTGCCCATGTCTCACTGCAATACAATGTTCTTCACATGCAGAATTGCATTAGCTTGGGCTGCTTTCTCTAAAAAACTACACTTATTGAAATCCAGTTGAATATCAACAAAAATCAATGCTAAAATATACAACAGATACATAGTCCCCACATCTATGTATGGATTAAATTGTCTCACCTGGTCTACAAAATCAATTTCAGAACCTTGTTGAGATTTATTACTGGTAACACCCTAATTGATCCAATTAAAATATTACATCTAAGAGAAATGACACAAAACAACAATAACCAATCTATAATAAAATCTAAAGCAACTCTTCCAAATTGTTTGGTCACATCAAACACTTAACTTGTGGTTTCTCTAAAATCTCTCTGGAGGGTATGATACCTAGAAAGAGAAATCGAAGCAATCCAGTGGTAGATGGAGTGACCAGATCCTAAAATGTCCGCAATATCAATCATAGGGAGAACTCAAAAAGATGGTGATTTACAACCAAATGTGTTTTGGTGTGATGGTTAAACGTACTGATCTGGTATTTATTAGTTACACTGTATGACTGCTGCATGCGTTTCTGTCCACTCATAAATATATATATATATATATATATATATATATATATATATATATATATATAACCCATGCTCACATGGAAAATTGATGTTAAATGGTGATGGTGTTTTCAGCATGACTGGCTACAACCTGTTTCATAAAGACCGCATTAATCGTTGTGGTGGTGGTGTTATGGTCTACGTTCGGTCAAATCTGTTGGCAATTCCTTGTGCTGATTTGAACCAATCACAGCAGGAAGTTTTTTTCTGCGATATACGTATGACCATGTCAACACTGCTACTTAGAGTCGTTTACCGTCCCCCAAATTACCATCAGGACACTCAACTTTGTGATATCCTCAGAGCTGCTGCCAGGAAGACAGCCACTTATGTTTTCATTGCAGGAGACTTCAATCACTCTGAGATTGACTGGGAAACCTTTCATTGGCCGCCAAGTGCAAATGACTTCCTTGAGCTAGTGTTGGACTCGAGTTGGTCCCAGGTGGTCACCTCCCCAACAAGAGGTGACAACACTTTGGACCTACTCTTCACCATTACTCCTGAAACGGTCATTAGTGTTACTGCTGAGGAACCTTTAGGTGACTCTGATCATGCTATGATCATTGCCAATCTATCCCTCATGGGGAGTAACAAGAACCACAACCATCTCCAAACTGCTCACTTTGACTGGAATAAAGCAGACTGGAACTGTTACTGCACCGAGTTGCAACGGCCAAACTGGCTTGAGTTCTATGACTCTGGAGATGTCAACACTGTACTCCAGAACATCCTGAGCTCAATATGGACAGCATGTGCAGCATCGGTGCCACGTAAGCAGAAAAAACATCCCAAAAGTGCAATTTGGGAGACTGCGGCAGTCTGTCTTGCCAGAAATGAATGGCGCAATGCTGAACGTGAGTACAAACTTCACAAATCAGACATTAATAGGAAGAAGCGAAATAGATCATCCAACCACCTCAAACAGGTGACAAAAAAGGCAGTGCTTCAATTTGAGCAGCGCATAGCAACCAGCCCTCACAGTAAGGTGTTCTGGAAGTATGTTCACTCAAAGCAGAGGCCTCACTCTCCAGTTGGTCCGCTTCGCAATCCCCACACAAGTCAGGTTACTGACGACCCCAAGGAATGCGCAGAGCTCATTGCTGAATGCTATGCAGGCATTTTCACCATTGAAGACCAGAGTGTACCATCTCCACCACCTATGACACCGGACTCTATTACAACCATGGAATTTACACCTGCAATGCTACGACGTCACCTAAAAAATAAACGCAACCATGCCTCTCCTGGTCTTGATGGTGTTACGTACCTGCTTCTTAAATGTGGTGGGTACTTCCTTCTGCACCAGTTATCACGCTTCTTCCAATTCTGTCTGAACAACAGTGCTACTCCAGAACAGTGGAAAACTGCCAGTGTCATTCCTCTGTTCAAAAAAGGTGACCACACATCACCTGTGAACTATCGTCCAGTCTGTCTTACTAGTTGCATCACCAAACTGATGGAATCCTGTGTCAGAGAAACACTTTGGAACTTCTGGAGCTCTCACAGTCTTATCCGGCCCTCGCAATTTGGATTTATCCCCAACTCCAGCTGCTGTGATCAACTTATAGAGTTTCTTGAGGACATCACCCGGATTACTGATGGCGGCTCATGGGTGGATGTTGTTTACCTTGACTTTGCGAAAGCCTTTAATTCTGTGCCACACAAAAGGCTTATGGCAAAACTCTCTGCAATGGGTGTGAAGGATGATCTTTTTAACTGGTTGAAGTCCTTCATTCTCAGTCGAAGAGAGGTAGCCACGGTTCTGGGACAGCATTGCTCACCATATGAGATGTCATCTGGTGTACCACAAGGATCTGTTCTTGGCCCCCTTTTGTTTGTGGCATATATTAATGACATAGATGCCAACTTAAAGAATGCCACGGTACTAAAGTACGCAGACGACATCAAGTACCTTGAGATAAAAAGGACAGATCCTGAACACTATAGATCTTGCTTGCAGTCTGACCTGGACACAATGCAACAATGGATCTCAGACTGGCAACTCAAGCTAGCTGTGGACAAGTGCACCACCATGCATTTTGGGAGTAAAAACCCAGCGTCCACATACTCCCTCTACAACACTAATATCAAGAAGTCTTCTTGTGAACGCGACCTGGGCATTACGGTCAGCAGCGATTTGCGTTGGACGAAGCACGTCTCTAAAATTGTCAAGAGGGCCGAGGGTGTCTTAGAATCACTCAGCAAGACCTTTGTCAGCCGCTCTCCAGATACCTATTTAAGGCTGTACATGGCTATGGTGCAACCACATTTAGAATTTGCATCACCAGTCTGGAACCCCTATCTTGCTCAGAACATTGACCGCCTGGAAACTGTTCAGAGACGTGCAACCAAGCGAATACCCTCCATCAGGCATCTACCATACTCTGAGCGCCTTGCTTCCCTGGGCATGGATGCATTGAGGCTCCGACGCCTGGCAACTGACTTGGTAAACACCCACAAAATTGTTAACCATGTTGCCAACAACAACCCTGAGTACCTTTTTGATTTCCATGTGTCTAACACACGTGGACATGCCCACAAAGTAAGAAAACAGCACAGTTCCCATGACTTTCGGAAACATTTTTTCACGCTCAGAGTTGCTGAAGCATGGAACAAACTACCTGCATCAGTTGTTAGCTGTCGAGACACTGCATCCTTTAAGGCCTCCATGCTTCCTGAGATCCGCCAACACTACAGCTAATGTTCCCCCTCCATACACATACACACATGTATACCATGACACTATTCACTTCCCTGACATTTGTGTATTATTCTATGTACTATACATACACCTTTGACGAGTTGTAATGCACCCGAGCACTTTACACAATAATTTCAATATTATTATTATATATGTAAGAAGTCTAAAACAATGCAAAATGGACAGTGAGATGAAAGCAAAGAAAAAGTTAGTTATCTGCTAATCTTTGTTTTTTGTGATTTTTCATTCTATTTCGGGATTAAAATTCCCTTCATCAGAGTATAAGGAATTCTCAGAGAAAAACATTCTGGTCTATTCACTTTAAAATTAGATTTAAATTTAATATTTATAAACTGCTTTCAGTTGTCGTTTGACTTTTGCTGTAGTATTCACGAGAAGCAGGAGAATGATGTCAATTGCCATATCTCATGGAATAGAATTTCTCGTGTAAATTGTTAGGTTTAGGTTGTGTGTGGGTGTGTCCTTTTCTGTCAAGTATTGTGTGTTGAGTTCCATTTTGTTATTTGCTTTGGTGGTTGAGTTTACGTGTATGTATATACACACACACATTCAAAGTAGGGGATGCACAGGATAAAGACAATGGAAAAAGTAATGGAAAGACGGACTGTCCCATCTCTAAGTCAACCTCTGGATATCACTACAGTTTTGTTGCATTAAGATTGATAGCTTTATGAGTGTGTGTATATATATATATATATATATATATATATATATATATGCGACGAATGGAGAAATGCTGTGCTGAGAAGGACCTGCCCAACCTATACAAGTGTGGAAAAATGGACGTAAAAATGATGATGATGATTATATATATCATAATTGCTGATTGCCACAATTATAACCTAATATAAATAGAAACAAAGCTATCCAATTATTGCCAATATATCTAAACAAAACCTTACTCACCAGATATATGCCATACTAGACATAAAGTAAACCTAATCACACCCTTTGGAACTGTACACCAAACACTACCAGCATATCTACATTCAAACCTACACAAGCTTACTGGTATGGGGGCAACATACATCATCAGGCAACAGCTGTCTTATTACATGGTTTATATATATAACTCTCCAGTGTATATGTGTAACATAGACTTAATGTCTCTCTTTCAGGTCCATCCTAATGTTTACAGTTATGTGAGAGCTCAGGTCCTGGGAACAGGAAGAACAATGTTCCAGGTAAAATGGTTTTCCTCTCTCTCTCTCTCTCATATATATATATAGGGGTTGGTGGTAGGGCATTCAGCCATAGAAACATTGCCAGACTAAAAGCAGAGAGGACTCTTCAGGTGTGTCAAGGACATGGTAACTTCTCTTGTATTGGTGATACAAAAAACGCACCCAGTACACCCTATAAGGTGGTTCATGACAGGAAGGGCATTCAGCCATAAAAAGAACCTGCCAAACCAAGGGCTGAGGTGACTCTTCAGTTGTGTCACAGTCAGAACAACCTCACTAATACTGGTACTATGATAAAACACACCCAGTAGCCCCTGTCAAGTATTAGATGATAGGAAGGGCATAAAACAAAGTGTCGCGAATGTTTCATCTGTTTCAAGAACACACAACCTCTCTCGCATTGGTGACATGATGAAATGCGCACAATATGCTTTATAAAGTGGCTGCCATAGAAAACTCATCAAACAAAGGGTCAAAGGGGCTCTTCAGTTATCAAAGATATGACAACTTCCTTGGTGCTGGTGACACCATAAAATATACCTGGTGCAGGAATGTATAAAAAATATGCAATCCCCGGCCCATTTCAGAGATTGCTAGTTCAGATTAAGTACTATATACACATAATTATAATATCTTTTTCTTATCTATTTTTCTTACACTTGCTTAGCCTCTTAACCCTTTACCATTTACATTACTCTATATATACTATTTCATTTTTGTGGTAAAGGCTTTGTCACATATAATTATCTCACATAATATCAAAGCTAATATTTTGATATTATTTATTTTGAGAATAATACCTTAACGTAAGTATCAGTGGCCAGTTAGGGCTGGCTTGAACAGAAAGAGGTGAGAGAATTCTGGCCAGATATGGCTGGTTTAAATGCTGAAGGGTTAAACCATACCATATATTGCTACTGTTTGATCACCAGCATTGTAGCTTCTAATCTCTCACCAGCTTTACTTTTAGTGTTTCAGTACTTGTACTGCTGGATGGGTCTTTTGTAATATGGCATATCACCAATCAGCTTGGTCCTGTGTCATCTCCTTCATGAAATTCAGTTTCTTGAAGACTTTTTCTTGACTCAGTGTCATATCATCCTTGGTCTTCCTCTTCCACAGATTCCATCCACTTGAAACACTTGGCACTTTTTATATATTCAAAATATACCATATACCAATAAATACTAATTCTCTCCTGTTTTATTTATTTCCACAGCTGACTAGCACAGTTAATGTAGAGTATGACTTTCAGCTGAAGCAAAATGAGAAATATAACACAATATTTGACATAAAGACTGACTATTTGAAATTCTCTGGTCGAAACGACTCCATCATGGACATGAAGATATGTGTAAAGTCAGTTCCCATCTTATTTCTCTGTTGTTTTTCTTTCGTTTTTTTTTAGTACGAGAATTTTTTTCCATACGCTGATGCATATGTGTATATGTGTGTGCATGTATGTATGTGGATATGCATACATTTATGTATGTGGATATGCATACATTTATATGTATGAGTATATAAATATAAATGTACAAACACTGGCACACTTAAAAAATGCACAATCAAAGATACATTCACACACACATACATACATTCACACAAACATACTTTCACACACATACATATACACTCATACAGAACATAGTTTTTTCACCATCCCCTTCCTTCCTTTTACACACACACACACATACATTCACGTAGGCAGCAGACATAATAAGAGAGGAATATTATGAGGTAGTCAAACTACTCCTCTCTCTTTACGTGTTGTGACAGAATCTCAGAAATTTATTGGATTAACCCTTTAGTGTTCAAACCGCCCAAAACCGGCTGAAATTATTTTCCCTTCATTTGTTCAAACCGGCCGATAACACCCACACTAAAATATCGTTCTAAAAATAAACAAACCATCATTAAAGTCTCGTCAATTTGAGATTACTGCGAGATTAGGCCCTTACCACGAAAATTAACAAACACTTAATATAGTGAAACAACTTAAACCAACGTGTTTTTTTAATGTTGAAAGTAGAACAGATTTTTTTGTGTATCAACATGGCTTGTAAAAGTAGCGATACCAACTTTGAAGGTTTTACACACGACGACATTCAGAATGAACAAGAAACAAAAGATAATATTAGTGATTTATCTTCAAATTAATCAGATGTTTACATTTCTGAAATTTCATCCGACGATGATTGTTGTTTTGAAAGTGAAAACGAAGGAGATCTCCAGGACGCCATTGAAAATATTACAGTAACGTGGTTGAAAAATACCACACCAATATATGTTCCCGATTTTATTCAAAATACTGGTCCACAACACATTAGCTTCCGATGCTAAAGCACTGGATTACTTCTTTTTGTTTTTACCACAAACTTCGAAGTTGTGGCAGAAGAGATTAATCGATATGCCCAACAACAGATTTCAAATTGAGGAAAACCCGATCTGTTTGGCAACCGACAGATGCTGCGGAAATGCAAGCATTTTTTACCGTAAATATTATGTTCGGTATGAAACAATTTCCAAGACTGTGGAATTACTGGAGCACTGATATAAGGTTTAGTGATCCTTATATATCAAGTATTATGTCGAAAACAACGTATTTAAAATTAAACCAGTATTTGCACCTGGTTGATACTTCAAATGCCCCTATTAATTAATTTCACCTGCCCATAATGGTCAATTAATGACCAAAAAAAATCAGGTAAAATTATATAATTGTAAATTATTGTTATTTAAACATCTACTGACAAAATTTCAAGCCTGCACATAGAAAATTAAGAAAATTACAAACAAATAAAATTGATAACTGTCTTGAGTATGATTAACTCAAAATAATAAGCATGACGTTTGAAAATTAATGTGAATGCTAAAGGGTTTAAAGGAAAGGTCTCAATTGTCAGATCAGATGTTTACCTCATAGGCAATAGAATACATGATCAAACCAACAGGGGTGTCGTATGAGCAGAGATACAACTAGGGAAAATAGTGCCTATGGCAAGCAGTGATATTGCACCCCTGCCCAAATATAATTTATATAAATGGTTTAATGATCTAGGCACCAAAGTGCTTCTCACCCATGGTAATCAAAGATAGATCATATATTTGAAAAAGTTTCTTTTTTTACTCATCAACGATAGCTTATCTGACTTTAATAGAAAGTGCTCCTAGTCCAAGTGGTGCCCATGGCACTTGCCATACAATAGCTACACCTCTGCATTAGAGTTGTTAGAGGGAATCAATGACATATGATTCAATTTAGAAAAAAAGACACACACCCCATTTCCCTAAAAAAAAAAAACTTTATCCAACCACTCACATATTCTTTAACCGTTTTCATTCCAACCCACTCAAAATTCACCTCTGGTTCTATGAAACGAAACCACCCTTTTTGTAAAGCCCTTCCAATTTTTCATTGGTCTTGAATAATCACCCCCTGCTTATTAAATTTTTCTAATCTATCTCCAATGCAATTTTTATTGTAAGTGATTCATATCAATGCAGCAGCTGGAGAATCTAATAATAATTTTACATAAAAAAAAACATTATACATGACAAAAAATGAAATCCCATGTTTAAAAACGTACACTATACAATTACTGATTTCCCAACCCCCCTACTCATAAGAATTTAAGCAAATGATGCCCCCCCCCCCCACTCCCCGGCTTATTTTAACCTTCCTCCCTATTATTTGGGACCCAAGAGTAATTGAAATACAGTTCATTTCATTAGAAATGTGATGACAAAAGGGTTACGGTTTATGTTACAAATACTATCTTAATAATGAATAATTTTAATAAATCCCTCCAAATTCTTCATTAATTAATTGAAATAGTGTTTTGCATTAGAAATATAGTCATGAAAAGGTTAATTTAGAAGATATAAATTTCTTTTTTTTGCAGGTGGCTGCTTACATCTTGGTCTATAGTTTCAGGAATGTCTGTCCTGGAGGTAGACATTCCAACTGGCTATGTGATATTAAACTCAACTCTGAGGAAATATGTACAAAGCGGCATTGTACCAAACCTTATGAGAGCAGAATTCTATAATCGCAAATTAGTTTACTACTTTGATTCAGTAAGATAACATTTCTTTTTCTTTTTAAGATTATTAAATTTTATTTACTAATCAACAGAAGTATACAATAAAAGTTTTAGCATTTAAACCAGCCCTATCCGGCCAGAATTCTGTCACCTCTTTCTATTCAAACTGGTTTTAACTGGCCACTCATACTGATGTTAAGGTATTGTTTTCAAAATAAATATCAAAATCTCATAGATTCGCTATTATGTGAGATAATTATGTGAAGTAAAGCCTTTACCATGAAAATATAATAGTAAAAATAATTGTTTCTACTTTTGGCACAAGGCCAGCAATTACCCAGTGCATTACTGGTACTTTATTTTATCGACCCCGTAAGGATGAAAGGCAAAGTTAACCTCGGCAGGACTTGAACACAGAATGGCAAGGGCCGTAACTCTGTGCGTCAAAGCATGGCGTCTGACCCTCTACCGATACTGCCAATCCACCGCCCTTAGTAAAAATAATTGTTTCTACTATTGGCACAAGGCCAGCAATTACCCAGTACATTACTGGTACTTTATTTTATCGACCCCGTAAGGATGAAAGGCAAAGTTAACCTCGGCAGGATTTGAACTCAGAATAGCAAGGGCCGTAACTCTATGCGTTAAATGGTGTCCAACCCTCTACTGATACTGCCAATTCACCGCCTGCCCTTAGTAAAAATAATTGTTTCTACTTTAGGCACAAGGCCAGCAATTACCCAGTGCATTACTGGTACTTTATTTTATCGACCCCGTAAGGATGAAAGGCAAAGTCAACCTCGGCGGGATTTGAACTCAGATCGTAAAGGGACGTAACTATGCTGGAAAGCATGGCGTCCGACCCTCTACCGACACTGCCAATCCACCACCCTTAGTAAAAATAATGTAAATGCTAAAGGGTTAAAAAAACCCATTATAATTATAAACAAGAGAGAAAAAAGGACGACAAACGAAAAAAAATTCAATATTAAAAAAAACATGGGAGGTAGAGCGCAAACTCTACATTGTTGGCTGTGCAATGCATTTCAGCTGTGCCCCACAGAGAAGATGGTGAAAACATTGCTGCAGAGAACAATTCTTGCTACATCAACTACTTCATCTCATGTGGCTCCTCCTCCTTCAAGTAGGATGTGTTCCTTCTGATTTTACAGAGCAAAATGAAAGCCCAGGGATTTGTAGTGTTATAGTAAAGACTTTAATTTTCAATGTAATGCAGTCATAGTACTGTTTTGTATTTTTCAAGAATGTGTTGTTCATGTGGTTTGTTAATTTAAATCTTTATAGTGCTCTTCCTAGTAGACAGATTATGAAAATTTCCAGTATTAAAATAAAAATTTTTATATTTAATGTGATGCAGTCATAGTAATATTTTATGCTTGAATGTTTTACTAATGTGGTTTCATGTACACGATATGAAGAGGTAATATATATTTTCTGAACTGTTTCCAGCTTGATACTAGCTCATCATGTGTATACTTTCGAGCGAACCGTTGGTATCCAGTTGCTAATGCTACTATACAGCATAGGATACGTGTCTATGATTACTATGAGCCAGGTAATGTTACCATTTTATTTATTTGCATATGTTGGCATAGTTGGATAGGGTTTATGTTTTTGTTCAGAAAAATTGTTTTTACATTTGAATATCTTTCCTACCACTAATCACTGGACAGAAAACTGTGTTATGACAGCCATATAAACTGGAGCAAGCAGACTATATCATCATCATCATCATCAACATCATTTAACATCCATTTTCCATGCTAACATGGGTTAGACGGGTTGTCCCATAAGAGGCAAGTTGGGTCAGGTGACCATGTCTTGCTCATATAGAACTGTTTCTGGCTAGGTCTCTATGGCTGGATGCCCTTCCTAACACCAACCACATTTACAGTGTGTGCTGGGTGCTTTTTGTCGTGATCTACATGACCACTTTACAGTGTGTGCTGGGTGCTTTTTGTCGTGACATCTACACAACCACTTTACAGTATGTGCTGGGTGCTTTTTGTTGTGATCTACATGACCACTTTACAGTGTGGGCTGGATATGTTTTGTTCACAGTGTAAGGGTGGTGTGGAGAGGAGTGGGTGGGTGGGGGTATAGTGGTTAAGAGATGCCTACTAGGTGTATGTTTGAGTCTGTGCACATGGGAAGACGTATCATCTGTATTACTGCATAACGCCAAAGATCATTGTTCTTGAGTGATTCAGTTGCACAAGGTCAGCTTTTATCACCACGTCTCAGGTCTTCCTGGGTCTTCCTACTCCAAGGTTACCATCAATTTTGATTGCCGTGCTCCTTTTTATACAACTGTCATCCTTCATATACATATTATGACCATACCAACGCAATCTCCTGTCTACCTCCTGCAACTGATCCCTCTTATACCTAATTTCTCTCTTAGTTCATTTACACTTTGCCGTTCATGTATATTACTATTACACATCCATTGGAGCATGCATGGTTCATTTCTTTCCAGTCTTCATAGGTCCTCTGCACATAGCGCCCAGGTTTCACTACCATGTAACATTGCTGTTCATATACATGCATCATACAATCTGCCTTTCATTTTAAGGGGAAAACCTTTTGTAGCTAGTAATACACACATATATATATATATATATATATATTGTTTTTTCTCTTTTCAGGTCTGTATAAAATGTCGTTATACAAAACTGAGAATCTTTTCCAGAAGAACATATGTTATGTATGTGGGTCATTCCAGTGCCCCTACTGCCCACAGTTCAACACTGCTAATGTTATTAAATGTACCATTACAATCTTCTGTCTGCTCCTCACCAACCTTCTACAGCACTATATGTTGCGGATCTCTTGAAACACTTGATACCTACTGTTAATACTGTAGCATAGCATACACATGCATACACACACACACATATATACATTCATATACATACACACACATACACATGCGTACACACACATATATAATATTCATATTCATATACACACACACATACACATACTAGCTTATATTACCCCCCATGGTTAGGCCCCTAGGCTTTTAGGTGTTTTTGAGGCTCCATCTGTCACTTCAATCTTTCATCCCTACTATAGCTGACAGCCTGACTCTACTACAATATATTTAATTTATTCAACAAAATATCAACTAGAAAATTTAACAATAGACATTGAAAATACATTTATTAATTATTATGTATTAATTATTATGTATGAATTATTATGTATTAATTATTATGTATTAATTATTATCTATTAAAATTATTTACATGATGAATTCATACAGCTATTTACAAAGAAGGTGCTAGTAACTAATACAGCATGAAAATATTGTATATGAATATATATCATAATCATTTAATGCCCATTTCCCCTGTTGTATATACACTGTGTATATATATATATGTATATAAGATAGGTATAAATCGAAGTTGTAGCCACAGTAAAGCAAATACCAATCAAATTATTTGAGGCAGTCACAAATCACTCAATGGTATGAAAAGTTAATATGTTTTTGTCCAGAGTAAACACAAAGTTAAAGTGTGACACCATGAATATAATGACCACGTGCATGTGACCATAGTTTGTAACCACAACCCACAACTACAATAACTACAAACCGGATATATATATATATCCTGTTTGTATATATATATATATATATAGTATACTTATGAAGGTATAGATATATATATATATATATATAGATATATTGCTATGGCTCAGTGTAAAGTGCCTTTAACCATTGGATTAATAGATGGGGGATTGTGGAGACATAAGAAATAGATGGAATCGTCTACCCTACTGGTTCCTTAACTCATTTTGCCATGGAATCTTTATATAATTTTCCAAAACATTGCACAATTCATATCTATGTTTTACAAACAATATCCACTACCCTAATTTTAGATAGATCATGTTTGGTTGTGTAAAGTCTACATATACCCAATGTAGGTGTTTTATATTTTGTTGTGGAAACCCCACCTATATTTTATTGACAATCACTGCCTCTTTAATTTTAATAAGACATTAAATTAAATAAAAATTAATTTAGACAGGCTTTTTTCATATATATAAATATTTAAAAAAAAGTTTTTTAAAATTTTATTAAATGTCCCATTTTCTTGTAGAACTCTAGAATTTTTTCATGATGCTTTGGGGTCCCTCAAATCCCACTTTGGGAAAAACTGATCTTAAGGATTATTTTAGTTAGTTGAACTGTTTTGTAAAACTATTCTAAGTATGTTTTAAAGGCTAATGCTAACTAGTGACTTACACACACACACACTGTTTCAGTGTTTTATGTCTTAGTATACATAGAATGAGCCCTCAATACATGTGAGCAGAGTATAAGCTTTATTATATGGAGAAGCCAATGCTACCCTTTTCACACACACACACACATGTATATGAGTCTGTGGTGCTGAAACCAGGATTTTACATATTTATCTGTATATTAGTGTTTTGTAGCTTAACAGTTATAAATTAATGTATTGTCTCTCATCTCGTGTTCCACTGGACAGCATGTGGCTTATGTCAAATGCTGTGATCCCGGATGGACCAGCAGTATTGTTGGTAGGGGTCAAAACTGCCTAAGTCCATTTTGGCTGATGACCATGGAGTTCTGGAAGAAGTATATTAGTTTAATGCTTGAAATAGCAGGAAGAGAGTCTTAACATTTCGTACACTAGTCTTTCATCAGAAGAAAGAGTTAGAAATAGAAAATAAATAGAAAGTAAAGAGTGATAATAGGAAGGAACAGGGGAGAAAATGAGAAGTAAAAAAGAGGGAGAAAAAACAGGTGTGTATTCAATCTTAGAGATATATATATATAAATTGAAAATATTTTAGCTTATAAAAGCTGTCATAGCACATGATTAACTATTTAGTTATAAATAAACTCCTGTAGATAGGTAAAAAAGAGGATAGAGATACTTGCATCCACATTTTCCTGTCTTATGTTATAGTTTATATATTTAAACATGAGTTCTGGCAGCTTTTACAAGCTAGCTTACATTTTCAAAATTTCAAATTCGTTCTTTGTGTCATAAAATGATTTATCAGTCGTGTGTGTACATACACATACACACACACAATATATACATATATATACACACAATTTTTACGAAAATCGTTTATATTAACTCAAAGGTCTCTGGCCAACACCTTGTCCACTCAATAAATCTGCTAGATTGCAGTAATGCTACTGGAACCAGTAGTTCAGAGTGCACACATTTTAGTTAATAGCAAGTACAGTGGCTGTGTTTTGATATATATATATATATATATATATATATATATATATATATATATATATATATATATATATATATATATATATATATATATATATATATATATATATATATAGAGAGAGAGAGAGAGAGAGAGAGAGAGAGAGAGAGAGAGAGAGAGAGAGAGAGAGAGAGAGAGAGAGAGAGAGAGAGGTGTTTCATTCATTTGAAACCACTGATTTCAAATGAATAAACACTTGTGCCCTGTAAAAGTCCTTCCAATATGAAATATATATGCACATTCTCTGCTAATGTATTGAGTACCTTATTCAAATGTGGTTCCTTTTCATTCCCCTTCAAAAAATCACTCTTAATCTCTCTCTCTCTCTCTCTCTCACTCACACTTATTTGATTACATAACCATGGATACATGTGTTTTGTATTCTTTGCCCATCATTTGTGTTTATATATATATATACACTGCTTCAAATTGATGAGTCTTTAGACTCAGCACTTCTGGGACTTGAACAGAGATACCTTATCATCCATGGTTTGTTTATATGTATATATATATATATATATGTGTGTGTATGTGGCTGCTAGATCACTTTTTTCTGTCCCTAACGAGTATTTTACTCGATTTCCTAATACTTATCATTAATAGCAGTTCTATGTTTGGATTTCAACGTTTCATGTATATATCTTTATTTTATATAAAAATTTACTTCTACATGTTTTACGATACCTATACTCTACCAATGTATTAAGTGCCTTTTTTAACTGTGGTCATTTCCTGATCTCCATTGGGACTCCACTCTAAATTATATATATAATCTTCTTCTTCACCCACTTATTCCTAAGAAGGTCTTGGGGGCAGAGTCCTCAAACATTCCTTGCAGTGGGTCCTGTCAGAAGCAACCATCTCCAATTCATTTGGCTGGACCCCCAAGCAGGACCAGCTGAGCTCATGGATGTTATCCAACCATCCTACTCAAAGTCTACCTTTGGGTCTCCTGCTAGTTGGTTTTGCCTGCAAAATCTGTTCAGCGATCCTTACCTGAGACATTCTAATTACAAGGCATATCTATCTATCTATATATATATTCACTGCTTCAAATTAATGAGATCTCCACTCTTCAGACTCAGCACTGCTGGGATTTGAACACACATCTAAACACAAACATCAGCCTTTTTATAACTAAATGCAATACCTTCTTCAACAAACCAACAATACATTTAACAAAAATAAATAAACCAACTAACCTTATCTATCACATTGCCTGCAGTATTGTGATAAACCAACCAACCATATCAGTAGGGAATTATTGGACCATGTGTATGCATTTTATTTTATTTTTTGCTTTTTTTTTCATGAAAAAGATTTTTTTTTAAAACATATATAAAAATATTTTTCAATGAATTATTTTTGAATTCTGAGGAACTTTGAATGTGTCAAATATAAATTTGTCTGAATTTCTGAGATGAGGAATTATCATCATTATTATGAGGTTAACTTTGCCTTTCATCCTTACGGGGTCGATAAAATAAAGTACCAGTAATGCACTGGGTAATTGTTGGCCTTGTGCCAAAAGTAGAAACAATTATTATACTCTGTTATATTTAGACTAGTGTCCTCTCATCTTGCTTGTTATAATCACATTTCAGCTGTTTTACTTAGCAGCCTTCTTAGAGAAATTTTCATTATTATACAATGAATTAAGGCAGTGGATTGGCAGTATCGGTAGAGTATCAGACATGTTTGACAGCATTGAGTTATGGTCCTTTACAGTCTGAGATCAAATCCTTCTGAAGTGAGCTTTGCCTTTCATCCCTACGGGGTTGGTAAAATAAAGTACCAGTAACACACACTGGCATTGATTAATCGACTT
Organism: Eledone cirrhosa; assembly: GCA_964016885.1. Taxonomy (NCBI): domain Eukaryota; kingdom Metazoa; phylum Mollusca; class Cephalopoda; order Octopoda; family Eledonidae; genus Eledone; species Eledone cirrhosa. The sequence continues at coordinate 325,835,495 of OZ024740.1, forward strand.
TGCCTTCCCCTAAAATTGTTGACCTTGTGCTTCAATCAGAAACCAAAATAAAGCACCATTAATGCACTGAGGTCAATTTAATTGACTTTCCCCTCTCCCCCATATTTGTTGGCCTTGTTTCTAAATCAGAAACCATTATTACACATTGATATATTTATTCAGACTAGTGTCCTCACCTTGCTTGTTATAATCACATCTGAAATATTGTGATTATAACAACCAAGACAAAGACTCTAGTCTAAATATATCAGTTTATTATAATAATTGTTTCTACTTTTGGCTCAAGGTCAGCAATTACCCAGTACATTACTGGTACTTTATTTTATCGACCCCGTAAGGATGAAAGGCAAAGTTAACCTCGACGGGATTTGAACTCAAACCGTGAAGGGATGTAACTATGCTAGCATGGCATCCAACCCTCTACTGATACTGCCAATTCACCGTTTATAATAATATTTCCTCTTAAGATGGCTAAAGAGTACATCTGAAATATTGTGACTATAACAACCAAGATGAGGACATTGGTTTCAATATATCCATTTATAATAATGTAAAAATATGTTGTTTAAATCGCAATAAATTTATGTATTGATAATATATTAACTTTATTGAAATGCTAATCAATACAAACTATATGTAACATATATAGATGTGCATATGTTTACATATAAATGTATGGATGTATATAGATGTATATATGTCTGTGTATGTACATGTGTATATTTATATGTGTATATATATATGTATGTATATATTTATATGTATATCTATATATGTGTATGTATATATACGTGTGTGTATATAATTTTTTTCTTTGTACATTTTATTTAGTTTTGTCTCTTAGAACTTTCTTGATATAGTTTGATTTGTATACACTAACACACACACACTCACACATTGCATATACACATGTGTTGCTCCTCTGCCAGTTCTGATGACAAGTGTGTTCCAGTTTTTTTTATTAATGGAACAGCTTGTTCATGTAATTAACATGCAAATGGCTGAGTATTCCACAGACATGTGTACCCTTTATGTAGTTCTCAGGGAAATTCAGCATGACACAATGTGACAAGGTTGACCCTTTGAATTACAAGTATAATTCATCTTGTATCATAGTACATGTGGTTGAGCATTCTACAGACATGTGCACCCTTAACATAGTTCTCAGGGAGACAATGTGTAACAAAGCTAGTTAGCCATTTGAATTACATGTCTAACTCATTTTTGCAATGTGACAAAAAAAAAAAAAAAGATGTTTTGTTCAAGTACATATGCTGCCAGGAATCAAACTCTTTACCACTATGCTACATGTCATAACAAAACACACATATATGCATATACACACATACACATACATGCCTAAGTAGTTTTGTTGACTTTCATGATCACATATAAATGTAATGAAAAGTATGGATATATTTTTTTTGCTATTTTTATAGAATTTCTTCTCTATTTTGTACATTTTGTTGGAAAAAATTTTTTATAATAAAATAAAGTGTAATATTGATTGTTATTGACTTATAAAAACAGTTGTGCTCCAGCATGGCCATAGCCCCAGGGCTGAAACACGTAACCCTAACCCTTTGTATTAGGCTGTTTTCATAAAGGTTAGTGTTCTCTTGTTCAGTCAGGTAGGAAAGGGCAGTGCCTATGACCCTTTTCAGGCCCTCCAGGACTGGTGAGAGGAATCACTATCATTATTTAATGTCTATTCTCTCTAATAACATAAGTTGAAGACGCCGTACTGACCAAGTTGTTATTTAATCAGAGCTACTGACCTTTCAGTTTGGCTGGTGCCACATCTAGCTTACATACCTTCCTCACACCCTGCAGAGTATCCCGGATGCATTTTCATGGCACCAGCATTTGGGAGGTTGTCATATCTTTGACACAACTGAAGAAAACTCTTGACCTTTTGTTTGGCAAGTTTTCTATGATTGGATACCCATCTTTATACCAACCACTTTACAGTGACCTGGCCTGAAAGCTTGCAACAGATTTGACTCTGCTGCAGGAACCCAAAGTCAGGATGTAGTGTTAAGTCTGATGACTGATTAAATCTACCACCCAAGTAAGCCATAGCAGGATTTGAACTCAGAACACAAAGAACTAAAACAAATTGTGAAAGGCATCTCATCTGACACTCTATCGGTACACTGTCCCTGGGCTGAAACTTTACATTATCATGTGAAAAAGGGTTAAGAGGATCCTTCACTCATATAACAACTTGTAGTGACCTACATTCTGCGGACTCACATACATTCTCTGTGCATGATTTGGCTCAGCTCGGCCAATCAGCGCCAGTAGAAGAGAATGTATCTCTACGCGCCCTGAAGGAAAAATCCCTGCGTTGATTTGAGAAATCTGTCTCTCGCATCCTGACTGTAAAAAGGTAAACAACTAACTTTCTTTTGCTGCGAAATCACGAGCCAACATGTAACACAACAACTTAACCACGGCCTGGCAACACTTCAGCCAGTGGACCGTGCCTTCTGAAATCCTTAATTCGTTTGTTTTATTACTCTTGGCATGCCTGCTCTACTCAGCTCTACATAACTCAATCTTGTTAATAGATAATGTAAAACAAGCCAAAGTCATTGTCGATGTTCTTACCACATCTTTCTACAGAACTGGTCACTCATGGCACTACTAACAATAACACATCATAACTGTTAAAAACTCTAGTATTGGTGACAATAAAACATGCCCAGTTGATGATAGGAAAGGCAGCCAGTTGTAGAAATCTTGCCAAACAAATGATTGAGAGGACTCTTCAGTTGTATGAAAGATATGACAGTCTTCAATGCTGGTGAATGCTGGTGAGAGGTCTGTAGTTCTGATTAAATACTGACTTGGTTTGTGATAACTTGTCCAACCCATGCGAGCAGGAAAAAGATGTTAAATGATGATGAAAGGCAAAGTTGACTATGGTAGGATTTGAACTCAAAATGGAGAGAGCCAGTGCAAGTACTGCAAGGAATTCTATCTGACATAACAATTCTACCAATTTGGCACCATGGATTACAGTTTAGCAGTGGTTGTAGAATTATGTGTAAGTGAATTTGTCTATCGAGCTGATATTTTTGGATGCTATGTATGTCTGTCTATTTGCCTGTTGTATAAGGTGGAGAATTGATAGTCGTTCTTTATTAAGCTGGTATTTAGAACATAACTAAAATGATGGAAATTTATTAGGCATATATGAACACAAAACCTTTTTTTATCTAAACTATAATAAAGCAAGGGCTGCGGGACTGCGTACAGTTTATTTCTTTTAATCCAGTTAGTAAAATAAGTTGGATTACTTTGAATAAATAATGAATGAATATTACATAATTTATGTGCTAAATTTCGTAAACAAATAATTTCGTAAAAATAAATAATCTAAAATTGACTTCTTTTCAAAGTTACACTTCCGGTATATTGTTGCCACCACCACCACTTCAACTACCATATAGACAGAAAGAGAGAGTGTGTGATGAGAGAGATAGAGAGATTATGATTTTCTACACACTGACGCATATGAGTGTGCACATACATCTATATGTATGAGTATACTATAACTATAATTGCGCAAACACAAACTTATAAAAATACACACTCTCGGACATAATTCACACAAATACACATACTTTCATACACACATTCACATTTACATAAACACACGCATACAGTCATGATAGCGTTCGGTTTAATTGGAAATGGGAGGGTGAAACAAGTATAACGTTTTATTTATTTATTAACTCTTTATTTATTTATTAACTCATTATTTATTAATTAATCAGTAACGTAATCCATGATACATTAAAAAAAAATATATCTGCTAGCATGTGTAGTGTGTATATTGATATTATACGCAAGTATATATGCATGTAGATATGATCAAATAAAACCGTAATTGACAATATACACAGAAATTGAACGAAGACTCTGTTACACTGTCTTATGTTATCAGTAACGTAATCCATGATACATTAAAAAAAGACGATATTATATATAAACTGCATTAGGAGAAAATTAGTGAGAGAAATATATGTATGTTTATTTAGGCGATGGGTAACCAGAAGTGTTGACATTTGAAAATTTTAAACAAGTGAATCTTTAAATAAGTAATAAAATATATTTAATGAACAGCCACGAAATTTAGTAGATAATTATGTAATATTCATTCATTATTTATTCAAAGTAATCCAACTTATTTTACTAACGAATAAAAAATTATAAACTGTACACAGTCCCGCGCTTCTTACTTTATTATAGTTTAGATTAAGCACTGTTGTACACCCATTGATTAGATATATACAAATGTAATAGCATATAAATTATGTCTGATGCGGACACACACACACACAAGCTTCCACTTGTGTACACACACACACACACATATACCACACCACACCACACACAAATCGTCTTCCAAAGTTAGTGAAGCTATTATTAATCCTCCCTGGGTGAAGTAACTTACAAATTCTTCGTAATTCATGAAATGCAATAATACATCTAACACACACACACACAAATATATCTATTCATACATAGACAGTCCTATACGAGCAGGACAACCAATCTTGCCTCAAGTGGGAAAACTCCCGTCCAAACCCATGCAAGTGTGGAAGATGGACGTTAAACGATGATGATGATGATGATAGGCGAAGTCTGGTGCGCATGCACGAAGGCTGGCCCGAAGTGCGCATGCGCGAAGTCTGGTCCGTACTGCGCATGCATGAAGGCTGGTCCGCAATGCGCATGCTCGAAGGCTGGTCCCAAGAGCGCATGCATGAAGGCTGGTCCGTACTGCTTATGCACTAAGCCTGGTCCATACTGTGCATGCGCGAAGGCTGGTCCGTACTGTGCATGCGTGAAGGCTGGTCCGTACTGCGCATGCGCGAAGGCTGGTCCGTACTGCACATGCGCGAAGTCTGGTCAGAAGTGTGTATGTGTGAAGGCTGGTCCGTACTGCACATGCGTGAAGGCTGGTCCGTACTGCACATGCGTGAAGTCTGGTCAGAAGTGTGCATGCGTGAAGGCTGGTCCATACTGCGCATGCGTGAAGGCTGGTCTGTACTGCACATGCGCAAAGTCTGGTCAGAAGTATGCATGCGTGAAGGCTGGTCCATACTGCACATGCGCAAAGTCTGGTCAGAAGTATGCATGCGTGAAGGCTGGTCCGTACTGCACATGCGCAAAGTCTGGTCAGAAGTATGCATGCGTGAAGGCTGGTCCGTACTGCGCATGCGCGAAGTCTGGTCAGAAGTGTGCATGCGTGAAGGCTGGTCCGTACTGCGCATGCGCGAAGTCTGGTCAGAAGTGTGCATGCATAAAGGCTGGTCCATACTGCGCATGCGTGAAGTCTGGTCAAAAGTGTGCATGCGTGAAGGCTGGTCCATACTGCACAAGCGCGAAGTCTGGTCAGAAGTGTGCATGCCTGAAGGCTTATCCGTACTGCGTATGCGTGAAGGCTGGTCCATACTGCACATGCGCGAAGTCTGGTCAGAAGTGTGTATGCGTGAAGGCTGGTCCATACTGCGCATGCGTGAAGTCTGGTCAGAAGTGTGTATGCGTGAAGGCTGGTCCATACTGTACAAACGCGAAGTCTGGTCAGAAGTGTGCATGCGTGAAGGCTGGTCCGTACTGCACATGCACGACGTCTGGTCAGAAGTGTGTATGTGTGAAGGCTGGTCCGTACTGCGCATACACGAAGGCTCGTCCATACTGCGCATGCGCGAAGTCTGGTCAGAAGTGTGCATGCGTGAAGGCTGGTCCGTACTGCACATGCACGAAGTCTGGTCAGAAGTGTGCATGCGTGAAGGCTGGTCCGTACTGCGCATACACGAAGGCTCGTCCATACTGCACATGCGTGAAGTCTGGTCAGAAGTGTGCATGCGTGAAGGCTGATCCGTACTGCGCATGCGTGAAGGCTGGTCAAAAGTGTATGCGTGAAGGCTGGTCCATACTGCGCATGCGTGAAGGCTGGTCCATACTGCACATGCGCGAAGTCTGGTCAGAAGTGTATGTGTGAAAGCTGGTCCGTACTGCACATGAGTGAAGGCTGGTCCGTACTGCACATACGCAAAGTCTGGTCAGAAGTGTGCATGTGTGAAGGCTGGTCCGTACTCCGCATGCATGAAGGCTGGTCCGTACTGCACATGTGCGAAGTCTGGTCAGAAGTGTGCATGCGTGAAGGCTGGTCTGTCCTGCGCATGCGTGAAGGCTGGTCCATACTGCACAAGCGCTAAGTCTGGTCAGAAGTGTGCATGCATGAAGGCTGGTCCGTACTGCGCATGCGTGAAGGCTGGTCCGTACTGCACATGCGCAAAGTCTGGTCAGAAGTGTGCATGTGTGAAGGCTGGTCCGTACTCCGCATGCATGAAGGCTGGTCCGTACTGCACATGTGCGAAGTCTGGTCAGAAGTGTGCATGCGTGAAGGCTGGTCTGTCCTGCGCATGCGTGAAGGCTGGTCCATACTGCACAAGCGCTAAGTCTGGTCAGAAGTGTGCATGCATGAAGGCTGGTCCGTACTGCGCATGCGTGAAGGCTGGTCCGTACTGCACATGTGCGAAGTCTGGTCAGAAGTGTGCATGCGTGAATACTGGTCCGTACTGCGCATGCGTGAAGCTGGTCCGTACTACACATGCGCGTAGTCTGGTCAGAAGTGTATGCGTGAAGGCTGGTCTGTACTGCGCATGCGTGAACTGGTCCGTACTGCACATGCGCAAAGTCTGGTGAGAAGTGTGAATGCATGAAGGCTGCTTCGTACTGTGCATGCGCGAAGTCTGGTCAGAAGTGTTCATGCGTGAAGGCTGGTCCGTACTGCACATGTGCGAAGTCTGGTCAGAATGGTGCATGCGTGAAGGCTGGTCCGTACTGCGCATGCACTAATATATATATATATATATAGACACACATACATACCGCACACAAATCGTCTTCCAATGTTAGTGAAGCTATTATTAATCCTCCCCGGATGAAGTAACTTGCAAATTCTCCGTAATTCTTGAAATGCAAAAATACATCTGACGGACACACTCTCTAGAATAGATATATTTGTGTGTGTGTGTGTGTGAGAGAGAGAGGTAGATAGACAGGTAGGTTGACAGGTAGATAGATAGGTTGATAGATCGATACGTAGATATATAGGTAGGTAGATAGGTTGATAGATCGATACGTAGATATATAGGTAGGTAGATAGGTTGATAGATCGATACGTAGATATATAGGTAGGTAGATAGGTTGATAGATCGATACGTAGATATATAGGTAGGTAGATAGGTTGATAGATCGATACGTAGATATATAGGTAGGTAGATAAGTTGATAGATCGATACGTAGATATATAGGTAGGTAGATAGGTTGATAGATCGATACAGAGATATATAGGTAGGTAGAAAGATAGACGATAATGTGGTTATCTGTATATGTGGCTGTGTGTATGTATGTGAAGATGTGGAAATAAGGAAAGGATAATTTACTACAGTACCAATGATTCAATCCACAGGTGTATATTCTTTTTACCATTGCATAAGTACATAGACTCACACACGTATATATATATATATATCTATGTGTGGTGTGTTTATATATGTGTGTATCTGTGTGTGTGTGTATGCATAAGTGTTTATGTGTATATATATGTGTTACTGCATCTGTGTATGTGTGCATATGTGTGTGCGTTTATGTCCGTGATTGTAATGTTGAGAGTTTGAATCCCATCAGTGCGTTGTGGTCTTGAGCAAGACACTTTATTTCGCCTTTCTTCTCTCCACTGAAGTTAAAAAAAGTGTACTCTGCCAGTAAGTCGAAGAACCAATGTAGTCCCACCCTGAAACCCTCCGTTATACGTGTCTATGGAATACTCAGACACTCTCACCTTAATTTCAGGCAGTTCCATTTGAGAAACCTAGCTGGAAGAATCCTCGTCGCAAGCGATAGGATACCATCATACATATGAACACATAGTCACACACACACGTTTCAAAGAGAATAGAAGAGATCAATAAAATAAGTACTAGATTTTAAAATATATGTACTGGAATTGAGGTCAAGAAAATCCTTTAATCGCGGTACACCAGCATGGGCACAGTCTAACGTCTGAAACAAGTGCAGGCCAGAGAATTGTTCTTCCTCCTTCAATCTATGGTTCACCTCGCTTCTACAGTGAGTGCTTTCAGAATTCGATGACTGTGGTTTGACACATGGGAAAGCCATCTTATTTCATCACGGTAACAACTAACCCTAACTGGGAGGAAATAAAAAATAGTTTGCACCCTGGTGAAGAACCTAGAGACCGCCCTGATATTTGTGCAAGAGTCTTCAAGATCAAGTATGACAACCTCATGGATGACATACTGAAAAAAAATGTCTTAGGAAAAGTTGTGGCTCATTCTGCTACAAGAGAGTGGCAGAAAACGAGGCCTCACTCATGCTCATATTCTGCTGATAATGGCTGAAGATAGCAAGCCCAAAACTGCTGATGCCATTGATCAGGTAGTGTACTGTGAGATTCCTGATAAAGAGACCAATCCAATTCTGCATAAGATCATCACATCCTACAACATTCATGGTCCATGTGGACAACCTAATATGATGTGCTCATGTATGGAAGGGCTAGGACAACAATGCCATTGCTCAAAAAGTTATCCCAAAGCATTCAGACAAACCACATTTGTTGCCGAAAATTCCTTTCCGGAGTATAGAAGAAGGGATAGACAGCATGGTGGTCACACCCATACAAACCAACTTAAAGGTCAAGAATTTACTGTTGATAATCGTTGGATTGTTCCATACAACCCTTTCCTCTCATTGAGATATCAGTGCCACATCAATTGTGAGGTTGTCCACAGTGTCAAGGCTGTTAAGTACTTATATAAGTACATCACAAAAGGATCACTTTCACTATTAAGGATGATCAAGGAAATTGTGTCCATGCCCAAAATGAGATTGAGACCTATATCAATGCATGGTACGTCTCAACCAGGGAAGCATTCTGGAGAATCTATAAATTTCCATTACATCATCAAAAACTGCCAGTTGAAAAGTTGCCTTGCCATTTACCTGGGGAACAAATAGTCGTGTATGAGCGAGGGCAGGAAGAAAGTATTGTTTCTAGGGGACAGCCAACGACTAAGTTGACGGAATATTTTCAACTGCATATTAGAGACCCACTGGCACAAAGCATATTGTATATTGATATTCCTAAATATTTCACTTGGACAAACAAAAAGTGGCAAAGAAGAAAAAAGGAACATCTGGATGGTGATCAACAATTTATGATTGAATCTCTTGGACGCATTCCAACAGTATCTCTCAGTAGACATCAATCTGAATTATATTACCTCAAGATGATCCTACATCACAAGGCTAGGTCAACTTCATACAAAGATTTGAGGACAATTGAAGGAGTTGAATTTCCAACATTCCAAGAAGCATGCAGGAAACTTGGTCTGTTAGATGAAGATGGAGAAAACAACAAAACTATGAAGAGGCCTCATCCATTACGCTTGGTCCTCAGCTGGGAGAGATCTTCTGCACCAAATTTTATTGCATAGCATGCCAAATTACCCTCTGCAGTTCTGGGAGAAATGGAAGAATTGTCTTGCAGAGGATATCATGCATGAACGTCATGAGCAAGTCATGTCCATGCAAACCATGCAGATTGTTCTACAGAAGATCCAACATGATGGCTTGGACATTCATGCCAACTATGGACTTCCTCGGCCAGACACAACTATTGTTGCCATACCAGAAATCAACAGAGTTCTTATGGCAGAAACTGATTTCAATACACACCAACTGCAAGCAAACATAAATGAACTTCTGCCAACATTGAATTCTGAGCAACTGGTTATTTTTCACAAAGTAATCACCTCTGTAAATGAAAATGAAGGCAGAATTTTCTGCTTGAATGCAAGTGCAGGTACAGGAAAGACCTATATCGTAAACATCCTATTGTATTACCTCCGATCTAAAAAAAAAAATTGCATTTGCCACTGCCATATCTGGAATAGCAGCCACTTTGCTTCACAAAGGTAGAACTCTTCATTCCAAGTGCAAGATTCCTCTCAATGTAACTGCTGAATCAACTTGCTTCTTCACAAAGAGGGACGACATAGGTAAACTTATGCAGCAAGCTGACCTGCTAATCATTGATGAGATAGGTATGGGACATAAGCATATCTTTGAATGCGTTGACAGAAGCTTCAAAGATGTTCGAGATTGCAAAAAGCCATTTGGTGGTCTAACAGTATTACTATGTGGACTGGAAGCACATTCTTCCAGTTGTACGTCATGGTGCTCGACAACAAATAGTTGAGGCAACCATCAAGAGATTCTGTCTCTGGGACTATGTGAAAACCATGGAGATGGCAACTAATCAACAGTTAATTAATGCAGAGGATTCTGATGAAAGACAGTTTGCAAACTACCTTCTTGATGTGGGAAATGGTAACATTCCAACTGCTCCAACTATAGGTGCATTCACAATTCTTCTGCCAAATGAACTTTGTCTGGAATATGGTAATGTGTCTGAACTGTGTGATTTTGTGTATACAAATCTTCCAGGAAACTACACAAACCCACTATGGCTTGCAAATAGAGCCATTATCAGTCCAACAAATGATGCAGCAAGATTGGTGAATGAGTTCATGGTCAACAAGTTCCCTGGTCATGAAATAATCTATAGAAGCTCTGATACAGTAGATAATGAACTGCAATATCCAATTAAGTTCATCAACAAACTTACCCCATCAGGCTTTCCAACACACATACTTAAACTGAAGAAAGGCAGTTGCATCATGCTTCTGAGAAATCTGGATCCTCTAAATGGGCATTGCAATGGTACACGCTACATCATCATCAGTTTATATAATCATGTAATTGAAGCTGAAGTGGCATTGGGTTCCAATGCTGGAACAAGGTTGCTGATCCCAAGGATACCACATGTATCTCAAGAGCTTGAGTTCCCTTTCACCTTTACTAGCAAGCAATTTCCTGTTAAACCAGCCTTTGCCCTTACATGCAACAAGGCACAAGAGCAGACATTTGAAAAGATAGGTGTATATCTACCAACAATTCTTCTCACATGGTCAGATGTATGTTGCATTATCAAGAATTACAAAAAAAGAAAATATAAAAATATTAAATGAAAGGAGTCTGTTTGCTGACAACTGTGTCTACAAAGAAATTCAACAGTGATGTGAAACAGCTATCACTCTCTTTTAGTTGAAATGTATTTCAGTTTCTTTTTAACTGCTAGAAAAGGGACACTACAAAAACTTAAGAAGTCTATATGTGAATACAGTAAAACAACAATATAGCAAAGGTAAACTCTTCATATTGGTAAATGTAATTCATTCATTCATACCAGCAGCATCTATTTTCAAATTCACTGCTTGAAGCTTCCCATCGACATTCTCAAGTGAAGATTCATGAACATTTTCCATCAACAGTTTCATCGCTTTTCCATCTCCATTATCGCCTTTTTTTTAAATGTATCATGGATTACTTTACTGATTACAGAAGTAAGTGTAACACAGTCTTTGTTCAGTTTATGTGCTTATTGTCAATTTACGTATTATATTTATGTGCATATATATTTGCGTATATCAATATACACACTATATAAGGTAGCAGAAAACCGCCCGAAGGGCAGTTCTTCTGCTAGTATTTCTAATGAAAGACACTGCTTGTGGTTTTCAAATCATTTTGAAGATAATCAAGAATTTGGAGAGATTTAGTGACAATATTAAATTTCTCATTATTAAGCTAGTGTTTGGAATATAATGAAAAGTTCTTACATAAAATTATGATGGAAGGTTTTTAACACTTTCATTACCGTATATCTGATTTGATTTATATTTGATTACCATATATCTATGATTTGCAAGTCATAAGAATCAAGGATTTGGAAGAATTTAGTAATATAACTTTCTCAGTGGGGCAGTATGACATCAAAACACTTAAGACCCAAAGTAATTTAATACAAATTTTGTCTGAGTTGGTTGTAAGTTATGTTATTACAAATTAACTGCTATTATTTTAATTATGGATGGCGGTGGATTGGCAGTATCAGTAGAGGGTTGGACGCCATGCTTTGACGCATAGAGTTACGGCCCTTTCCATTCTGAGTTCAAATCCCGCCAAGGTTAACTTTGCCTTTCATCGTTACGGGGTCAATAAAATAAAGCACCAGTAATGCACTGGGTAATTGCTGGCCTTGTGCCAAAAAGTAGAAACAATTATTTTAATTCTGGAAACATTTGCTTTATATTTGCCTGTTTTTATTAAAAATTTCAAATCCATATTGTAAAATTCATAAAAGTAATGACTGGTATTAATACAAAAATTCTAAATGTTGTCCTAAAGCAGTTCTATAGATTCTGATAATCTTATTTTTAAGATCTCAGAAACACAAATCCCTCTTCTGGAGTACAGCCACCATCATAATCATTTAATATTCATTGTCCCTGTTAGCAAGGGGTCAGATGGGTTGTCACAGACTGTCAGTACTTAATCGGGGGCCCCTGATCTTTTAGATGAGTCAAAGGATACAATATGCTCACATTTCTGCACACAATAGAGTCCATTTTATTGTGGTATCATAACTGAAAAATCCTCTTGACCCTTTGGTGAGTTTTCTATATTTGGATACTCTATATAGTATGAATTCAAGTTCATATAATGTAATAAATAATTCAAACTCCAAGATATGTAGCAGAATATTTTATTTTTTCAGTTGACAACTATATATATATATTTCTTCAAAATCTATTTGATATTTTCCTAGTTTTCAAAATTTTCTTTCATTATATAGTAACATAGTCTAGCAAGGATTCTATAACCGTCAAATATATATAAATTAACTCTATATTTATTATATTGAACACTCTTCACTTTAATATATGAAAATTGCTGGATCATCATCATCTCTCTCTCATATATATATATATATATATATATATATATATATACAATAGTTTAGTACAATAGATGTTATTTTTTATGCTACTTAAAGTTTCCCCATTTGATCTGCGTAACACAAATGAATAGTTCTTTCAGGTTTAAGCATATATTGTTTCCATATCATTTCTCCATTTGAAACAAAGAATGCTTAAGCCTACATGACCCAGTCAATTGTAATACACAGACCACCTGGTGAAACTAAGTAGTGTAAGAAATATGCCTATTGTGCAGTATCAATATGTGTATGTATATCTATATATTCAACTCTATATTTATTGAATTCTCTCCTTATTCTTAAGTTTATATATATATATGATGGTAAATTTACATGTTACTTTTATCCAATCTTCCACAGGAAACAGACCCTTTCTCATAGTTTCTATTAGTTAAATGTTTGCTTGATAAATTGTTTACTTATTTGAAATAGTTGCTGATATTTTTACAAAAATATAAAAAGTGAATATAATATTTCAATTTCTTTCGACGTTTGTTTTCTCCATTCTGGTCTGGACCTAGATGGGATAGAAGAAAAAGATTTATATATTAAACTGAGTAAATTTAAAATTATATATAACTAGCAGAGGATATTAAATAGCAATTGTGTATACCATTTATGTCAATACTTCAGTGCTGCTTCGAAAACTATACTTTTACAAAATCATCGGCATTTTCCAAAAGGGGGTTCCTGCCCCCAGGGGTCCTCTACCCAATATGTGCCAATTCTGATAGTTCACATTCATCTGTAGGACAAACGTAGCCCATGTGTCAAGTTTTGTGATTTAACTAACGTTTTTATTTTCCTTCTCTTTGCATGTTCATTGTTCTTTCTCTTCCACTGTATTTACCTGCCTCTCACATGATCACACTCATCTCCACGCACTCATAATCTTCTCCCCCATTCTCCACTTTCTATCCCTTCCTCTGCTCACCCCTTACTTCGTCCTCGTGCACAGCCTACCTATGTCTTCGTTCGACCCGTTGGTGGCCCGATTGATAAAGTTGCCACCACTTTAACCTAATCCACTCTAGGTGGCGGAGGCTTGCGTCGAACGACAAACAGACCTGCTTGGTGGAACGACTATGTTACAACCGGTCATCCTTCGACCTCTCATTCTCCACCAACTGCGGCACGCACGAGAGGAGCTAACCTGTCTCCACCTACCCTCTCCTCCTCTTCACCGCAGATTCCGAGTGAATTCAACCCTGCCAACCCCACCACCCCTACAACTGTTAGCTCACCACCCAACCTCCGCTCTAGTCCCACAGTTAGAACCACTGCTGCCTCCTTTACTGACTCACTCCCTCCACCGAATTCCAACGCTGGCCCTCTACTGCCGGCTGCTGCCAGCCCACCACCTGATTGCGCTCTCTGTGCCCGCACTAGCCGGGAATTAAAGACAATTAAATGTCACCTATGCCATGCAAGCTACCACAAAAGCTGTCTTGGCATCACCAAAGCTCAAGCTGAAAGGCTTCAATACTGGACCTGTAATCGGTGCCACTTCAGCTTCGACGTATTCCCTGGGATGCTCCACACTTTGATATCCAATTCTCTACCGAGGACTTTGCTACAGCCCTCCAGGGTTTCTCCAAATCAAAGCTAGTCAACCGGATCCCTAAGGGAGCTCGGAATAGCTTTGCATGTGCCCTCTCTAATTTATTGAAAAACGTTTGCTCGTACAACAATAGGTCTGACTGGCAGAAATTGTTTTTGTTTCCCCTCATCTCTCTTCACGCGCACAATGCAAATTCGGGTTCCCTCACACCCCCTCTCAAGCGGCAGTTCCAGCTGTTTGAGTCTACCCCAACTACGTCTCACCTCAGTTCGACATCAAGCCCGGTGTCAACCAACAGACAACCGATAGACCTTAAGCAAACCGTCAATGCCAAATTCAGCGAATTTGACATTAAAGGGGCTGTCCGTCTCCTCTCTTCCCTCCCTCCTTCCATGCAACTCTGATTCTCTTGAGCGACTGAAAGAGAAGCACTCATCGGCACCCCCCAGATGATCAGCTACACTGGCCCGAACCACCAGAATACTCGCGAACAGTTTACACCACCGATATCATCAGAAAGGTAATTTCATCCTTCCCCGCTGGGTCAGGTGTGGGAATTGACAGCCTTCATCCTCAACACCTCAAGGATGGTATCTCCTTATCGGCCGGTGATGCCGGACTCGAGCTCTTGGAGAATCTGACTCAGTTTGTGAATCAGTTCTCTTCAATGAACATTCTCCCGTTCATCCACCCGCTGTTCTTCGGTGCGAAGCTATTTGGTCTCACCAAGCCCAATGGAGACCTGCGCTGCCTCACTGCAAAGGCATGTTTGCTGTTTGTCTCCGACTCACTGGCAGAGGGATTTTCCCCCATCCAGCTGGGGGTGGGTACCAAGTTGGGATGTGAGGTTGCTGTCCACGCTACCAGTCCCTTTACTACTTGCCCTCCTCGTCTCCCAAGGTCATCCTCAAACTTGACCTCAGAAATGCTTTCAATTCCGTCAGTCGCGACGTCGTTCTTGGCTCAGTAAGAGAGAGGGTTTCACAACTCTACCACTTTGCTTGGCAGGCTTATCGGGAGCCCTCCTACCTCTCTTTCGATGACCAAATCATCACCTCTGCCTCAGGAGTCCAACAGGCTGACCCACTCGGGCCTGCTCTGTTTGCACTGGGCATTGATAACGTCACCAAGATGGGGGTTGAGCTGGACCTCAATGACGCTTGTTTGGGGGGAACTCCGGATATGGTTCTCGCCACTGCCAAAAAAATGGTTGAGGAGCTTGGCTGCCGGAGTCTTCAGGTCAATAGCTCCAAATGTGAGCTCTGGATCCTCAACCACCCAGCTTCTCAACACCAACAGCTAATCAACCTGTTTGCAGAGTCCTTCTTTTCCATTGCGGTCCCTCCCCCATCGGCTTGGTGCTCCTTAGGAGCCCCAATCACAGACCTTGCCTTCGAGTCAATCTTCCAATCGAAGATGGTTGGCCTTGAGCAGCTGCTGAAGAATATTGAAGTTATCGAACCCCATCATTACATTTTCTTTAATATTGCAACATTAAAAGAATATATCCTTCTGAAAGAATCGCGAGCAATTTATAATGTTATCTAAACATTTGTAATGTTATTTATGTATATACTTAAAATATATTTGTTATATTATTCTACTGTAAATTTATTTATATGCTTTGTAAAATAAAAAGTATTTTACTGAGACAATACATTTAACATCTGATTTCCCTGGTAGCAAGGTTTGGATTAGTTATCACAGACTAAATAACCTCAGATGGGCCAGAGTCCTACATCTCCCTTAAATACACACCTGCACACCAAGTGCTATATAGGCCAGGGACCAGCATCTCACAAATATATTTATACATATATTTATTATATCGAACAACCTCTCTAGTGTTGATGACATAAAATGCACCCAGTACACTCTGTAAAGTGGTTGGTGATAGGAAGAGTATGCAGCTGTAGAAAAACTCTTGCCAAATAAAGAGTCAAGAAAACAACCTCCTTAGTGCTGGTACCTTGTATACTGTAGAGGGCAGGATTGTAAGTGGGATATAACTTCCAGCCAGTTTGAAAGGTCAGTTGCTCTGAATAAGTACAACCAGTGCATATGTCAGTAGAATGATCAGCCAATTGCATGTTAATTTCACGAGCAAGCTGTTCTGTTGATCAAACGGCTGGAGCACTTGTCAGAACTGACGGAGGTCCAACACACACACACACAGCGTGTACTCTAGTTTTTACCTCTATAAGGGGCAGGAAGACTCTTCAGCTAATCTCCCTAGTGTTAGTAATTTACACAATAATCATACCCACTACACATTGTAAAGTTGTTGGTGATAGGAAGGGCATCATGCCAAACAAAGAGTCAGGAGCTCTCTTCAGCTGTGTCAAAGACATGAAAACCTTCCTAGTACATGCAAGAGGATAAAATGCATTTTATAGTGTACGAGATTGTATGTGAGTGAGTTGCAGGTCTATCTGAGTACTTGGTAGAGTGCAGGAACATATGTAGGTGAAATGCAAGCATCTGGATCATCTGTAGCTTTGCTCGAGTACCAACATATCTGGAGATGATGTGTCCAACTCTTGTTAGCAGGGAAAGCAGACATTAAATAATAATGATGATGAAGGTGATGATGGTATTTAAAACATGCATTATACTAGCATTTCCCACAAATCAATGATTAATCAGTTAATTTCAAAAACTGTAAAGTCTACCTTTTATTTTGATTCTCTTCAGTATTCCACAGTTACAGTTTTTATCTTCAGGTATTCATTCAGAGCAGCCTCACCTGGGGAAGGTAAGAATAGAAAATATCTATTTAACAACATAAATATGAGTATATTTTAATTAAATTATTCTATTCATTTTGAAACTGGATTAATATACAATCGTTAACCATGGCTGGTTTTCAGGTCTGAAAATCAGTCATGGTTAATGATTGTATATTATGTAAGCTCTGTTAGATCACAAAACCATTGGTAGCTGATGATATAATTTTATGTGCATGATTAGTAAATATATATTAGCTCCACAACTGGATATATAGCACTCTTTCTTCTTCTTGATCATTATGTTGCACACACACACACATATCATCCTTATATATGTGTGTGTGTATATATAATTCAAATTAAAAGCATATGTATATTGTCATATATCATTAGAGAAAGAGACAGTATTTTGTACAAAAAGTATATGATATTTAGGAAACAGTATATACTTTAAGGTGGAAAAGTTATCTTCCTTACGGACGCTATTTCATTGTTCATAGAACTGGAGTGAAAATCGTTCTAAACAATCGATCATCGATTACCAACTATCGATTTTGGCATAGCTCTGGAAGACGTGGAACTAATTGTCAGAGGAAATCAGCTTTTCTGCTGAGAAACATATTCATCATACATATATATATTATGATACTTTAAATTAATATATATATATATATTTGTATTGGTGCTCCGACATAGCAATATACATATAAATGTAGGTTATTGTATAAGTTAGGTATGTGATGATGGTCACAACCTTAAAATTCATAGTGAAAGGCCTTCAAATGTTTTTCATAAACACCCCATATATTATTCAATATACAAGAGAGGGAGAGAGAGAGAGAGAGAAAGAGAGAAAGAGAGAGAGAAAGAGAGAAAGAGAGAGAAAGAGAGAGAGAGAGAAAGAGAGAGAGAGAGGGGGGGGGCTCTTCAGTTGGGTCTATGACCAACAACCTCAGCGAAGGTTGTTGGTCATAGACCCAACAACTGATAGTCCTCATCATAATATGTATAAAGGAAGTTTTAAATAAACCTGAATCTACTGATTATGGCCTCTGATCTTTTTAATACTATGATGATGATGATATATATATATATTAAAAGAATATAATTGTCAGAAAAGTAATATAACACTGTTTATCACTTGGATAAGAATATTTAATAAAATAGCATTGCTAATGATTTCAATCTAGTACTTTTGTCTTTCATGAGACTTATGAAGATATAAATTTCTTTGCTGTTAAAATATTTATTTGTAGAACAATGAAATACTCACCGAGATCTTTCCCAAATCCAGATTGTTTAAAGCCACCAAAGGGAGCAGCAACATCAGTTTTATTGTAAGTATTCACAAACACAGTCCCAGCCTGAATACTGTCTGCTACAGTTAATGCTTTGCTGATATCTTTGGTAAAAACACCAGAAGCTAACCCATATTCCGTGTCATTAGCTCTCCGCAATACACCTTCAATATCCCTGTAAAAACATAATTTTGAGGAATCTATTATATTAAAGCTGGTGTACCTGTCATAAAAGAATGCCTGTTACACTGTGCAAAGAGGATAAAATGAGATTGGTGACAGTGGTAGCAGGAACACCAAATTCTTTTTATAATCTCAGACCATTATAGAATGTGGTTGGTGTGAGAAAGAGAAAGAAACAGAGACATTTGTATGAAGTCTTTATGGAAATGGGATGGTAAGAATGTGTGTATGAGAATATATATATCATCCATTTTACATTCCATTTTCCTATCCTTACATCATGAAGACAGCTCTTTTTCAGCATGGCCTTCCTCCATTTTTAACATTCCTTCGAGATCTCTGTGAGATTCAGCCTTTTGAGATCCTCTTTCAACCCTTCTATCATGTGTATATCATCATATATATATAATCATCATCACCATCATCGTTTTTACATCCATTTTTCCATACTTGCATGGGTCCTTCTCAGCACAGCATCTCTTCCTTTGTCATCTCTTCTGTGAGTCACAGTGATTTGAGGTCAGTTCTTACCACCTCTGCACAGATCTTTCTTGGTCTACCTCTACTGCGACTTTCTTCCGCTGGCATTTCCTGGCACTTCTTCACTCATCAATCATTACCAATGTGCGTCACATGTCTGTACCAACACAGTTTTCTCTCCTGCACATTACCTTAGATTCTTCTTCAACTTAGCTTCTCTCTCAGATTGTCCAAGCTCTGCTTATCTCTCACACTGACATTGCTCATCCAATGAAGCATGGTTGCTTCATTTCTCTCCAGTCTATGCATGTCGTCTGCAGTCACAGCCCATGTTTCACTACTATGAAGCATTGCACTTCACACACAGGTCTCGTACAGTCATCTTTTTGAATATAGGAGTCTGCATCACACTTACATGTGTTCCCATACCCTACTAACAGCTCTCTCTCTATATATATATATATTATGCATTCAGTTTTTTGATTAACTGAATCTCCAACTCATGAAAGTGGTTGAGTATTCTACAGACATGTGTACCATTAATGTAATTCCTAGGCAGAATCAACATGAAACAATATATAATAAGACTGGCCCTTTTAATGTACTGTCTTTGCTGTCAGTAATGCAATGGGATAATTGCTGGCCTTGTGCCAAAAATAGAAACAATTATTATTGGGCGGTGGATTGGCAGTATCGGTAGAGGATCAGACGCAATGTTTTGTAGCATAGAGTTACGGCCCTTTACGTTCTGAGTTCAAATCCCGCTGAGGTTAACTTTGCCTTTCATCCTTATGTGGTCGATAAAACAAAGTACCAGTAATGCACTGGGATAATTGCTGGCCTTGTGCCAAAAATTAGAAACAATTATTGTGTAAGTGACCAAGCATTGCAGAAGCATGTGTCCCCTTAATATAATTAATGTGTCCCCTTAAGCTGAATCAGGATGACACAATTTTTGACAAAGGTTGACCCATTGAATTACAGAAACAATCCATCCACTGGACTTTTTCACAGTTCCCATCTACTCAATTCCACTCACAAGACTTGAGGCTATGCTAAAGACACATGCTCAAGATACCACACACACACAACAGAGATGAAATGTGATAAACTGACCCATCTGTAAACTTTGATATCACCATTACTGGTCCAAATGATTCTTCTCTGGCAATAAAGTTGTCATCTTGAACATCTGTGAAGACTGTTGGCATCATAAAATAACCTGGAACAAAACAGAATCATCATTATCATCACCATCATTTTATGTTCGCTGTTACACGCTTGCATAGGTTGATTAAACAGAAATAATATAGAGTCTAAGAGGACTTTTCAGTCTGAACCACTATATAACAACCTCCCTAGTGCTGGTGCCATGATAAAATACACCTAGTATACTCTGTTAAGACATTCTGTAAAGATGTATACTGGTGTTATGATGAAATGTACCTAGTACATTTGGTAAAGATGTTCTGGTGTCATGATGAAATGTATCTAGTACATTCTATAAAAATGTAGTACTGGTGCCATGATAGAAGGTACTTGGTACATTTTGGAAAAATGTAGTACTGGTGTTAAGATAAAATGTACTTAGTACATTCTGTAAAGATGTAGTATTGGTACCAGCCATAATAAAATGCAGCCAGTACACTCTGTAAAGTGGTAGAGCTATTATTAACATTAATGCCAAGATACTACCTGGACAGTCCACACGTTTTCCTCCATAAACTAGTGTTGCTCCTTGCTTTATTCCAAGTTCACAATATTCCAGTAATTTGTCCAGGTGAGATTTGTGATTCTGAGGGCCATGGTCCACAGAACGATCCAGAGGGTTACCTATCTTCATTTTCTTTATTTCTGCTAACTGGGGAAGAGGAAAGATAGATAGATGATATTAGAGGACAAGTGGAGAGTGAGAGAGATGGTAGGAAAAAGATGATAGAAGAGAGGGGCAGTGGTAGAGAGATGGTAGGAAAGAGGGAGAAGTGATAGAGCAGAATGAGAGAGACAGAGATAGAAACAGAGAAGGAGACGGACATAGATAAAAAGAGAGGTGATAGAAAGAGTAGGCGAGAGATGAAAGGAGAGGAGAGGGAGAGAAAGGAGAGGAAAGAAAAACTATCAATTTGACTTTGAAGAAAGATATACAACAACAGAGATTACAATTCTTCTCCCACAAATATACCACTTTCCAAATATCGGTTGCTCTCTGACAGGTCTGCAGTCGAGCCCGTAGCAGTGGCCACATCTTTGGCCCTGGGACCACCTCCCTACTTACCACCCTCAGCAAAAAGTTAGCTACCCACAAGTGTGAGCCTCATGAGCTGAAATGGCTCTCCCAGCACGTCTCCCCTGTTCTGTCCACCAGGGCTGCAGGCGGTCAGTGCATGGGGCCCTAGTGAGAGATAGGTAGAGATGGAGGCAGTGACAGTGGGAGTTTGGTTCCATTGTGTTCAGACCTGGTGTATATGAGAGATGGGGAGGGTCGAAGGCAGTGATAGTGGGAGTTTGGTTCCATTGTGTTCAGACCTGGTGTATATGTATATAATTTATGTCTCATATTTACTTTAAAAAAATCTAAGCCTTGCTAGGCACACTAATTCTTTATTGATTCACTAGAAAATTCTCTTGGTTTAAATAACAAATTCCTTTTCTATTCATAAAAATAAACAACAGAAACAACACTTACCACACGTTCAACATATTCATCATGGATGGATTCCTCAACAAATAACCGCCCAGCTGCAATACAGTTCTCTCCTTTGTTGAAGAACACACTTCCACACCCCTGACAAATACATGAAATAGATAATATTTTCAAGAGAATTATCACCATGATTTTACATTTGGTTTAACAGTTATTGCAGTCAGTGGGAATCAAATTCATGACCTTACAATCATGAGCTGAACACCCTAACCACTAAGCCACACACCTATAGAGACAGATATCGAAACAGAGACATACAGAAACAGAGGCATAAAGGCATAGACACAAAGAGACAAAGACACATACAGACTTAAAGACATAGACACACAGTGACATAAAGACAGACACACAGTGACATAAAGCCATAGAGACAATGCCATAGAGACAAAGCCATAAAGACATAAAGCCATAGAGACATAGAGACATAAAGCCATAGAGACATAAAGCCATAGACATAGGTGCACAAAGACATAGGCGCACAAAGACATAGGCGCACAAAGACATAGGCGCACAAAGACATAGGCGCACAAAGACATAGGCACACAAAGACATAGGCGCACAAAGACATAGGCACACAAAGACATAGGCGCACAAAGACACATACACAAAGACACAGCGACACAGGCGTAGAAACACATACAGACACAGAGACAAACACAGAGAGACATAAACACAGCCTTAGACACACAGAGACATAAGGACATAGAAAAATAGACATACAGAGACAGGAATATAGAGACAAGAAAATTCACCATTCCAACAGCACTGCCTATATCACTATCAGCAAAATATAATAGGGAGAGATTTACAGCCACAAACTCATGACCTTACAATCACAAGCCAAACACTAACCACTAAGCCACACACCTGTAGACACATAGCCACATAGAATCAGAGACAAGAATACTCACCATTCTAACAGCCTTATCCATATCACAATCACCAAATATTATGAGTGGAGATTTCCCACCAAGTTCCAGAGAAACTTTCTTTACATTACTTTTGGCACAGCTGTAAACAATACAACAGAAAAATAAGTTAACAGACTCCTTAGTTTTAAAATTTGGGGTTATTAATCATTTCTGGGAGAAAGATTTAGGGTCCATCATCATCCTCACCACCACAACCATCATCATCATTTTACATGTTTCTCATGGGTTGGATGAGTTGTTATGGTCTGAGACTAGATTGGTCAGAGAACTGCATTTTGTTCCCATGATCCACATTTTGGCCAGTTCAAGAAACGATGACAAAATATGGAACATATGAGTAAGATATGACTATCCAACCATGTCTTGTCTAGGATTGTGACAACCCGTCCAAGCCTTGCCAACATGGAAAGCTGATGTAAAATGATGATGATGGTGATGGACAGGTATTTTTCCTGAATACAATTAAAAGATTAAATAGTACCAGGTAATTATGGTTAATATAGGACAGAGCTTCAAAACTGAAACATATCTTAACTCTTTCAATACCAACCCCCATGAAACTACATCTCATTTTTAAAATGATTATATTTAAATTAGAACCTTTTATCAATGTTATGAAAGAACCTTTGTTAAGTTCCTAACTTAACATCAGCTTAATAATAGTTTCTATGTTTGGCACAAGGCCAGCAATTACCCAGTGCATTACTGGTACTTTATTTTATCGGCTCCGTAAGGATGAAAGGCAAAGTTAACCTCGGCGGGATTTGAACTCAGAATGGCAAGGGCTGTAACTCTATACGTCAAAGCATGGCGTCCAACCCTCTACCGATACTGCCAATCCACTTAATAACTTATGGATTAAGTTCTCTGCAAGAACAAACTCCATAAGTTGGACAGACTCTTTCAGTACATCTACCTCGCTATCCTCCAGGGTAATACATACACAATTTTATCTGTTCAGCACATCCCCCTCATTATCCATCTTACTCAGGGTCTACCCCTGCCGGTTGGTTTTTCCCATAAAATCTGTCCACCAATTCTTTCCCCCGAGTCATTCTAATCACATGCCCTTAGTATTGGAGATGTGATCTCTCCATTTGGAGAAGTAGCAGCTCTACCTGGAGTGATTCTCTGATCTCTGAGCTACGCACTCTATCAAGTAATGTTACTCTAAAGACCCTTCAGAGGAACCCTATTTCAGCCACTTGTATTCGCGATCATATTCCAAAATTCATAACCAAAGAGTTGTGGATACAAAACCCCAAGACATATAACATAACATAGTTGATCATAGATCTACTGGATCAGAGCTAACCTGGGGCTATACAACAACAATAACAACAAGAACAAACCTTTCCATGATAGTTTTTCCTATTGGTGTAGATCCTGTGAATCCCAATTTACGAACGTCTTCATGGTCCGAGAGGGCCTGGCCTACCACAGAACCTGTAAAATAATATAGACAATCTTCAAACCCATTCTCTATTTGTTTGGGGAAGGGAGGTCATTTTTTTTTTATGTTTAATCAGAGATTGAAGAATGGACTTCATGCTCCTTAAAACTTTTTGGGGGCCTCCAAGACTGGTGGGTAGAAGGGAAGAATACTCAAATTGGAGACCTAGATAAAGGCACTTAAGGGACAGATGGTAATGTTAAACCAAGAGGAGATGGATTAAATCTACCCCCAGTGGCTTTTGAACTCAGAAAGTAAGAGCCAGAAGGATGAAAGGCAAAGTTGACCTTAGTGGGACTTTGAATTCAGAATGTAAGAAAGTCATAACTAAATACCACAAAGCATTCTGTCTGAGACTCTACTGATACTGCCAATCCACTGCCCTAAAGCTGGAGTAAATAATACAAAACATCTCATCCAGCACTCAAACAATTCCCCCAATCCACCACTTTGCACTTATAATTTATCAAAATGTGTCAATAAAACACCTTTATCATTTTTACATCTGTTTTTCCATGTTGGCATGGATTAAACACGCTTTCTCCACCCCACATACACTCATTTGTCTTTTTTCTTTGTCATCTCAGTGCTCTGAGATGACCTTTCGCTACTTCTGTGCAGGTCTTTCTTGGTTTTTCGTGGTTTCTTTCCACTTGTTTGGTTCCTTTGTGAGATTCACCATCTTGAGATAAGTAAGCTTTCACCACTTCTGTCTAGGCCTTTTTTAGTCTTCCACATCTTCCTTCCATTTGTCTTGTTCCTTTGTCATATCTTTTGTGAGGTTTACCATTTTGAGAACAGCCTTCACCACGTCTGTGCAGGTCTTCCTTGGTCTTCCTCTTCCCCAGCTTCCATCCACTTGAAACTCCTAGCATATCTTCACCCAACGATCATCATCCTAACGATCATCAACAATCATCAACGATACACATCACTAGTCCAAGATGAGAAAATAGTCCTTAAAGCTCACTTTAAAAACAAAAAAAATGTGATAAGTCTCACCTGAGCCAGGTAAAATATTGATGACTCCAGGTGGAAATCCAGCCTCAACTGTTAACTCAGCAAACTTCAAAGCAGTAAGTGGTGTTACCTAGGCAACAAATAAAAAATAAGATGAAATATTTTGTCTTGGGAACTTCAGACACAACTCTTACCTGTGGCTCCAAAAAAGAGCTTCTAGATAGTAATTTTAGTTGCTAGAAATAGTAGCAGTATCTCTCTCATGTTTCATTCCTTACAGCATCATTATCATCATTTTTATGTCTGATTATTCTGCTTGCATGGATTACACGAGTTCTCTCCAGTACAGCATCTCTCCATTTGTTTCTTTGCTTTGTCATCTCATTTGTACTGTGTAGTTTTTTTTTTAGATCAGCTTTCATCACCTCTTCTTGGTTTTCCTCTTCTATAGTTTCCTTCCACTGGGAACACTAGGCAATCTAACAATCATCTTCAACTAACAATCATCATCCATATGCATTACATGTCCATGCCAACATATCAATGCAATCTTCTCTCCTGAACACAAAATCTGATTCCTCTTATGCCCAGTTCATCCATGTTCATTCATGCACACTAGCATTACACATCTAATGGCACATGCTCACTTCATTTCTATCTAGCCTTCACATATCTTCTACATTCACTGCCAGGAATATGTAGTCTCAGGTTGCTTAGAAGCAATGTTGCCAAATGTTTTAAGAGTAAACATGCTAAATTAGGGTCAAAGACTAAAAGGCATTAATATTTTGTTAAAAGGCACTAAAAAAACTTATACTGGGCAAGCATTAGTTAGGTAGCTAACATTATTGCTAGTTTGATTTCCACGGGAGATATGGGTTAGACGGGTTGTCCCATTGTGAGACAAGTCAGATCAGTCATGCTCATACAGAACTGTTTCTGGCTTGGTTTCTATGGCTGGATGCCCTTTCTAATGTCAACCACATCTAAAGTGTGGACTTGGTGCTTTTTATCATGGCACTAAAACAACTACATTACAGTGTGGACTGGGCACTTTTTGTTGCAACACCAACATGACCACATTACAGTGTGGACTGGGTGCTTTTTGTCATGACACCTACACGACCACTTTACAGTGTGGACTGGGCGCTTTTTATTGCAACACCTGCATGACACTTTACAGAGTGAATTGGGCACTTTTTGTTGTGTCACCAATATGACCACTTTATAGGGTGGGCCGGGCGATTTTTATTGTGTCACCAACATGATCACTTTAAAATCAAAGAATTCTAAATCTAAGCTTCCTTCCACAATATGGAACCTGCAGTCAACTTTTTCTTCTGAAGCCAGGTTATAGGCATCTATTATTCCTATATTCTGAAAGATATCTTTCAGCAATTTGTAACTAAGACAACATTTACAATTATGCTTCAGACTATATTTTATGGTTCATGGGCACTACCCTCATCTCCCAGCTAAGCAATAACAGAAATCTACTAACCTGAGCTGGTTTAAGTATTACTGTGTTTCCTGCAGCTAGACAGGCAGCCATCTTCCATGCCAACATCATCAGAGGGTAGTTCCAGGGTACCACTATACCACACACCCTTTTAAAAAGAGGGAGGGAGATAAGAGTGACTTAAAGGTACATTGTAACATGATGAAGGTGTGAGATCTAGTGGTTAGGATGTTGAACTCACAATCATAAAGTCATGGGTTCAATTCTTTGGCCAGGCAGTGCAGTATTTTTGAGCAGGATGCTTCATTTCACTTTGCTTCTCATTATAAGACTAGGGTGGTGGATTGGCAGTATTGGTAGAAGGTCAGACACCATGCTTTGCAGCATCGAGTTACGGTCTGAATTCAAATCCCGCTGAGGTTAACTTTGCCTTTCATCCTTACAGGGTTGATAAAATAAAGTATCAGTAATGCACTGGGATAATTGCTGGCCTTGTGCCAAAAGTAGAGAGAATAATAAGACTGGGGCTCTTATCTTTAAAAAACCCAAAAGTCCTCCCCTGAGATACAATCTTATAGGAGGCCAGCTAAACCTACATAATTGTGAGCTGTAAATTTCATTTTTTTCTTTTTTCATAGCAATGATTAGACAGGTTGTCAACAGACTGGGTCAGTATTCAAGCAAATCAATGCAGCTCTCAGATGGATCAGAGGTCTGTATCTTTCTTACATACATTCTTGCATTCTACCAAGTGCTTACATATGATTCTGCACTTTGCTGAGTTTATTTTATCATGGCACCAGCACTAAAGAGAGTTAAGTCTTTGACAACTGAAAATTTCTCTTGGCTCTTTGTTGGCAGGTTTTCTAAGGCTGGATGCCCTTCTTATCACCAACACCACTTAACAGTGTGTACTGGATGTGTTTATCATGTACTTCACAAACACTAGAGAGATTGTCTTGCCCTTAACACAACTTTTTGGAATAGTTCCTATAGAGGATACCCTTTCTATCACCAACCACCATATAGCGTGTACAGAGTGCATTTTTTGTGTCAATAACACTAGAAATGTTGTGGGTCAGTGATCCAACTGAAGAGCCCTCATTACCCTACACAGAAGAAAGTGAATAAGACAGAGGTGGGTAAAAGAAATGATGAATTTTATGTTAGGTGTGGTGGGGTGGTGATATTTGACAAGGTAATGTGTAGGAAAGGAAGGGTTGACCTCTGATGGAGTGGGTTGTACTGTGATGATATGTATTAAGGGGTTATGACTGGTGTGTCAGGATTTTATGTGGAGTGTTTGACCCTGGATAGAATAGGATAAGGGTGGGTAATGATCGTGGTTAGAGTGAGGGCATTAGGATCTATGAGGGGTGAAGGTGATCTTAGATTGAGATTGCGTGCACAGTGATAGTTAGAATAGCTACTAAGGAGTGATAATAGGAGGGGGCATGTGCATGGGTCAGATCAAGTAGCATTTTATACTGGTGGGGGCTTCTTTAGTATAGGATGTCACTTTTTGCAGTCCTTTGTCATTTCCATTATGAGGTTCAGTTTTCACTATCTCATCCCATATCTTCCATGAGTCACCACCATTAAGATTTCTGTGTACTTCTTTATAGTCGTTATCTTCCATATATATCATATGTCCATAGCAATAACTTCTCTCTTATACACTATATCCAGTTTCTCTTATGCAAAGTTTTTTTCTCGGCTTGCTTATGTTACATTGTTTCTGCACATCTATCAGAGCATACTTGCTGTATATATGTGTGTGTGTAACCCTTTGTCGTCGCTTCACATATGTATTGAGTACCTTATTTATTGTGGTTACCCCTGACTAAACTTGGGATCGATTTTATATATATGTATATATATTATGGACTTTTATGTTGAGAATGACATATGACCATCCAGTTCCTGATGAACTGAACAGCCAACTCTTTCAACTAGTGAGCAAACAGGCTGAGAATTCCAGACATGTGAACCCCTAATTCTCCCTAAACACAAAATTGTAGGCCCATCCCACTTGTCCCACTTCTGTTCTTGTCTGTCTTGGTCACATGTGGATAATACCTGGGTGTTAAAAAGTTAAATAGATGTGCTGTGTGGTGTCATTTCTATTACCCCCATGTTCCTTAACCCTTTAAACTGGCTGTATCCGGCCAGAATTCTCTCACCCTGTTCTGTTAAAACCAGCCATAACTAGCTTCTCATACTTATGTTAAGGTACTGTTCTCAAAATAAATAATATTAAAATCTCATAGATTTGATATTATGTGAGATAATTATGTTAAATAAAATGTTAACCATGAAAATACAATACTAAATAGAGTAATGCAAATGCTAAAGGGTTAACCCATACTAAACTGCCCGAAACTGTTCTTGGTTCTATGGTACAAAGCAGTTTATTTTAAAGTGTTTATATTTATCTAAAAACCTTCCACCATAATTTTATGTAAGAACTTTTAAGTTATGCTCCAAATATCAGCTTAATAAAATTCTTGATATTCAAAATGATTTGAAAATCACAGGCTGTATGTTTCTTTAGAATTGTGGTTACAAAAGGGTTAATCTATGAAGAAGCTAAAATAATAAGCTGTGGGCATAACCGGTCCAACATACATTCACCAAATAACAGAAATATTACTCACCCAATAGGTTCCCTCTTGGTATAGGTAAGATTTTTATTTGGTCGAGCATTGTTTATTGGGATTGTCTTACCCTGAAACAGAAATACAAATAAATTAGTATGTTAACCTACTGAAAGTATAACCCCCCCCCCCCCCCCCCCTCAAATGTTCTTTTAACACCTTTGAAAGGGTACATTGTACTCAACAGATCAAGACCAATTATATATTTTTATGGTCACATTTAATATATTTTTTAGAGTTAATTATTTTGTTGTGTGTATCTAGTTTAAAATAGATACACCCTCACCCTGTGAGTCATAAGAGGCAACTAACAGGGTTGGCAACAAAAAGGGCATCCAGCTGTAAAACACTACCTCAAAAAGGACTCCATGATGCGTATGAAGCTTGATATGGGGCCCACAAATTTAACCCCTGCTTTAGCAGAGAAACAGGCCTTAAAACACTTGTGTTGTTTTTACATGGGAAATCCCTTTATTCTATACTCTAGATGCACTACTCTAAAACAAAGTCTTCAACTATGTCCCTCCTTGCACCAACAATTCAAGGGACTCACTTCACATATTCCAAAAGAGGGAGGCCTCTTTATGATTCCTCAACCAGCTGAAAATAGCAGTAAAATCTCCTTTAATCACACCCTACTGTTTTAAAAAGAGGACATATTAGGTAATAGTGTCCTAGATATCAAAAATCAGGTAGGAGGTAGGAGGGTTATGGCTAGAATATTTGTAATCATAGGTCTTCTCAATGAAGACTGAACTGGGGCTTAACAACTACCTTTGATCATAGGTTTTCTGACTGAGCTGGGGCTAAACACCTTTGATCATAGGTATTTTTAATGTGAACTGACCAGAAGCTAAACATTTTTGATCATAGGTCTTCTCAATGTTGAGTGGCCAGGGGCTAAACAATGACATCAACAACAATGACAATAATGTAAAAAGCGATGTAACCCACCTGTATTTTGTCACACCAGCCAGCAAAGTACTTAAAGGTGTCTATAGACATGCCAATATGGGTCTTTAAGGCCAAGGTATAGACTGCACCAGCATCGATACTTTCAATTGTAGCAAGTTCCTCACGATGTTTATCCATCAGATCTGCCAACCTGAAAACACAAAACTCAGTAGTTTAGTTATAGAAATTTAACCCTTTCTTGACCATATTTTTAATTAAATACACTTTATTTCAATTAATTAATGAAGAATTTTGAGGGATTTACTAAAATTATTTATTTCATTACTAAGATAGTACCTTAAAATATGGTTCTTATGTAAAGTTGTGTTGAAAAATTTTAATTTAAATAGGATATTTTTTTTTAAATGGCAAGTTTTGTTTCATATAACCAGAGTTGGTTTGGGGTAAGTCAATATTAAAATGGTTTAACTATCCTAACAATATCTATTTCAATTAATTAAGGAAGTATTTTGAAGGATTTAATAAAAAATATTATTTCATTACTAAGATGGCATTTGTAATGCAACAAATAGTTCTTATATTTGTAACAGAGCCAAATGTTCTTATATCAAATTATGTTGGAATATTCTAATTTAACCCTTTTGTGAGCATATTTCTCATGAAATACATCCTATTTCAAATAATTAATGAAGAATTTTGAGGGATTTACAAAAATTATTATTTCATTATTAAGATATTTGTAATACAATAAATGGTTCTTATATCAAACTATGCTGGAAGATTTTAATTTAAATAAATAAGAATATTTTAAATAGGTGGATTTGTTTCATAGAACCAGATTTGAGTGGGTTGGTATCAAAAGGTTTAATCTACTTACTTGTACATTAAGGTACCCCTGTCACGAGCATTCATCTTTCCCCACTCTCCATTCTCAAAAGCTTCCTAAAAAAAAAAAAAACAGAACAAAAAACAATCTATGCCAGGTTAAACTGTAGAAACTACTAATGACAGCCTTAAATTGGGTGATGGATTAAATCTACCACCTAAGTGCACACTGCTAAAGCCAAGTAGTAGTGTTAAACTGGGTGATGGATCAGCTCTTTCATTACCCTAATGAAATCAACTGCCTATGATTTTAAAATCATTTTGAAAATAATCAAGAATTTGAAAACCAAGTTTCACATTAAGTTTGTGTTTGGAACATAACTTAGCAAAGTTTCTTACATAAAATTATGATGGAAAGTCTTTAGATACATATAAACACTTAAAAACAAATAGATTTGTATTGTAGAACATGATGTGATTTCAGATAGTTTTATATTAAAAAGGCTACGCCTATCCTTTAAATACTTTGCTGAAGTCATTCAAGGTGGTAGTGCTGCTGCTAAACCAGACAATAGGTTAAGTCTACCACCCAATATTACTAGTTCAGAGGGAGGATGTAATATAACAGTGAATTAGTTAATGTAAAGTGTCAAACAAGTGAAGTTTGGTCTATCATCTGTCCAGTGTGAAGTTGCATGACTTAATAATTAGGTTGTTTGGCTCATGATTGCAAGGTCATGAGTTCGATTCCCAGGGGCACATTGTGTCCCTGAGCAAAATACTTTATCTAACATTGTTCCAGTTCACTCAAATGGAAAAAAAACTAGTTGTACCTCAAATTCAAAGAGCCAACCTTGTCGCACAGTGTCATGCTGAATCTCCCTGAGAACTACAGAATGTATTGTATTTGTTGAATCTCCCTGAGATTTAGTGCACGTGTCTGTGTCACACTGGATCCCTGAGAATTACATTAAGGGTACATGTGTCTGTGGAATACTCAACCACATACACTATGATACAAGATGGATTGTACCTATGATTTAAAGAGTCAGCCTTGTCACATGCTGTGTCATGCTGAAATTCTCTGAGATCTACATTAAGAGTATATGTTTGTGGAATGCTCAGTCAGTTGTATGTTAATTTCCTAAAAAGACTGTTCCATTGATCAAACAACTGAAATATTCATCATTAGAACCCATGGAGGTCTACTACATATCTGTGTATTACTCTCATACTGACAGAGGTCAAACATATCTAGCTAGTGACCTATATTTGGGGATATGATCTAGACCATGGGTCTCAAATTCAAGGACTTAAAAAGTCCATTATATCCTGGGGAAGAGGCACAGCAGGTCAAAGGTGAGATGAGGAGGAAGGGAGTGTGATTCCCACCAGTTATAATGCTAATCTGCAATACAATTGATAGGCTGCTATGTGAATTAGTACAAAATGTGGAGGGACAATTTTTTGTTTCAAATTTTCCTTAATTCCATTTTTACATTTGGGTAAATTCCCTTTTTTCTGTTTTCACTTTTGATAAATTCCTTTTTTTTTTTCATTTTATTGTATTTCATGGGTAAATTTAGTGGAGGCACATGGCCTAGTGGTAAGGGTGTATGACTTACAATCATAATATTATGGGTTTAATTCCTGGACTGGGTTCTTGAGCAAAACACTTTATTTCATGTTGCTCCAGTATACTCAGCTGAAAATGAGTACCAGCAACAGCTGGGGGTTAACCTTGCAATGAAATGGGAGTCTTGTACTAGTCACTTTGTGCCACAGCAACCACTGATGAGCTTCCGGGCTTGAGACAGACTTTAGATGGGTAAATAACAATAAATTGTAGTATAAACATTATCAAAACAGAGAAAACAAAAGCAGAATTCAAAGCTTAATACTGCTGGCAGAGTATAGAAGGGGTGAAGGACAAATTATCAAGCTTTAGGAACAAATTATTTTTGAAAATTGTTCTGCTGCAGCCAGGGAAAAGTAGTTTGTGGGCCACATGTAGCCTGGGAATGATTGTGACCCCTAATCTAGGATATATTCAAGAGTAAAAGTGCTTGTTTCGATAACTAAAAGGTGTGTCAGAGTCTGTCTTTCAATAACTTTGAGGTGTGTCTTTCAATAACTTTGAGGTGTGTCATTAGATAATTTATCTAACATTACATTTATAAGGTTAGTTATTCAAAACATTTATTTAAACTTTTTGTTATCATATTTCCAATGAAAAACACTGCCTCTGATTTTCAAATTATTCTTTTTAATAATTTGTTTTTAATTTGAAGAGATTTAGTAATATAATTAACTTTCTCATTATTCAGCTGGTGCTTGGGGACATAACTTAACAAAGGTAGTTCATATAAAAGGTGTGTTTTTAGAAGAGAAAGAGAGAGAACAAATTTCAAATCTTACAGGAACCATTTAGGCCAAGTATCTGTTACTTTAATCTCATTATTCTGGGGGTAGGACCTGCAGAGATCAGGCTATTGTCCTATCTCATCTGAATAATTAAATTCAGGTAGATATATATTCCAGGTAATATAAGGTAAGTAGGTCACCTAACTGATTAGTAAACAACCACTTACCTGACACTTTATAACTTTTAAGGAGGTCATTACAGTCTCTACCCTAACTCTTTCCTTACCATATTTATAAACGATGATGATGATGATGATGATGATGAGTTGTTTTCATGTATTGAATTTTGTTTGTGTGTGTGTGTGTGTGGTCACCAGGTCATCCAAGAGTGGTGGTTTGGCAGAATGATTAAAGCGTTAGACAAGATGCTTTGCAGTATTTCTCCTGAGTTCAAATTCCACTATGGACTGCATAGATTGTAGACTTAATCTGAAACTTAGTTCAACATCACCATCTGGACTGTGAGAGCCTTTAGCAGAGTCCACCCTATTACATATATTTAGACCATGTCTCTGGTTTAAGGATACCACTACCTCTCATCAATTGCCAAGGCCTGACTAAACAGTAGAAAAAAAAACCACAATGGTGGTGGTGGAGATGGTGTTGTTGTTGTCGGTGGTGGTGGTGCTGGTGGTGCTTGTGGTGGTAGTAGAGGTGGTGATGTTGGTGGTGGTAGTGGTGGTGCTGGTGATAGTGGTGGTGGAGATGGTGTTGTTGTTGTTGGTGGTGGTGGTATTGGTAGTGCTTATGGTGGTAGTAGTGCTGGGGTGTTGTTGTTGTTGGTCTTGATGGTGAAGATGGTCTATGTTAACTGCTGAACTATTAAACTTACCTTTGCTGCTTCAACTGCTCTGTTGACATCTTCTTTTGTGGCTTTGGACACTTTACATATCACCTAAAATTAATAACCAATCAAATTAACTCTTAACGTCCTGTTCCACATGTAACCATATTAATAAAAAAATTCTTGAAAAATACAAAACAGCACTATGACTGCATCACATTATAAATTAATATTTTCTGTAATTCTGTAAAAACATTTTCACAACAATCTGTCTATCAGTAAAAATACTATAAACATTTGCATTAACAAACCCCCTTTTAGATATTTTCTATTAAATCATTATAGGATGTTAATAGTTAATAAACTCTAAAGGTGTATATAACAACCTTAAAAATATAATAGAACTTACTCGGCCAAGTAATTTCTTTTTATTCTGACAGATAACGTAACTCAATATTTTGCTAACAGAGTTAAAGTTTTAAAAAGAAACTTACTGATTCATCCGCAGGGTTGATAGTGTTGTAAGTAACACCATCTGATGAGTCCACAAATTCATTATCGATGAAACATTGGTGTGGGAAACTAATGTCCATATTGTTGACATGTAGCTTCACCTGTGAGGGGAAAAAAAGCCTTTTTTTATCAATAACAACTCCTTCTTTAGATATAGACAACACAATAAAGTTCTTGGAGGAAAAAAGGATTATTGGTTGATAGATTTGAAGTAAAGCAGAGCAACGTATTACATGATGTGACACTGGGGAGGGAGTACAGTTTTTGGCAAGCAATTGGAGACAATATAGGGTTTAAGAAGATCCTTCAAACTAGATGATCATGAGACAATGTGTCTAATGTTGGTGCCATGATAAAACATACCTAGACCACCTTGTAATATGGCAGTGTTGATGCCATGAAAAAATGCATCTAGTACACTCTGTAAAGTGGTAGTGCTGATGCCAAAATAAAATGCATCCAGAACCCACTGAAAATGGTAGTGTTAGCGCCATGGTAAAATGCACCTGATAAACTCTGTAAAATGTGCTGGTGCTATGAAAAAAAAAAGCATCCAGCCAATGCAAAACATGTCATCTAATACTCTAACAATTCCATTAATCTAATTCCATTCCTAATGAACCTGCTTTGGGGAGTGGTCATGGGGATGGACTGGCAGAAGTTGTAAGATCAGAGTTCAAATCCCACTAAGGTTAACACTGCCTTTCATCTTTTTTGGGGTTGATAGTTAATGTAGTAATTCAAGGCAGTATCCCAGACAAGTTAATCCTTTGTCCACTCAAGGAAAGTAAATTATTCTTCTGGAATGCAACATGTTGTGACATATTCTCTGGTGCCAATCTCATTGCTTCATCCACAAACCTGAGCATCACTGCCTCTATTACAGAAGAGCAGTAGATATCCAAATACCAAGATTTGACCAACTGCTTCCTTTTCATGTCCATTGCCTTTGACATCTTTGGTTTCTTTAGTGTCTTCGGTCCCCAAACTGCCACAGAGAAGTAGAAGATAGCTAATTATTAGAATTTAGCAGACTATTTCTTTGATCCTCAGATTGCCATTTTCCTACACAAAATTGAGAGAAGTACATCCACTCTGAAGAAGAAGCCCCTGTGATATGGAATGGCTGATACAGTGGGTGTCACGGGCTGTTCTCTGCAGCAATATTTTTGTCATCTTGTCCCTTGTAGGACACAGTTGAGATGTACCATTCTGCCAAGAGTGTAGAGTTAGTCCCTCCCTTCACCTTTTCCATTATTTAATTTTTCTCTCTCTTTCTGTTTCAATACTTTAAAAAAATTACTATCACTATAGGATACTTCAGTTCAACAATACATTCCCATTAATTGTTAAAGAATTAAATATCTTACAGCATCAAATTCAAAAGGTTCCTCATCTGTAATTCCTCGACTACGAAGTATAATGTAGTTAGACAGTTCTGCAAAAGTGGTATTCATATAGATATGCTCATTTTCTAAAGCAACACCTCCACACTTTTCCTTGATTTCTTCAACCATTCTGAAAGTAACAAAGAATATGAAATAATTATATAATTAACCCTTTCATTAAGATATTTCTAAAGAAACACACTGACTGTATTTGGAGAGAGTTACTAAAATTATCAATTATTTCACTGCTGAGATGGTATTTGTAATATAATTTAGCAAATGGTTCTTGTACCAAATCATATTGGAAGATTTTAATTTAACCTTGTCATGATCATATTTCTAATTAATTGATGAAGAAGGTGAGGGGATTTACTAAAATTATTAACTATTTCATTATTAAGATAGTAACTTAACATATGGTTCTTATATAAAATTATGTTGGAAGATTTTAATATAAATAGGGACCTATTAAAATGGGTAGTTTTGTTTCATATAATCAGAGTTGGTTTTGGCAGAGTTAGTTATCAAAAAGGTTAATGAAATGAATACAGTATGAAGATGTTTTCTTTTTTGATTAATCTGAGGAAATGTGTGTGTATATATATATATATATATATATATATATATATGTACATGTGTTTATGTGTGAATGCATGTATATATGCGCATATATATATATATATATATATATATATATATATATCAGAATGGAGGTGGTAAAAACAAATTAGACCATTACTCACAAGAAGACTCGATACTTGGTGTAGTAGAGTGGATAATATGAAAAAATTCAGGACCCCGACAGCTGAGCTTTCAGCTGTTTCAACAGCTAGAGCTAGCTGCTGAAACGACCAGAGCTCAGCCATCAGGGTCCTGAATTTTTTCACACACATATATGTATATATATATATATGCACATGTTTATGTGTATGCATATATGTTTGTGTGTTGCAACATTAATCAGAGTGGTCCCTCATTAATACATAGATCTGAAAACAGAAGGTTAATCCAATGACTATCACAATGTCTGATATAATGTAATGTTACATAGAATATTACCTCACTACATCCATAGAACCTGCTCCAGCTTTGAAGAAGTCTGTTGTATCATCTATGTCGATGTTCAATATAGATTTCCAAATTGCCTAGAAAGGAATGAAAAATTAAAAGTTGGCAAAATATGTGAATGAAATGTATATATTTTAAAATTAAGTGTCCTGTTCCCTCCAAGGTCATGGAGTGTGGCACTGCAAGAGAGAGCAAGTTACCACACCTTTAATCCATCTCTGCCATAAGCTAGGACTTGGGCTGTTGTGGAGTCTTTACTGGAGTTATCTGCCCATTTCTTCTTCAGACGTCTTTGTTTTCTTTTTCCCTGAACTGTTCATAGATGATAGTCTTGATCAATTCATCCTAGATACTCTAAACCCACTTTGATACTAATTTCTGTTTCCAAACCAGGAATTTCATTTTTCACTAAGAACCAGGTCATCAGCATACAGAAGTTCCATAGAAAGCCAGTCTTAAACTCCTCTGTTATAACCTAGAGAACTGTAATAAACAGGAGTGGGCTGAGGATGGAGCCCTGATGAACACCTGTCTGCTTATTGAATTCCTCACTAAACTCATTAACTATTCTCACTTTACAGACAGTACTGCTCTTTACATGGTTTGCACTGTTCTTACAAGCAATTCTTCTACACCTAGTTTCCTTAAGGACGACCAGATGACAAATTGTGGTACTCTGTCAAATGCCTTTTCAACAAAGGCTAGATATAGTGGTTGACACTTAGCTAAGAAATTCTCTTGTAATTGTCTCACTAAGAAAAAGGCATCAGTGGTGCTCCTCCCTACCAGAGAGAGAGAGAGAGCAAGAGAGAGAGCAAGAGAGAGAGAGAGAGAGAGAGAGCAAGAGAGAGAGAGAAAGAGAGAGAGAGAGAGAGGGAGCAAGAGAACGAGAGAGAGAGATGTGAGCAAGAATGTGTATTTGTTATATTACCGTGAGATTTGAAACCATAGACTCTTCTTCTGGAGAAAGTTCCAGTTTCTCTGAGGAATCATCAACTTTACCATACTTGGAAGCCTTTATCATCTTGCCACTGGCCAGCATTAATTGGGAGACATTCACCTGGAATTGGAGATAGGGAGTGAGAGAAGATTATAGTAGGAGTTGTTGTTGGTGGCGGAGGTGATGGTGAGAGAAGGGTATAGTGGGTTGTGATGGGGGTGAGCGAAGGTTATATTAGGTGGTGGTAGTGATGATTGTGGTGATAGTAGTGGTGTGTAGTGGTTGGTGGTGGATTTGGTGGTGGTTGTGGTGGTAGTGAAGGTGAGAGAAGGTCATAGTGGGTTGAAGTGGAGGTGAGAGAAGGTTATATTCGGAGGTGGTGGTAGGTAGGTAGGTAGGTAGGTAGGTTGATGAATAGAAAACAGCATGATCAATGTGATGAGATAGCAGAAAGGATGTTATGGTAAAGAAGAGAGGAGAGTGGGAGATATATATCATCAGTACTGAGTAAACAATTCTTAAATGTTGTAACATAAATTTACATGTAGAAACATTTAAAACTGAAATATAAAGTTGCTTACCATTTTGTTATCATTTCCAAATAGAACCATTCCATTTTTATGAACAATGGCAGGTTTGGAACAACCTTCAATGACAACTTCATTTCCACGAGGCTGTAATCTGTTCCATAATTTTGAACCACTGAATGTAACTTGCTGTAAATAAATAAATAAATAAATAAATAAACATATATATATATATATAAGAACGGCCAGCAACACAAGTCCAGTGATCAGAGTCAACCAACAGGACCTCGAGGAAGTCGATCACTTCACTCATCTGGGCAGCATCCTGACAAGCAGTGGCGACGTGGAGCTCGACATCGCGGAGCTCGACATCAACTGTCGGATCGGCAAAGGAGCCGCAGTTTTCCAGTGGCTGTGCCCAGTCTGGTCATCTTCATGCATTAGCACCAAGACCAAGCTCCGCCTGTACAAGAGCATCGTGCTGCCGACAGGGCTTTATGCGAGCGAGACCTGGAAGAGTACGGCAAAAATAGAGAGATGGCGGAACGCTTTCCACCAGCGGTGCTTGCGAAAGATATTTCATGTGCCCTGGCGCGACCGAGTGTGAAACGAGGAGATCCTGCGGGGAGCCGAGTCGTGGACGCTACAGAGAGTGGTCACGGAGCGTCGGTGCTGGCCGCCATATTCTGCGTCTGCCAAATGAACAGCACTCGAAAACAGTGATGAACTGGACTCTGCCTGGCAGTAAACGGAGGCGGGGTTGCCCAAGGATCATCTGGCGACGAACGTTCTCGAAGGACCTGATGGCAGCCAACATCACCTGGCACGGTCTAGAAAAAGTTGCCGCTGATCGTGACCGTTGTCGAGTACTTACTGCTCGATGCACCGAACGGTGTGGAAGAATCTAAGACTAAGATATATATATATATATATATATATATATATATATATATGATATGATATACATATGGAAAATCCTGGAAGGACTAGCATCAAACTTTGGCATTGAGAGCTGGACCAATCTCCGAACAGGACGTCACTGTGTGGTGCCAATGGTCCCGTCTTCCATAAGGAGCAGATATTGTAATAGCCTGGGGTTCAAAGGCTCTCAACTCTTCAACAAGTGGCCAAGAAATTTGAGGGATATGCATGGTGTGGACATGGATGTTTTCAAGAAACATCTGGACACCCTGTTATCCATGATCCTGGATAAGCCCACAGCATGGTACAAAGGTAACCTAAGGGCAGCAGCAATGAACTCCCTCTTACACCAATGGCCAGCCAACACAGGCTGAAGATAGAATGTGTAGCAACAAGGGTGGTGCCCCAGCATGGCCTCAGCCAGATGACTGGAACAGGTAAAAGAGTAAAAGATATAATATACATATATATATGAATGTATATATAGTATATTTGGCTATATACCATATGTTTAATTAAAAACATTTAGAAGACCATACACTATCAGTTTTAAAGTAGTGACTATGTCACTTCTTTTCGGAGAAAGAAGGGAGAGAAGCTGACAGTCTATTTCACGCTGGTTGGCATTCATCAGAGCCACGCACTCCCCTGCTTCCACCGAAAATTATAGAAGCTGGATTCTTATAAAATTCCAGTAATAATCAGGAGCTGCTATACAGAGCGATTGCCGGTCCAGCAAAAATTAGGTGTTATAATATACATACATTCATGTATCGCTCTGTATAATCAGCTCCTGATTATTACTGGAATTCTGTAAGAATCCAGCTTCTATATTTTTTGGCAAAAGCAGGGGAGTACGTGGCTCTGATGTATGCCAACCAGCGTGAAACAGACTGTCAGCTTCTCTCCCTTCTTTCACCGAAAAGAAGTGACAGTCACTACTTTGAAATTGATAGTGTATGGTCTTCTAAATGTTTTTAATTAAATATATGGAATATTACCAAATATACTATATATACATTCATGTATACATCGTTATTTCAGAGCACCAATCCTAATACCATATATATATATATATATATATATATATATATATATATATATATATATATATATATATATATATAATATATATAAACAACCGATTAGAGAGAAGCGAAATGAAATGGCTGGTTTAAGTTAACAAGCGATGCAACAACACACAACACACGCAAACGAGACAACTACACACACACACGCACACACACATTGTAGCATTCCACCATACGAACATACTACACTGCCAATACAGATGAACAAGGCAACAACACACACACACACACACTCAAGCGAGACAACAACACACGCACACACACACACACAGTAACATCTAACAAACAGGCAGAGAATGGACTGACAGCTAGCCCCATCCCACTCCCTCATTCGGCCGCTGACCTCTGTACGACCGACCCCATTTCACGCGCACGCGCGCTCTGCCGAATACCTCAGATATTCAAATCAACAAACAGCGAAAGACACCTTCCGGACTTGTCCGACAGACAACCTTTTCCCCCACCCCGGAAAAAAAACCCAGTTGATGGATGTGAATCCGAAATATATAGGGACTATTAAATCTCTCCCAAGGTAACACTCTCTCTTGTGTTGTTATTTTTATTTTTATCCTTTTACTCTTCCCTTCATTCTACACATCTCACACATCTTATACACACCACGCATCTCAACGTACACCCACTTACATCTCTCTCTCCACCACCGGACCTTGTTACCCGGAGATTTACCCATTTGCATTGTTGAGGCTTCCAAATGACTTAAAGATATTTACTTATTGTTCCACAATGCTTCAAGCAAACTTCAATACTCTCTTATCATCATCATCATCATCACCGTTTTACGTCCGTTCTTCCACGCTAGCATGGGTTAGACGGGTTGTCCTGTTGTGGGCAGTGTCTGGTCGGCTGACCATGCCTTGCTCATACAGGAACTGATCTGGCTTGATTTCTACAGCTGGATGCCCTTCCTAACACCAACCTCATTTACAGTGAGTGCTGGGTGCTTTTTCGTGGCGCCTACACGTCCACTTTACAGTGTGGGCTGGGTGCTTTTTTGCACGTGGCACCTCCACGACCACCTTGCGGTGGGGGGAGTGGGGGCATATTGTTTATATGCTTCAGCATGTACCCATGGGAGGTCGGGTACCCTGTATTACTGCGTGACGCCAGAAGTCACGGTCGTGTGTCATTGTCTTTGAGAGGTGTAGTTGGGTAAGGTCGGCTTTTATCACCTCATCCCAAGTCATCTTGGGTCTCCCCACTCCGCGGTTTCCATCAACTTCTAGTGCTCTGCACCTTTTTATGCAGCTGTCATCCTTCATACGCATCACATGTCCATACCAGCGTAACCGCCTCTCCTGCACGCAGCATTTGATTCCTCTTATGCTCAGTCTCTCTCTCAATTCCTTTATGCTTTGTCGTTCACGTATATTACTGTTACACATCCATCGGAGCATGCAGGCTTCGTTTCTCTCTAATCTACGTAAGTCTTCCACCTTCAGCGCCCAGGTCTCACTATCATGCAACATCGCTGTTCGGATACACGCATCATACAGTCTGCCTTTCATT
Organism: Eledone cirrhosa; assembly: GCA_964016885.1. Lineage (NCBI taxonomy): Eukaryota > Metazoa > Mollusca > Cephalopoda > Octopoda > Eledonidae > Eledone > Eledone cirrhosa. Next base: position 325,877,786 of record OZ024740.1, read on the forward strand.
CTGAGGGAGAAGCCTTTTGCAGCTAGCAGTGGTAGTAGCTCCCTAAACTTCTTCCATCCCGTTCTTACCCTAGTTATTGTACTTTCTGAGCACCCACTCCGTTGCTAATTCGGTCACCTAGGTAGCAGAAGCTGTTTACTGTTTCTACAGGGCCCTCCCAGAGATTGGTGGTACTTGTTTCCTGTGGCTGTTTGCTTGCTGTTTCAGCACAGCTGCTGCATGTGAATCCTACATTCTTAATTAAGCTTCCTGAGATCCCGCTACATCTCTTGTGTACCCATTGTTTGCATTTGGGGCAGAGAATGGAGTTCCTACCTACACCTTTCCTACATACTGAGCAAGGCCATTTCCCTGAGGGGATCTGGGTTCTGTTTTCTCGTCTACTTACAAGGACCTTAGTCTTTGTCATGTTGACTTTGAGGCCCTTTCTCTCTAGTCCCTGCTTCCAGGTTTGGAATTTATTCTCTAGTTCTACCATAGATTCAGCTATGAGTGCGAGGTCATCAGCATACAGGAGTTCCCATGGGCATCCGGTCTTAAACTCCTCCGTTATTGCCTGCAGGACTATGATGAACAGGAGAGGGCTAAGAACAGAGCCCTGGTGGACCCCAACCTGTACGCTAAATTCCTCGCTATACTCATTGCTAATCCTAACTTTGCTGACTGCTCCCCTATACATGGCTTGTACCGCTTTCACAAGGCATTCATCTACTCCTAGTTTTCTAAGAGCCCACCAGATTACTGCAGGTGGAACTCTGTCAAAGGCTTTCTCAAGGTCGACAAATGCCAAGTAGAGTGGCTTACTTTTAGCTAGGTACTTTTCCTGTAATTGCCTCACAAGGAAGAGGGCATCAGTGGTGCCTCTCCCTGGTACAAACCCAAATTGCATCTCGTCTATATTCACCCGGTCCCTAATCAGCTGTGCTATAACTCTTTCTGTTACTTTCATGACCTGGTCCATCAACTTTATACCTCTATAGTTTCCTCTATCTAGTACATCGCCTTTACCTTTGTAGCAGTTGACAATGATGCTACTGCACCAATCTTTTGGTATGGCTCCTTCTAGTATTATCTGGTTAACGATACGTGTGGTTATAGTGTGACCTACAGACCCAGATGCCTTCAGCATCTCGGCAGCTATACCCGATGGACCGGTTGCCTTCCCCATCTTCATATCTCTGATTGCCTTACTTACTACGCTGCCGCTGACTTGTACTGCTGGTCCCTCTATAGGGTCTACATGGGGTAGGGTCTCTTCTTCCCATGCATTCTCCTCATTTAGTAATCTATCATAATGACTCTTCCATGCATCTTTCTTCTCAGCACTTGTGAGGGCAAGCTCACCTTTATCATTCCGGATACACTTCTCTCCAATAACATCACAACTATCTCTGACACACAGCCTCGCAATCTTGAATACCTCCTGTTTCTGGTCCTCACGTTGTAAAACATGCTTGAATTTTCTATCCTCTGCTTCCCTCCTAGCTAAGTATACTTGTCGCCTAGCTTCCCTCTTGGTCTCTATGTAATGTACCCTGCTCCCCCCGTTCTTCCATTCTTTCCATGCCTGTCTCTTGGCCTTGACTGCTTCATCTACCTTATTGTTCCACCACCAAGTCACTCTCCTCCTGCTTGAGGTCTTACTCCAGCCACAAACCTCATCCGTCGCCTCTAGTAAGTTATTTTTTAGGAACTCCCAGTTCTCTTCTACGTTAAATGTCTCTATCTGTTCTTCTTTACTGTCGTAGGCGTTGAGTAAAATATCTTTAAATCTGTTACTGGTTGAGGGGACTTTCAGCTTCCAGATCTTTCTTCTCCAGGTTGGCCTCTGTTTCAGGGCTCGTCTAGTTCTGACCGTGAGGTCGCTGACAACTAAGCTATGTTGGGATGTACATTCCTCACTAGGGAAGGCTTTTGTGTTTACGACCGTCCATCTGTCACGTCCTCTGATGAGGATAAAATCTAACTGACTAGAGTGCTCCCCTGATCTATAGGTGATCAGGTGGTTGTCGGATTTTTTAAAGTTTGTGTTACATATCGACATGTCATTGGCGTCGCAGAATTCTAGAAGTCTGAATCCTTCCTCATTCCTTGTGCCAACTCCATGGCCTCCATGTACTCTATTGAAGCCGTCGCAGTGTTTACCTACGTGTCCGTTAAAATCTCCTGCAATGATTAGGAAGTCCTTGTCATCTGTTAGAGCAGTAGTGTGTATTAGGGACTCGTAAAACCTATCCTTAAGTTCGTCTGGCAGCCCCGATTGGGGTGCGTAAGCTGATATTATTGTGGTAATTGTCTTATTCAGGACTAGTCTGAGTTTAATGATTCTTGCATTTACCCTGTACACTGAGATTACTTTATCTACCCACTTGTCAGCTAGTAGTATACCTACACCACCCATCCCATCGTCATTTCCCACCCAGAAAAATTTGTAGCACTGGCTTTTTCCTACAAGGACTCTAGCAGACCCTCCTCTCCATCTAGTCTCTTGCACACAGCATACATCAACTTCCTTTCGCTCTAGCATTTCTACGATTTCTCCTGCTCTTCCTTTCATTGAGCCTACATTGATGGTACCAACTCGGAGTTTTGGGCATTTGTCGACACTCGTAGGGGAGGGTCTCTGGGTTGGCGCTTCACGTGGGTGCTTGGTAGCTCGCAGATTCATATTTCATCTATTGATTCAGAGTTGCTCAAATGTATTCTCAGCTCATCCATCCATAACGGTGGGAAAATTGAGGGCTAGAAGAACAGTGGTGGTGGGTAATGGCAGGGTGTGTTGGGATGCGCCAGAGGAGGCGAGAGTTAGTTAGGCAGGTAGTAGCAGCAGCAGTGGAAATGGCATGCTAGGTTTGATTGGTCGAATAGACTATGGTGGTGTGTCAAAGGCATGACAACCTCTCTAGTACTGGTGTCACAATAAAATGCTCTTGACAGAATGTGGAACCATATATAAGTGAGATGCAAACCCTTGGCCTGTCTGGGAGATCAGTAGCCCCACTTCAGTTCTGACTCGATCTATGATGACCCATTCAACCCTTGATAACATGAAAAGTGGACGTTAAATGATGATGATTATGGTAATGATATATACAATATATACATATCTTTGGATATTTTCTGTGTTTTAAGAAACATTTGTAAAACTAATAAAATGGTATAAATTCTTCCTAAGCACTTGGTTGTATTATTAATTATTATACATGCTTTGTGATTTTATATCCAGACAATTTTTGATTTTTTACCATCTTATTTTATGCCAGATGACCATTTTTAGTAGAGATACTATATCTGTCTGCTCAACCTCCCGAATGTTGGTAATTGACACAATAAATGCACCCAGTGCACCCAGTGCACATTCTAAAGTGGTTGCTGATAGGAAGGGCATTCAGCCATAAAAATCTTTCCACAAAGTTTTGGGAGGACCCTGTCAAAGGCATTATAACTTCTCCTGAGTACGTGATGGAATGCAAGACCGTACATAAGCAAGACACTGATCCCTGGCTTGCTTGGGAGATCAGTGGCTCTGCTTCAGTACAGATTTGGTCTATATAACCTGTACAACCCTTGCTAATAGGGAAAGCAGACGTTAAAACCACAATGATGATGATGATAATAATGAAAATTATTGTGTACAGTGCTCAGGTGCACTACAACTCATCAAAGGTGCATGTAGAGTACATATGATGATATATATATATATATATGATTATACACACACACACACAAGCTACAAACAGCTATGTTTAAATTTGTTGAAGAAACTGAATATTAATTATTCCATTTGTAAAAAAATAGGCTATATACTAGCAGAAATTAATGACATTCCAACCCTAATTACATTAATGACATTCCAACCCAACATTCATCATCCTTCATTCATCATTCATCATGTTGCATTTTATCTTTATATATTCTGGTGAAAAATATTCTGACATCTGATCTCTTCTCATCATTCTAATGGAAAATAATTTATCCAAATATTTCAAACATTTTTTTTATTCTGATGTATGAGTGGGTGGTAGAGTTTTGTGATATTTGAGGTTAGAGTTGTCACAAATCTAATTCTATGCTGTGTCTTGTCTCTCAAAAAAAAACACATCATGTTTCATCCATTCATTCATTCATTAAGCTCTGCCTTCGTTATCTATTCTTATCACATGATTATAATAAATATTGTTTTTATAACAGAAGAAACAATCTAAGTTCACATGATAAGGTGATATGATACACCATTCAGATTTATGTGTTCTATTTTTCTCTCTTTTCACATTTCCAGCAGATATTTCACTAAAATACATTTAATTAATATTAGCAGGGTTCAGAACAAAGATCTACCCTATAAAGCCCAAGTGAGAGACCAACCATATAAATTGACAGCAGTGTGAAAGAGGATATGAAGGTATATGAAAGTAGGAAAGGTTGCTGATTCATCTGGTTAAAAACTTTTGTCATGGTAGGTTATGAACTAGTCAGACACTAAGTGGAACAAAATAGTGTCATACCCAATGACTGGCACAGCATTGTCATTGTAAACTGCTAGAAGGGTAAAAGAGATGCACTAGAAAAAGGTCACTATAGAGACATCAAGTTGATTAGATTCTAGACTATCAACTTGATGTCTCTATAGTGACCTAGACTCTAGATCATGAAAGTTTCTGAGAGGGTTCTAGCACAACTAGTTAAAGACCGAGTTAAGCTAGATGAGATGCAGTTTGGCTTTATGACAGGTATGGGTTCTTCTGATGCCCTCTTTCTGATGAGACATCTGCAGACGTACTTAGTTGAGAGTAAGCCACTGTAAGCATTTGTGAATCTAGAGAAGGCTTTTGACAGGGTTCCTCACTGTGTAATCTGTGTGTACAGAGGTCTATTCAGCAGGGGACAGCTGGAAATAAGTATAGTAAGGAATTTGAAATGCAGGTGCATGTCCACCAAGGCTAAGTCTTCAGTTCACTTTGGTTTATCATTGTTCTTCAGGCCATAACAGAAGTGGTTAAGATTGTCACTCCATGGAAATTCCTATATACTGATGATCTAGTTCTTATATAGCTGAATAGTGAGAGTTATGAGCAAAATTCCAGACATGGAAGAAAAACCTAGAGTTGAAAGGCCTAAAAGTAAACTTAGTAAAGACTAAAGTCTTAATAAGTAGAAAGGAGGGCAGGAAGCTGATATTGTCAGGGTAGTGATCTTGCTCAATATGTTGAGAAAGCAGGGACAGAAATTTCATAAGGCACACACATTGTAGTCTATGGTGGCACAAGAGATGTAGTGGGATAACAGGCATGTTCATGGAGAAGAAAAAACTTTGTAAGCAGTAGCTGCACAGGAGAATTAAACACTAAGAGTGCACATGAAATAAGAGCAGTTTTATGTTTAGTAAATAAAAGCAGTTTTTTTTTTCTCATCTTCAAACAGGTTTACTGTGATAAGTCAAAAGAAATGTGTCTTGTTAATAGAAATATTACAATAGCCATAGACAGGTATACTGGAGAGAGAGAGAAAGAGAGAGACAGAGAGAGAAATAATGAAAATGATTGTGTACTGTGCTCAGGTGCATGACGAGAGAGAGAGAGTGTGCGTGCGCGCATCATGTACCATATGAAACTGCATTAGCAAGGCATTCTTTAACCCTTTAGCATTTACATTAATCTCTATATATACTATTGTATTTTCACAGTAAAGGCTTTATTTTACATAATTATCTTACATAATATTGAATCTATGAGATTTTGATATTTATTTTAATGTCAGTATGAGCGGCTGGTTCCAACTGGTTTGAACAGAAAGAGGTGAGAAAATTCTGGCTGGATACAACCAGTTTGAATGCCGGTTAAAGGTCATAGTGTTGTTTTGTACTTTTAAAGAATGTCTTATTAATGTGGTTCAATGTACATTAAAATTTGAAGTCTGTATTCTAATATTGCAAAGTTTCCCAACGATCTGCTCCCTAATAAAGATACTATAAACATTTGAATTAACAAAGCCATTTCTAAATATTTTCTACTAAATCATTAGAGGATGTTTAAAATTAACACAATTCTCACAAATATTCAGCATGACAGTGTATAATAAGACAGGCCATTTTGAATTACATCTACAACTAATTTTTTTCCAGCTGAATAGACTAGAATAACATGAAATGAAGTGTCTTGCTCAAGCACATTATGTGCTGCTGGGAAATTGAACTCATGACTTACGATCATGAGCTGAAGACTATAACCACTCAGCTTACATATCTTCATTGCTGAGATAAACCTATATAACTCATTATTATCATCATCATCACATCTTAATTTCTATTTTCCACACTGGTATGGGTTGGATGGGTTGTCACGTTTTGAAGCTAGACCAGCCAGATGAGCACATCTCATTCATACATTTTGTTTTGAGTTTGGTTTCTATGGCTGGACACCCTTCTTAATGCCAACCAGTGTCTAGCTTGAACCAGGCACATTTCTTGTAGCACCAGCATTACTACCTTACAGAGTTCACTGAATGTTTTTTTTATTGTGACACTAGTCTTGTTAATAAACACATTAGCCATAGACAGGTTTACGGCGATAAGACAAATAAAAGCTTTTTTTTTTTATATAGACACATTATAATAGCTGTGATTTGAATTATTAAAATGTCATTCTTTGACATTTTAAAACTTCAATTCAAAATATATGGTACATTGCAAATGTTGTATGTAAAACGGAGGTGTGACTTGTCTACTGGTGTGTCTGATCTATTAATGTGACTTATAAATGATTATATATATGACATGCCAACATGGAAAATGGATGTTAAATGATAATGATGATGATGTAATATTAAAATGTCACAAATCACCTAACCACAGCTCAATGCTTTAAAAAGCTTAAGAAATTTACACATTTTTTTTTATTGCTTAACCTATGAGCTTTTCAGGGCCCCCAAAATTGATGGAAATAAGGGAAGAAAATGTCCTTAAACCAAAGACCTGTCCTGAAAACTTCTAACACAGCTAAAGGCCCCCAGGGGTCAGGTGGCAGTGTTAAACTAGCTGATTGATTATGTCTTTTAGTGTTTTCTTTATAACCCAAATTTTCTGAGGCCCCTATGACCCAAGTCTTCTAGTAGTCTCTTGTGCTTTGACGTGAGCTTCTAGTGGCACCACTATTACCTAATATGTAATAGAACTCAGGGTCTACTTTCTCATTAAACAATCAATCATTAACCATTAATGACAACTCACCTGTCCACCAGTCAGTAATCGTCATTAACAATTTACCTGTCCATCAATCATTAACCAATATTAACAATCCACCTGGCAATCAACTAGTAAACATTATTGACAATCACCTTATTTATCAATCAGTAACCGTCATCAACAACTTACCTGTCCATCAGTTAATAATCAATATTAACAATTTAACTGTCAATCAATCATTAACCAATATTAACAATTCACCTGTCCATCAGTCATTAACCCTTATTAACAATTCACCATTCAATCAATAATTAACCAATATTGATAACTTACCTGTCCTGCAATCAGTGTCCAAGCTCCAGGAACTTTATCGTTGCCTCTAATGAAATTATGAATCTTTTGAGCAGGTTGATCCCAGTTGATCTGAAGAATAGAGACATATCTGATTATTTCTTTGTTTGATAATAAAGTAAAGTGTTTGGTGATAGGAAAAGTATCCAGCAGCAGAAACCATAAGAAACAAAGGGTGAAAATGACTCTCCAACTGTGTCAAGGGCTTGACAACCCCTCTAGAGATAATGCCATAATAAAAGGCACCCAGTACACTCTGTAAAGTAGTTGGTGATAGGAAAGGTATCCAGCTGCAGAAACCATGAGAAACAAAGGGTCAAGGTGACTCTTCAACTGTGTCAAGAGCATGACAACTCCTCTAGAGCTGATGCCATAATAACAGGTGCCCAGTATACTTTGTAAAGTAGTTGGTGATAGGAAAGGTATCCAGCTGTAGAAACCATAGCAAACAAAGAAATGGGAGGACTTTTCAGTTGTGTCAGAATATGACAACTTCTCTAGTGCTGATGCCACAATAACATGCACCCAGTATACTCTGTAAAATGGTTGGTGTAAGGAAGGGTATCTAGCCATGAAAACCCTGCCAAAATTGGAAAGTAAGCAAGTGAGATGTAGAACTTCTAGCCAATTGATGAGAAAACAGTAACTGCAATTAAGTACTAACTTATTTCATGATGATCTGTCCAACCCATGCCAATATGGAAAACAGATGTTAAATTATGATGATGATGATGATGGTAAAGCTGCTACTTCTGCACATTGAGAAATCACAGCTCTTCTACTATGGACATGTGGTTAGAATATCTAAGGAAAGAATCACTGGACAAATTTTACAGGTAAAGCCAACCAACGAGAGGCCCAGACGGAGACTGAGCTTGAGAGCTGGATAACATCCATAAGGTCGATTAGTTTTGCTTAAGGATCCAGCTGGCTCATTCAAAGACAGTTGCTTCTGATAGGACCTTCTGGAAGGCGTGTCTGAGGACTCTGGCCCCAAGACTTTCTCAGGAATATGTGAAAAGAGGAGAAGAACAGGAATAAGATGATGAAGATGATAGTGATGGTGGTGACAATCAATTTTCTAACAGTTTTATTGAAATATGGAGATAAGAGTGGGGATAAACATAATTAGAAAAAAATTCTTACTTTAACAAGGGATTTTTTCAGAAGAGCTTCATAACTAGCCCCTTCTTCTGATTGGACAATTTTGGGGGCACGGTTTTCAGAAATCAGTTGCACAGCATAGTTCTAAAGTAATTGAAATAAACAAGTAATACATGAAATTACAATAGATCTTGGAAAATACATAATATAACAGAAATATATGTTAATATAACAGAGATACATGTTAAATATTAATCAACTATAATAATACAGCCTGTGAGTGTATATATATATATATATAGATATATATATGTGTGTGTGTGTATGTATGTATATATATTATGTCAGGTTGCTCTTCAGCACTAGTGGTAACATGTAACCCAGTACAACTTGTGTATGGTCGGATCGTCGGGGACTGCACCAGCAACCCCACCAAGCTTACTCAGTGAGGAGGGTGATTTTGGACACCCTATGGGATGAAAAACAAAACCTGTCAAACGGCGGAGGAACTCAGCAGAGTCAACAACCATCCAATAAAAGTTTTTTTTTGTGTGTGTATGGAACAAGAGACTCCTAGGCTTCATTAAGACATCTCTCTAGAAGGCCAGTCTGATATAAAACCTGCGATGACGTTTGCATCCAATGATGTAAACCAGTTCTTCTTTTTGGACAAATGCATTCAATGTTCAGGGTGGGATTGGCTCCGTGCAAAGCCTTTCCTCACTTAAAAAAGCTTCGAGCTCAGGCATCGCTTGATATGTGACATTTTTTGCAATGTATGTTATTGCTGGCCATAGGCAAGTCCCTAGCAGGACTAAAAAGCCCCGTCCATGATGCTCATGCTTAAGTATCAAGCGATGGATTACTCGAAATTGAGTTGCAGCCATCATCATATATATATTAAGAAAAATGATGAAGTTTTGTTTACATGTTTTTAGTTTTTTATGGTGTATCGGCCTGTTATGCACAGTTCATAATAATGATAATGAAAATTATTGTATACAGAGCTCAGGTGCACTATAACTCATCAAAGGTGCATGTATAGTATATAGAATAATGTACAAATCAGGAAAGTGAACAGTGTATGAGTCATGATATACACACAAATACATGCGTGCGTGTGTATGGAAGAGGAATATCAGGTGTAGTGTTGGTGAATTTTGGGAAGCATGGAGATTTTGAAGGATGCAGTGTCTCCACAGTTAACAACTGATGCAGGTAGTTTGTTCCATGTTTCAGCAACTCTAAGCATGAAAAATGTTTCTGAAAGTCATGGGAGCTGTGCTGTTTTCTGACTTCGTAAGCATGTCCGCAGGTGCTAGACATATGGAATTCAAAAAGGGGCTAAGTGTTGTTGTTGGAAAGATAGTAAATAATCTTGTGGTTGTCAACTAAGTCAGTTGCCGGATGTTGGAGTTTTAATGTATCCATGCCCAGGGAAGCAAGGCATTCAGAGTATGGTAGATGCTTGATGGAGAGTATTCGTTTGGTTGCATGCCTCTGAACAGTTTCCAGATCAATATTCTGAGCAAGATAGAGGTTCCAGAGAGAGAGGGGGGAGAGATAGATATATAGAGAGAGGTATCAATCTGTTTATATTTACCATGGCTTTAATTCCTTCTGGGAAAAGGAATCTGTTATACAAGGTTTCAATTGTGTCATCAGGTGAGATGTAGGTGTGTTGCTGTAACAGGATAGGACCTGTATCAAGTCCTTCATCAGCCCAGAATATAGTAAACCCAGTTTTTGTATCTCCTTCCATCAAAGACCTAGAAGAAACATTTCATAGAAAATAAGTTTGTTTAATTATTTTTATTTTTTACTGTTTTAGTTGGAGATAGAAGGAAGGATAATTCCAAAACGCTTTTCAAGACCTGGTCTGACTGCTTACAACAAAATGGGCTTTGCTAAAGGCACTCAAGGGCAATGTGGTGGTGTTAAACCAGGTAATAGATTAACTCTTAACATTCTGTAATGATTTAACAGAAAATATCTTATTTGTTAATTCAGATGTTTACAATATTTTTACTAGAGGACAGATCATTGACATTTTCAGTAAAGTAAATTACCATATATATACTTGAATATAAGGCAAGGATTATGGGACCAAAAAAAATCAATGGTTAAAAAATAAAAAGGGGGGCAGCTTATATTCAGGGTCAATACTTTGATGATTTTTCACCAATTTCAAATTTTATGTAAATAAGATTTGGATTTTTGTCCATTTCTCAGACATAAAATTGTGGGGTCAGCTTATATTTGAGTATATATCATCATCATCATCAACGTTTAACGTCCGTGTTCCACGCTTGCATGGGTTTGGACGGGGGTTTTCCCACTCGAGGCAAGAGTGATTGTCTTGCTCGCATAGGACTGTCTGGCAGGTTTTCTACAGTTGGATGCCCTTCCTAACACCAACCACATTTACAGTGTGGGTCTGGGAGGTTTTTACCGTGTTGCCTACACGGCCACATTACAGCGTGGACTGTGTGTTTTTTTTGTCGTGACACCTACACGATCTCATTTGTTTCGGCCTGGATGGTGTGGCACCAACATAACTTTACATAGAAGGGGGCGGTGTGGATGGGGTGGGGGTGGTGGGACGGGGGTGTATTTTGTTAGAGATGCCTACTGACTGTAGTAGGTTTTACTATGTATTTAGGTAAGGCGGGTCTTCTCTATTACTGAGTACCGCCAAAGGTCTTGGTCCAGTGACATTGTCTTGGAGAGGTGTAAGTGTGCGAGGTCGGAGTTTATCAGCTCGTCCCAGGTTTTTCTAGGTCTGCCTATTCCGTGGCTACCGTCTATCTTTATTGCCCTGCACTTTGTTATACAGCTATCGACTTTCATGCGCATCACGTGTCCATACGAACGTAGCCTTCTCTCGAGTAAACAACATCTGATCCCTCTTATTTCTAATTTTTTCTTTAGTTCGTTTATGCTTTGCCGTTCACGTATATTACTATTACACATCCAGCGAAGCATGCAAGCTTCGTTCCTCTCTAGTCTGCGTATATCCTCTGCACACAATCCCCAGGTCTCACTGCCATGCAACATTGCTGTTCGTATGCAGGCATCATACAACCTGCCTTTCGTTTTTAGGGAGAACCCTTTAGCGGCTAATAGTGGTATAAGCTCTCTGAACTTTTCCATCCAGTTCTGACTCTAGCTACTGTACTTTCAGAGCACCCTCCCCCACTGCTGATTTTGTCACCCAGGTAACGGAAGCTGTCCACTATTTCTATAGATCCCTCTGCGCAGTTGAAAGAGCTAGTATTTTGTGGACACTTGCTGCTACTTATTGCACCAGAGCACCGGCCACATGTGACATCTATGTTCTTATATGGTAAATAATATAATTTTTAATGTGATATTTTTGTTCATTTCTAGAATGCCTTGCTAATGTGGTCTTATATGGTATGGGACATTAAGAATTATGTCTACGCATACCCCCTTCCCCTCTAGAGCAGTCAGCTAAAGACACTGATGGGTCAAGTGGTGGAGTTTAAGCAAGGTAGCAGATTAAGTCTATCATTCAAGTAGATCCCAGTGGGATTTGAACTTAGTACTCAATGAGCCAGAACAAATACTGCAAGGCATCTCACCCAACATTCTAATAGTTCCACCATTCCCCTCCCCTGGATGGTAAAAGGCGAAGTTGAAGTTTAGGTGGAGCTACAGTAGAGATCAGGTTACCCCCAACCCAAACCCACAAACACCCCACCACCACCACACACACACGTCAACCAGGGATACAGCAGTTACCAAGTGACCCCTTCTTCCATCATTCAACCAGTAATGTCAGTAGTAATCAACATGGCCAGCTGTAGCTGTCTCACACACCACACCAGAAAATCCAGTGACCACCACACCTTAACTAATAAGGCCAGTCAGTGTCTATTAACATTGCCAGCTGTAGCTATCTCACACCCCACTATAGACAATCCAGTGACCACCACCCTTCAACCAGTAAAGGCAGGCCATGTCAATAAACCTGGCCAGCTGTAGCTGTCTCACACACCACACCAGACAATCAAGTCTGTAAATGCCATCAGATTCTGTGGTGTCAGGAGATAAGAGATAAACCTATGGTAACCAGAAGAGAACAAGACAACACATGGTGATGTTACACACAGATACACACACACATACAGAGATATACACACACAGACATACAGACATACGCTGACACAGATGCACAAAAACACAGGTACAGAGACAGACACACATGCAAACACACAGAGGTGTACATACATAGACACACAGATACAAAGCTATACATAGTTGAACACACACATACACAAACATCTCACATGTGCATCACACACAAACACAACACAGGTAGCTTAAAGCTAAATCAAGTCTTACCACAACAGACATATATGATTGTCAGGGGTTCTCCAATCCATCTAGAAGAGCAGTAACTTTGAACAAGAACTGGCAGAACATAACCACTTATCCAATCTATGTCAACATAGAAAGTGGACATATTATGATGTTGGTGATTGTGGTGATAATGTTGTTGGTGATGGTGATGGTAATGGTGATGATGATGATGATGATGGTAGTGGTGGTAGTTGTGGTGTCACTACATCGTCCAAAGTGTCCTTTATCAGATATGAAATGAAATTTACAGCTCACATCTACACTGGTTTAGCTGACCTCCTACAAAGTTGTATCTAATCGACGGTTTCTTGAGTGTTATAATGATAGGGATCCTGCTATTTCATAAAAAGAAACATTTCAGGTTACGCTGATCTACTACATGGCAGACATATATCAGGTAAATATTAATGTCACGTGACACTTGTATTATCTAACAGAACATCTTGACTTCTTTATTATATCTAGAATGAGAGGGGGTAGAGTGTGTGAATGGACATACATACACACAAATGGATACATACAGACAGACACTCACACATGCAAACATATACACACACAAACAAGCAAACATATGCACAAACAGACACTCACACATCTAAACATATACACACACACATACCCTCCCCATCCACATACAACCCCCTCCCCACTTACACACACCAACACATATACACATTTATACATACACACACACAAACACCTACTCAATGGTTTATTGATAATTCTTATCTCAATCTAAACACTTATCATCATCACCATTGTTATTCAGTATGGTTACATAAGATGTTTATTAGATCATACTTTAACCCTTAACTAACTCACCACCACCATCCACTCTTCAATCTTGGTTTCATTCACGAATGGCCATGAGATTTGCACATAGAAAGTTCCCCTCCAAGGTATAAGTCCAGGCAAGGCTGTTTGTGGAAGACCAGCAGTTGCCCATACATACCAGTCTCCCCTCTCCATACTATCGATATTGTCCAAAAGAAAGTCAATGGTTGATACAAGTTGGCACCAGTGACATCACAACTCATTTCTACAGCAGAGTAAAATAGAGCAACATGAAATAAAGCACCTTGCTCAAGGACACAATGCATCACCCAGTCTGAGAATTGAACTCACAACCTCACAATTGTAAGCCCAATGCTCTAACCACTAAGCCTTGGCTTGGTATTTCTATAAATCTATCTCATTTCTGTTGGTACTACAACAAAATGCTTCCATTACCATCAGTAAAGTAGTAAGTAGTATTGGTATCACAATAAAATACACTTACTACATCCTAAAGTGGTGGCATTGGCACCAGATCAAAATACACCCAGTTTAAAGTGGCAGTGTTGGTGCCATGACAAAATATACGCAGTACACTCTGTAAAGTGGTTGGAAATTGACTGGAGACAAAGTAGAGTGGTTGACAATCAAATGGTGACAACATAGGGTAGAGAGGATTCTTTAGTTATCTTGAGGACATGACAACCTCTCTAGTGCTGGTGACATGATAAAATGCACTAAATATGTTCTGTAAAGTAATTGGTGTTAGGATAGCCATCCAGCTATATAAACTATGTCTAATAAATGATTGGGAGAACTCTTCCATTGTGTCAAAGAGACAACGTTCCTAGCATTGGTACCATGATAAAATTCACCTAGTACACTGTAAAATTGTTGGTTTTAGGAAGGGTATCTAGCTGTAGAATCCATGCCAAACAAATGGCTGAGAGGACTCTTCAGTTGTGTCAAGGAGATAGCCTCTCTGGTATAGGTCAGCTACTACTAAAACATTTATGACTATACAAGAGGTTTAGTAGCAGAAGTGGTCTATTGCTACCAAACATCCCAGATGTATATACATCAATGTTTATAACCAGTACCAGATTTTCATATGAATAGTGGGCTGCTGCCCAGTGTGTCATAGTCCAAGGGTGGAGAGCCCACCCCATTTTAAATACATATTTAATTCTTAGTGTCTTGTACCACACAAAACTGCATTAGCAAGCCATTGTTAAAGAATATAAAACAGCTCTATGACTACATCACATTCAAATTCTTTACTTCAATACAGTAAATTTTCTCAGTGATCTGTCAACTAGTAAAGTAAAGATATAAACATTTGAATTAACAAACCATTCTTGAATAGTACAAACAAATTTGCATCACACGAAAAATTAAAGTCTTAATTTTAATACTGCATATTTTCACAACAATCTGTCCACCAGTAAAGATACTATAAACATTTGAATTAACAAACCACATGAAGCCACATTAGCAAGATATCCTTAAAAACTACAAACATCACTATGACTGCATCACATTAAACATTAAAGTCTTCACTCTAATACTACAAATTTTCTCAAATATTTATCCATAGGTATAGACGCTATAGACATTTAAATTAACAAACCCATTTTTTAGATATTTTTTGCTAAGTCATTACAGGATGTTAAGAGTTAAATCATATATTAAAATAAAGCTATGGAATACATTTTTGACGAAATTTACAATATTATAATTGTTATTAAATTAATTAATTTTTCTTTGGGTATTATTTCTGTTTAAAAGTAAGCACAGGTGGATGTTGGAATCTCAACATTGTTCAATATGTTAGCCTACATTCATGTACTTTAATGTACTTTGCATTAAGTTTCTTCCTATCAGATGCAAGAGGCCCCAAATATTCTTCATCCTGGGGCCTCTGATTGCTTAATCCAGCCCTATCTTTGGATATCACCTCTGTTTTAGAGGACAAGGATTGATGTGTAGGCCTTGATTCATGTACTTTTAATTTTCATTAACTGTTTTGTGAGCAACTGCTTAGGGAACCAAATGTTCTCCAACCCCTAATAGTTGCTTTAATCCACCCCTGTTTATGATTAGGTTCATAATTGTGATTTAGCAGCCCTAGACTCATATACAAGCCCTAGACTCATAGACATATATAAGTGGTTAAGCAGCCCTAGACTCCAAGGTGTACATAAGTTAATGCTTATGATTAGACATGTTTAACCCCTTCCCGATAATATTTCTAATGTAATATCTTACCTATAATAAAGAAAGGAGTGCGGGATTGCGTCCAGAATATATTTTTTTACCCCGTTTGTAAAATAAGTTGGATTACTTTGAATAAATAATGAATGAATATTACATAATTTACGTGATAAATTTCGTGGCTGTTGATTAAATATATTTTATAGCTTATTTAAAGACCTTTAAAATTCATTTCTTTAAAATTTTCAAATGTCAACACTTCCAGTTAGCGGCCGTTATATTATAACACTTATAAACTGGTTAGCAGCCGTTATATTATAACACTTATAAAAATATCGCATATATTTCCGTCGCTAATTTTCTCCTAATGCAGTTTATATATAATATCGTCTTTTTTTAAATGTATCATGGATTACGTTACTGATTACAGAAGACAGTGTAACAGACTTTGTTCAATTTCTGTGTATATTGTCAATTACGATTTTATTTGATGTATCATATCTACATGCATATATATTTGTGTATAATATCAATATACACACTACACATGCTAGCAGAAAACCAGCCATAGTGTGGTTTTTCTGCTAGTTCAATTAATTAAGGAAGAATTTTGAGGGATTTATTAAATTATTAATTATTTCATTACTAGTAACTGAACATAAGATTGTTATACTACATTATGCTGGAAGGTTTTAATTTAGAAACGACAGTTTTAAAATGAATGGTTTTGTTTCATAAAAACAAAGTCAGTTTTGGCTGGGTTGTATCAAAAGGTTATGCAACTCTAGTTAAGTAGCCCTAAACTCTCAGGTTTACATATCCCAATGTTTATGATTGTGCAAGTGGTTTTGGTGTATCAACCCTAGACTCCTAGGTTTACATATCCCAATGTATATGACAAGACATGTCACTTCTACTAACTAATCAATAGTTGCAAGCTGGTGTGTCTTCACAAAGATAAACCTTATCAGGAACAAAATCTACTTTATGTTGATAGTGTTAATGAAGAGGGTGCAAACGGTGATATTATGAAATCATAACCCCCACACTGATAACGTCTCTCTTTATCTATCTATCAATCTAGCTACCAACCAATCTCACACTCCTGATAGTAGTGGCAGTTTTATTTTATTTATTTATTTTATCTTATGTTTTTGTGTTTAACTCTTGATACCAAACTGGCCACAACTGGCTAGGGTTCAATGATACAAAACCACCCAATTTTAGGACCTCCTCTTTAATTAAAAATCTTCCAACATTATTTTATATAGAATCATGTGTTAAGTTACTATTTTAGTATGAAATCATCATCATCACCACGATAATCATCCTTACCATCATCATAATCAACACCATCATCATCATCACTACCACCAATTAATGTCTATCGTTCATGCTTCCATGAGTTAGACAGGTTGTCACATTATGAGGGTCAGACAAGTTAATGAACATGTCTAGCGTATTTAATCCAATTTCTTATAATTCTTCATTAATTAATTGCAATAGAATTAATTGCAATAGAGTGTATTTCAATAGAATTACTGTAACAAAGGAGATAGATAGTTCCTATTTAAATTATTATAATCTTTCAACATAATTGTATATCAGAATATGTTAAGTTATTATATTAGTAATGAAATACAGTGTGTTCGCTTTTTATGCAAAGATGCATTCGTGAACGCGGCGCATAAAGCAATTTCATGTAATTCAAGTCTTTTATTTCTAATAAATAAAAGAATTAAAAACCAGATGTGTTATTGCGCATTATTCACACAAAGAATTTGCATACTTCAAGTTCACATAACAAGCAAACAAACTAATTAACAATTTTAGTGTCTCTCAAAATGTTTTTATTAATTACTTGAAATAGAATGTATTTTTATTAGAAATAGGTCATGAACGGGTTAAATATTATAGAGTTCTGTGTCTTTTTATGAATTTACAGCTCTGTCAAACCATATTTAGATATTGAAACATGGCTGTGTGGTTAAGAAGTTTGCTCTGCAATCACATGGTTTCAAGTTCACTCCTGCTGCACAGCAGCTTGGGCAAGTGTCTTCCACTATAGCCCAGGGTTGAATGGTGCCTTCTGGGTGGAATTTGGTAAACAGAAACTGTGTAGAAGCCCATTGATGAAATAAGTACCAGACTTGAAAACTATATATACCAGGATTAATATGAATGACTAGCAAACAGCCACAGGAAACAAGTACCACCAATCTCTGGGAGGGCCCTGTAGAAACAGTAGACAGCTTCTGCTACCTAGGTGACCGAATTAGCAACGGAGGTGGGTGCTCAGAAAGTACAATAACTAGGGTAAGAACGGGATGGAAGAAGTTTAGGGAACTACTACCACTGCTAGCTGCAAAAGGCTTCTCCCTCAGAATGAAAGGCAGACTGTATGATGCGTGTATCCGAACAGCGATGTTGCATGGTAGTGAGACCTGGGCGCTGAAGGTGGAAGACTTACGTAGATTAGAGAGAAACGAAGCCTGCATGCTCCGATGGATGTGTAACAGTAATATACGTGAACGACAAAGCATAAATGAATTGAGAGAGAGACTGAGCATAAGAGGAATCAAATGCTGCGTGCAGGAGAGGCGGTTACGCTGGTATGGACATGTGATGCGTATGAAGGATGACAGCTGCATAAAAAGGTGCAGAGCACTAGAAGTTGATGGAAACCGCGGAGTGGGGAGACCCAAGATGACTTGGGATGAGGTGATAAAAGCCGACCTTACCCAACTACACCTCTCAAAGTCAATGACACACGACCGTGACTTCTGGCGTCACGCAGTAATACAGGGTACCCGACCTCCCATGGGTACATGCTGAAGCATATAAACAATATGCCCCCCCCCCCCCCACCGCAAGGTGGTCGTGGAGGTGCCACGGCAAAAAAGCACCCAGCCCACACTGTAAAGTGGATGTGTAGGTGCCACGAAAAAGCACCCAGCACTCACTGTAAATGAGGTTGGTGTTAGGAAGGGCATCCAGCTGTAGAAATCAAGCCAGATCAGTTCCTGTATGAGCAAGGCATGGTCAGCCGACCAGACACTGCCCACAACAGGACAACCCGTCTAACCCATGCTAGCGTGGAAGAACGGACGTAAAACGGTGATGATGATGATGATGATGATATCTCTTCAACACCAATCTCAAACTGTGGCACGCCGCCCAGGCTTTGCTCTTCCTCTTGAATACATCATCTTCTGTATTCCCAATTTTTGCTCCCAAATACAGAAGTCCTCATCCAATTCTAGCGGCTTCCCGCTTACATTAGTAATCTTCTCTGGCTTCTTGATATTCTCTACCAGATATTTTGTCTTAGTCTCATTCATTCTCAGCCCCACACTCATCAACACAGTCTCTACCTCCTGCATCAAATCCTCTGCCTCCTTCACTGTGTTTGTCACCAAAACTATGTCGTCAGAAAATTGAGAATCCAATATCTTTTTCGCCTTAACTCTCCTGCTCTGAGCCGGTGCTACAGTAAAGCCAGAGTCCTGGTGTTTCTCCAGTCCACTGCGATGATGAAAAGGTAGGGAGCCAATGTATTTCCCTGGAGCACTCCAGCCAGTATCTCAAAGAACTCTGTCATCCCATGTGTAATGTTTGGGCTTTGGTGTTGGTGTAGAGCAGTGATATCAGGTCCACTATCTTCTTGGGGATTCCATAAGCCTGTAAGATCTTCATCAGTGACGGTCCACAGAATCAAAGACCTTCCTAAATTCAATGAAAACCATGACCGCAGGAAGGCACATTGCTCTAGTTCCCTCTAATATTCTCCTCAGCATCAAGATGTGACTGGTGGTTGATCCTCCCTCTCTGAAGCCATTCTGGTTGTCCTTGAGCTTCTTCTCCATCTCGGGCTGGATCCTGTTAAGAATCATCCAGTTGAGGGTCTTTGCAACAAGTGACGTCAGTGAGATTCCCTGTAGTTGTTGGTGTTAGAGAGATCTCCCTTCTTTGGCATGGGACGATGTTACTGATCTTCCACTGATTCGGGGCAACTCCTTTCTCCAGTGCCTAGTTACAGAACTCCAGGATGATATCAAAATCACACCTCTTCATCACCTCTGATGCCACTCCATCTTCTCCATGAGCCTTGCCCTCCTTGATCTTCTTCTTGGCTCTCTGAAGCTCCTCTCTGATGAAGGGCCCTGTCTCGATATCTAGTTCCTCAAACAGCCGCCTGATCTCCCCAGGGTTCTGGGCTGTGGAGGGCGGCTCTCCTAGTAGGGTCCTAAAATGGTCCAGCCATTTCCCCTTCCTATCCTCGAGTATGACAAACTACATCCAGTGGCAAGGCTCCAGTTCAGGAGTTCAGGAGCTGTGGGGAATGTGGAGTTACCCCTTAGTTGTCATACCTCTCAGGTCTGCTCTGGCCTGGAGTAGTAGTACCTGTTAGGGCCCCATTTATGGGTTAAATAATTACCTTATTTGAGTGGCGCCGGTAAGGTATCAGCCATTGAAAAGAACCATGGAGAGTGTATTTAACAGCACTAGGGTTAGAGCCCCTAACTACACTGTCAAGGAGCAGGCTGGTCGTTATGACTCTGCTGGCTTAGGGCCACAGGGAGGGCCAGTGGATGATGGATCAGCTGTCTCTGAAACAAATATAAAGAATGCAGTTTTGTCCTGCAGAAGAGCCATCAAAATGGGCACTCTGAATGTGAGGACTATTTGGACGTTGGAGAAGAGAGAGGAGTTGGGTCATCTGTTCGAGGAGAGTGGTATGCAGATACTTGTGATCCAAGAACACAGGATCCTACACGATGAGCCCGTGGGGAGTGTGATGATTGGGAAGATGAGCCACCTCATCACCACATCGGCAGTGAAGAACATGACCAATGCTACAGTAGGAGGAGTGGGTTTTGTTTTCAGCGCAAAAACCAATCTATTGGTGAGGGAAATAATACCTGTCTCCCCGCGAGTGTTGAGGGTGACCTTCAATGGAAACCCAAGACTGACAGTCATTCAGCCTATAGTCCAACCAAGGGAGACAGTTATGTGAGTGCAGTTATGAGGAGGTGTGTAGAGCTGTCAAGACCACACAAGCTCACAACATCCTGCTTGTTCTGGGGGACTTCAATGCACATATGAGTAAGGAGAGCAGTGAAGATCCTTGTTGGTACTTCCATAACAACACCAACCGAAATAGAAGACTACTGAGAGACACCCTGCTGGAGGTGAACTTGATAGCAACCAACCTAAGGTTTAGGAAGAATCCAGGGAAGATGTGGACCTACATCTCAGATATGCACCTGTCAAAGTCCCAGATTGGTTTCTTTCTGGTGAGGAAAAAGTGGCATAATAGTGTTCTGAACACAGAACCATACAACTACTTCAGTACACTGGGCAGTAACCACCGGCTTGTTATGAGTGGGGTCTGGGTGAGCTTAAGAAAGAGCAAGGCTCAGCCCCAAAGAGCAATCTATGACTGGGGAGCTTTCAAGAAAGATAAGCTACAGGAGAGGTTCACAGTAGAAGTGAGGAACAGGTTCAGTGCTCTGTGTGGAGAGACAGAGAGGAGAGAGATTGGAGGGACTGAGGAGAGTGTGACGAGGAGGTACGGGTACTTCACCAATGCAGTGGCGGAAGCAAGTGAGACCCTGGTGCCGAGGAGAAAGAACAAGAGGAAGCACATCAGCTCTGCAGACCCAAAAGTGTGTGCAGCCGAGAACACCTGAAAGCTGACAAGGACCAATTCTATGCTGATCCTACGGAGGAGAGGAAGGAGAATGTGGAGGTGATGAGGGAAGAACTCTGTACCGCTTACACTGAAGCCAGAGAGGAGGCACTGATAGAGAAGATCAGAAGTGTGGAGAGAGCGGTTGGCAGGTCTGGATGTAAGGAGAGCTGGAATCATCAACGAGATCATAGGGAGGAAGAGAAGGTGTTCGAGCCAGATCCAGGGAACAGGGCCCGAGGATATATATCATCATCATCATCATCATCATTTTACGTCCGCTTTTCCCTGCTTGCAAGGGTGGGACGGGAACTGATTCTGGCTTGATTTCTACAGCTGGATGCCCTTCCTAACACCAACCTCATTTACAGTGAGTGCTGGGTGCTTTTTTCCGTGGCGCCTACACGTCCACTTTGCAGTGGAATGATAGGGACCCCAGTCCCTATCATCTCATTTCTACAGCTGAGTAAACTGGAGCAATGTGAAATAAAGTGTCTTGCTCAAGGAAACAACACATCACCCGGTCTGAGAATTGAACTCACAACCTTTCGATTGTAAGGCCAATGCTCTAACCACTGTGCATGTGCATGTATATGTATATGCATGATGTGTATGTGTGTGCATGTGCGCATGTATGTATGCATGTATATATGCTGGTGCCACAACAAAAAAGTACCCAGTCCACCCTGTAAGGTGGTTGGCATTAGGAAAGGCATTTAGCCATAAAAAAAAAAAAAACTATAAACAGATTGTATGAGCAAGACATGGTCTTCTGTTCTGTCTGGCCTCATAATGTGGCAGCCTGTCTAACTCATGCAAGCATAGAAAATGATGATGTATATGTATGTGTGTATGTATGTATGTAATGAAGTACTCACCAATTAATTGCAGAAGCTCCTCGATGCCGTGGTAGAATTGACGGATGGTAAACAATGGTCTGATGTTTGGGGTGGAAGATTACCTCTGTTGGAATAAACTGGGAACAAAATGGTAAGACATTTAGTTCCACATTGAGACTCTTGTAATGTTCCACCACCTCTGGAATAGGAACCTTCTTCTCTTGCCATCTTTTATACTTGAACACTGGGGTTCCATTCTTATGAGCTTGGATTGCTGGGAACACACAGAGGAAATAGACCAGATTATTAGAATATTAGGACAGACAACAGCAAATGAGATGATTTTTAAATTGAAAGGTTAGGAACTAGGATAAGACAGATTTAATGGCAACACTGATGATCATAAGAATGAGAACTCACTACCATAGCAGAGATTAATATCGTTTTTTTTTTTTTATTAAGGCCAAGCTAGAGTCTATTGCTATGGGTCAAACAACGGGATATTCTGACTTAATCCTTTAGAATTTAAACCATCCGTATCCAGCCAGAGTTCTCTCACCTCTTTCTGTTCAAACTGGCTGTAAATGGCTGCTCATAGTGATGTTAAGCTATTGTTCTCAAAATAAATAACATCAAAATCTCGTAGATTCACTATTATGTAAGATAAAGCCTTTACCACAAAAATACAATAGTATATATATAGAGTAATGCAAATTCTAAAGAGTTATGGCTGAATATGTATGTAATATATTAATAACATATTAGCTGAATTACCCACTGTTACCTGGGTTACTGATGTTCTTATTCAGATTAGTAAACAAACATGAAGATATGTTTTTTTGGCCTCAATTATTTCAAAATATCTATATTTTATTTTTAAAAATATCAAAATTATAATGATAATAGAATTTTGAAATGAAAATCTGTCAATTGTGAAGCACCTTAGGGTAAACAATATTCATTGTGTCATTTTTTGTCGGTGTCCAAATGAATTGTTGCTACACTCACACATACATATACTAAGACATACAGACATACATTCATGCAGACACACACAGCTTTTCACCTCATTTTTTTGTCAGTTGCCACATATGTACGCGTAGATGTGTGTGTGTATTTAATAACAGTACCTAATGAATGCACACACACACATTCAGACACATAATGCGACATCGTTGTGTTATTTTCTATTGTTTTAATCCAAATGAAAATAAAAATTATCACACACTCATGCAGACACACTCACACACACATACACACACAGACATACATTCACGCACACCTATTACTTGTTTGTCAACATATATGTGCCTATATGTGTAGATGCATGTGTGTGTTTAATTGTCTGTGTGTGAAGATAATGTGTATGCAAGTTACTAAGGCTATATGTATGTGTAGATGTGTGTGTGTGTTTAATTCTCTGAGGCCTAACGTATGTAATGAACTCGCAAACACACACACACACTCACAGACACATATACAAAATGTGATATTGTCATCGTATAAAATGTCCTTTACTATAGTTGACTACTATAGAAAGATTATTTTAGTTAAAATGTTATATTGTTTTAATCAAAATGAAAATAAAAATTACATGTTAACACTCCCAGAGTCTAATACCTTGTAAAATTTGATTTGATTTGGTGGAGCTGTTTGAGAATACATAGAGACAGACAGAGAGAGAGACAAAGAATTTTATAAAGAGAGAGATAAGTAAGATGAAGTCTACCTGACCCATTTTGTCCCAGACCATGATAACCCATCAAACTCACACTAGTATGGAAAACAAACATAAAATGTTGATGATGATATGTATATACATATATATATATATATATATATACACACACATGGAGTGGGTAAGGTTACAACAGAAGTAACTGTGTATATATATATATATATATATAGTAATAAGAATATTTATATTTATATATGTTTGATATAACTATAAATATGTAGGGTAGTACTAAGTACTAGCCAGTTACCGGTATGACAAAAGGCTCAATGCAAATTTTCAAGTGTTTTACAGAGCCGAGATACAAAGTGTTAAAACGATCAAATTTTAGTTTAGAACATTTATTTGCTGACAATTGTTTCTTCCAGAGGGAAGTCTGGAATCAACCTTGCTTATAACTTTTTTGCCTGTATTTTTTTTTTCTTGTGATTTTTTTGCTTGTGCTTTTTACTTATACCTATTACACTTCCAACCAGTGTTGCCTGTAATTGTGTTCTTTCAAGCAGAACATCTTTTTAACTCCTGACTCTCCACAATGATGCCTTTGACACGAATAACAATTATGTACCCTAAATGTTCTAAATGACTAGGATTTTAGTTACATGTTTCGACATTCCTTATGCTCCGATGATTCCAGACTTCCCTCTGGAAGAAACAATTGTCAGCAAATAAATGTTCTAAACTAAAATCTGATCATTTTAACACTGTGTGTGTGTGTGTGTGTGTGTGTGTGTGTGTGTGTGTGTGTGTGTGTGTGTGTGTGTGTGTGTGTGTGTGTGTGTGTGTGTGTGTGTGTGTGTGTGTGTGTGTGTGTGTGTGTGTATATATATATATATATATATATATATATATATATATATATATATATATATATATATATATATATATAGGCACATGGCTTAGTGGTTAGAGCATTGGCCTTGCAATCAAAAGGTTGTGAATTCAATTCTCAGACCGGGTGAGCAAGACACTTTATTTCACATTGCTCCAGTTTACTCAGCTGTAGAAATGAGATGTGGAATGATAGGGACCCCAGTCCCTATCATTCCACTGCAAAGTGGTCATGGAGGTGCCACGACAAAAAAGCACCCATCACTGTAAATGAGGTTGGTGTTAGGAAGGGCATCCAGCTGTAGAAATCAAGCCAGAATCAGTTCCCGTCCCACCCTTGCAAGCAGGGAAAAGCGGACGTAAAAATGAAATGATGATGATATTATATATATATATATATATACACCAGAGGTGCTGAAAAGTTCCTGGTTTGGGGTAAAAGAAAATACAGGAGGATCAGTTAATTATGATTTTATTTAACATGTTCCCCTCTCAGATTCACACACTTATTGCAGTGGTCCGATCTCCCCTGTAAAGGTAACAGCTCTACCCTTTTGTGATACCCTTAAAGCCAGGAACTTTTCAGCACCACCTCATATTTATATATATATCCTTTATCTTTCTATTTATCTTCTATTTCTAACTATCTTCTGAGGAAGGACTAGTGTCCAAAACGTTAAGACTTTTCCTGCTATTTCAAGTATTAAACTAATATATTTCTTCGATGTACTGTGTTACTTGCTTTGTTATTTCTGTTTACCATTTGCATACATACATCATTTTTCGTCTGCTTTTCCAAACTTGGATATATATACATACACATGAATTGAGTGAGGTTATGAGAGAAGTAACTTCATATATATATATCATGAACCTGGGTCAAAGTAAATTTTATTATCATTATATCACATATATAACTTACCTAGAGGATCTTCTCGTCCTTTGACATCAGGTATAGTAAAGACCCCAGCTATATCATGTCCTGACTTACGCAGTAAGTTGTACACCTCAGCACCAAATACACTCTGTCCAATTATTGCAATCCTCATACTGCTAAGTCTGCAAGAAACATAAACATTGGATTAAAATCTTTACTATATTTCTTATGAAAGACACTGTCTATGGTTTACAAATAATATAACTTTCTCATTAAGATGGTGTTTGAAACACAACATAACAAATATTCTTACATAAAGTTATGATGGAAGATTTTTAGATAAATATAAACACTTTAACTTTTCCATTACATATTTCTAATGAAAGATACTGCCCATGATTTTCAAATAATTTTGAAAATAAAGTATTATAACTAATTTTCTCATTATTTAGATGGGATCTGAAATTTAACAAAAATCCATACATAAAATTATGATGAGAAGTTTTAGATAACTATAAACACTTTAAAGCAAATGGCTTTGTATCATAGAACCAATAGTAGTTTCAGGTGGTTTTGGTATCAAAATGGTTAAAATAGAATTAACACAAAAAAGGTTCTGATAATGACAATATCTACAGCAGAAATTCAAGCCTCTGGTTGTCTGTAAAACTAGGACTGGGGGTCTGTAAACTGAGTTCAAAATACTAATATCATCATCATCATCATCTTCGTTTAACATCCATTTTCCACGCTAGCATGGGTTAGACGGGAGTTGTCCCACTTGAGGCAAGATTGGTCGGGTGACTGTGTCTCGCTCATATAGGACTATCTGGCAGGTTTTCTACGGCTGGATGCCCTTCCTAACACCAACCACATTTACAGTGTGTAACTGGGAACTTTTTACCGTGTTACCTACACGGCCACATTACAGTGTGTAACTGGGAACTTTTTACCGTGTTACCTACACGGCCACATTACAGTGTGTAACTGGGAACTTTTTACCGTGTTACCTACACAACCACATTTCAGTGTGGACTGTGTGTGTTTTTTGTCGTGACACGATCTCAATCTCATTATCTCGTGCTGTTGGTGGGAGTGGGAGGATAGGGTAGGGGTAGTGGATTGGGGTGTATATTTGGTTAAGAGGTGCCTACTGACTGTAGGTTTCGCTTTGTACATAGGCAAGGCGGGTCTTCTGTATTACTGCGTAGCGCCAAAGATCTCAGTCCAGAGACATTGTCTAAGAGAGATGTAAGTGTGTAAGGTCGGAATTTATCAGATCGTCCCAGGTTTTTCTGGGTCTACCTATTCCGTAACTACCATCAATTTTGATCGCCCTGCACTTTTTTATGCAGCTGTCGCCTTTCATGCGCATCACGTGACCATACCAATGTAGTCTTCTCTCAAGTAAACAGCATCTGATCCCTCTTATTCCTAATTTCTCACTTAGTTCATTTATGCTTTGCTGTTCACGTATATTACTATTACACATCCAACGGAGCATGCAAGCTTCGTTCCTCTCCAGTCTATGCAGGTCCTCTGCACGTAATGCCCATGTCTCACTGCCATGTAGCATTGCTGTTCGTATACAGGCATCATACAATCTGCCTTTCATTTTTAGAGAGAAACCTTTTGTGGCCAACAGCGGTATAAACTCTCTGAACTTTTTCCATCCCATTCTAAGTAGCTACTGTACTTTCAGAGCACCCTCCACCACTGCTGATTTCATCACCCAGGTAATGGAAAGTGTCTACTATTTCTATAGAACCATCTGGGCAATAGAAGGAGCTAGTATCCTTTGGACACTTGCTACTTATTGCACCTGAGCATTGGCCACATATAAAGTCTACGTTCTTAGATAGTTTACCTGTGACCCCACTACATCTTTTATGTACCCATACTTTGCATTTGGGACATAAAATGGAATTTCTGCCTACTCCTTTCCTACACACTGAGCATGGCCATTTCCCTGAGGGCACCTGTGCCCTATTTTCCTTTCTACAAACTAGAACTTTAGTCTTAGACAAGTGAACTTTAAGGCCTTTTGATTCTAGGCCATGTTTCCATCTTTCGAATTTCTTCTCTAGTTCAGCCATTGATTCAGCTATGAGCGTTAGATCATCTGCGTATAGAAGTTCCTATGGGCAGCCAGTCTTGAACTCCTCTGTTATAGCCTGAAGGGCAATAATAATTAAGAGGGGGCTAAAGACAGAGCCTTGATGAACGCCAACTTTTACACTAAATTTTTCACAATATTCATTGTTAATTCTAACCTTACTGACTGTTTCATTATACATAGCTTGTATAGCTCTCACAAGCCATTCATCTACACCAATTTTTCTAAGAGCCCACCAGATAATGGAGCGGGGGACTGTCAAAAGCTTTCTCCAGGTCTACAAAAACTAAGTAGAGGGGTTTACTTTTAGCTAGGTAATTCTCTTGTAGTTGTCGTACAAGGAAAAGAGCGTCTGTGGTACTTTTACCTGACACAAACCCAAACTGCATTTCATCTAGATCAATTTGCTCTCTGATTAGTTGCGCTATAACTCTTCCTGTGACCTTCATGACCTGGTCAACTAACTTAATGCCTCTATAGTTTCCCCTATCTAGAGCATCCCCTTTACCCTTGTAGCAGTTAATGATGATGCTGCTACAGTCTTTCGGTATGACCCCATTCTGTATTTCTTGGTTAACTATACGGGTGACCATAGTGTGTCCCACCATACCAGATGCCTTCAACATCTCAGCAACTATCTCCGAAGGTCCAGCTGCCTTGCCTGTCTTCATATCTTTGATTGCCTTACTTATTATACTACCTTTAACTTGCACCGCTGGTCTTTCTATTGGATCGATTTGGGGCAGACTATCTTTTTCCCATTTATTCTCCTCATTTAATAGTCTCCCGTAGTGACACTTCCAGGCTATCTTCTTATCAGTATCAGTGAGCGCAAGTACACCATTATCATTACGGACACACTTCTCCCCGACAATATCACGGTTTTCCTTGACACATTGTCTAGCAATCCTGAACACCTCATGTTTTTGGTCCTCACGTTGTAGAACATGCTTGAACTTTCTCTCCTCTGCTACCCTTTTTGCAAGGTACACTTGTCTCCTAGCTTCTCTCCTGGCCCCTTGATAGTGCTCTCTACTTCCCCCATCCTGCCATACTTTCCAAGCCTGCTTTTTGGCCTTGATTGTCTCTTCCACCTTACTGTTCCACCACCAAGTTACTCTCCTCCTGCCAATAGGTCTGCTCCAGCCACAGATTTCATCCGTTGCTTTCAGCAATATGTATATAATATGCACACTATTGGGTATACATTCTTCTCTGAGTATAAGTTAATGTTATTCTCACTGTATAACATCTTCAAGTACTTTGCAGGCATGGAAAAGTGGACATAGAATGATGGTGATAGTGGTACACTATTGGGTATCCATTGTTCTCAAAGTCTAAACATTTCAAGTACTTTCTTAAAAATATAACACACACACACACTGCGACGTTTCATTCTTCTGACCTCTCAGAGAGGTCGGGAGCCCCTCACCATGCTTACATATGTTCCAGCACTTTACACAGTTTATTGAGTGTATTTTACCATAGCACTAGCCCTAGAGAGGTTGTCATGCCCTTGATGTTACTCAAGATTCCGCTCAAATCATTGTTTGGCATGATTTCTACACACTATCCTCCACATATTATGATGATACTATATATATATATATATCATCATTTTACGTCAGTTTTTTCCATGCTTACATGAATTGTATATGACGCCTTTACATATAACCTGATTTATGTATAGGTATGTATGTACATTCAAACATGTATTTATGTACATACATACACAGATGTAGTATACTCTTGGGGCACAAATAGGGGGTTTGGAATAAGCAGTGGGGGAGGGTGAATAATTTAATTATCGGGGGCAGGCAGGTTGGAAAAATTTCTGAAAAATTAATAAGCGAGAATACGTACTTAAATGAAACAGAACAGAATAAAAGAATGAATAGTAGAGGTGAGCAGACATTCCACCCTTCAAAACTGTAAACTCATGCTAACCAGTCTACCTCCACCTTCACTCTGTTCACACACACACAGAAACATTCACACACAGAGAAACATTCTCACACACACACACACACACATGCTATGTTATCTTTTCAATAGGTCGTAGAAGCTGCTTTATAAATAAATGTACTACAAAGTCAGGAATGTTAACCTCTCTATATGCTATATCCTCTTAGTCTTGGCATGTCAGCCTTTTCACAAAACTTCCTTCCAGCAAGAAAGCCCCACTGCTCAACCATTTGGCATGCAGGAAATAACAGCTGAAACCTCTCTCAAATAGCACCTTATTGTTTTGAACATGTGATAATATGCAAAACGTTTGATAACGCAGAACAACTTTCCTAATGCTGGTGTCATGATAAAACACAATCAGTACACTCTGTAAAATGGTTGGCATTGGGAAGGGTATCTAGCTGTAGACACCATCACCACGCTAAAGAAGGGGTTGAAAAGACTCTTCCATTGAGTCAAAGACATGACAATTTCTCTAGTGCTAGTATCGTGATAAAATGCACCCAGTACAATCTGTAAAGAGGTTGGCATTAGGAAGGCTATCTTGCTGTAGAAACCATGCCAAACAAAGAGTTGGGAGGATTCTTCAAATTGTCTTCTACGTTCATAACTATTGATGTAGATGTCCGATCATGGGTTTGCTCGATCGTGGTTGACCTAGGGCTACAACATTCAAATGAGAATAGATTTATCATCAAATACATTCAAATCAGACGAACAGATGTTTTAAAAATCAGATTGAAGTAAATAAGTGAATGAAAATATATATCGTATATTGTTGTGTAAAAAAATGGAGGGGAGTTGCATCATACACGAGTACAGATTTCCATAAATTTTTCCCGAGCTTAAAACTACCCGTTCCAAATGGCATCATTGTAAATATACTCAGTATAAAAACACCAGTTTAAGAACGAGATAGTCCATCCCAAATTTCTTTATGAATTTCAAAAGTATTAGAAAATCATAGACAGTATCTTTCATTGGAAATATGGTAGCGAATGTGTTCTAGGGTGCAGCAGTTAAGTAGATGAAAATGTACACAGAGAGAGAGAGAGAGAGAGAGAGAGAGAGAGAGAGAGAGAGAGAGAGAGAGAGAGAGTGTGTGTATGTGTGTGTGTGCGTGTGTATACACACAATATGACAGCTTTCTGATTGTATGCTGATAAAAAGAGAAAGGAAGAGAGTATGAGTGAGTGTGTGTCTGCAGTGATAGTATATAACAAATACTATGTGGGACGTGTGGCCGTATGCAACTCAAAATTGCAGTAGAGAACGTCAATAAAGCTTTTATTCAACAGATAAAAATATATATAACGTGTCTTGCACCTCCGTTGGTTTCGAAGACTAGCGTTCCAGTTGTTAAATCAATGGAGCAGCTTGCTCGTGGTATTAACGTGCAAGTGGCTGAGCATTCCACAGAGATTCATTTATCATTAACGTAATTCTCAGGGAGATTAAGCGTGACTTCAAATGTGAGAAAGCTGGCCCTTTGAATTACAGTTGCAACTCATTTTGGTAAATTTATAGAACACTCCTCTTGATTTCAATGAGAAATAATTATTTTTCCTCGGGTTACTGGTACACTATTAACTTATCTGACCTCCGAACATACCACAACTGACTTTTTGCCCGGATAACGGAAGGGGTGGGTGACCCTCGAACTCACCCTTGGAGTTTTCTTTATTTTTTAAAAATGTATTATCAACGAATCTGACCTCCAAACCAGTCGGAAACGACTAGCTTTGTAGAAAAAGGAGGAGGAAAGGGGAAAGACCCTCGGAATTTCGCAGATCTACATCCCTCTCGCATTTGGTGGGAAATGTGTGTTTTTCATAGGATTTTTTCGCGTGTTATCGACGAATCTGACATCCAAACACACTAACCCTAGTCCTAAACTCTAACACTAACCCCTAAACTGTTGTATAAAGGCGAGCCGCTAACCCAACCATATCCTTAACCCTATCTTAACCCTTCCGACATTTGTCATGGAATAGGTAAGGTTAAATTACGAATAATATAACAAAAAAAAAAATGGTAAAGAAAACTTCGGGGGTAGGGGGAGACCGAGGTGCTCCAACCCCCTTCATCTTTCGGTAAAAAAAAAAAAAAAAATCCTTTGTGGCATGTTCGAAGGTCAGATTAGTTATATAATAATGAAAATATTGTGTACAGTGCTCAGGTGCACTGCAACTCATCAAAAATGTATGTATAGTACATAGGGTAATGTACAAACGTCAGGAAAATGAACAGTGCATGAGTCATGATATACACAAGTGTGTATATGTATGTAAGGGGGACATCAGGTGTAGTTTTGGCGAATTTCGGGAAGCATGAGGGTTTTAAAAGATGCAATGTCTTTTGTTCCATGCTTCAGCAACTGTAAGCGTGAAAAGATGTTTCCGAAAGTCATGGGAGCTGGGCTGTTTTCTGACTTTGTAGGCATGTCCACGTGTGTTAGACACATGGAGATCAAAAAGGTGGTCAGGGTTGTTGTTGGCGAGATGGTTAATAACTTTGTGGGTGTTTACCAAGTCCATTGCCAGACGTCGGAGCTTCAATGTATCCATGCCCAGAGAAACAATGCGTTCAGAGTATGGTGGTAGGTGTCTGATGGAGGGTATGCGCTTGGTTGCACGTCTCTGAACAGTTTCCAGGAGGTCAATGTTCTGAGCAAGATAGGGCTTCCAGACTGATGATGCGAATTCCAAGTGCGGTCGTAACATAGCTGCATACAACTTTAAATAGATGGTTGGAGAGCGGCTAACAAAGGTCTTGCTGAGTGATGCCAAGACACCCTCGGCCCTCTTGACAATTTTAGAGATGTGCTTTGTCCAACGCAAATCGTTGCTGACAGTAATGCCCAGGTCACGTTCACAAGAGGACCTCTTGATATCAGTGTTGTGGAGGGAGTATGTGGACGCTGGATTTTTCCTCCCAAAATGCATGGTGGTACACTTGTCCACAGCCAGCTTCAGTTGCCAGTCTGTGATCCATTGCTGCATTGTGTCCAGGTCTGATTGTAGGAAAGAGTTATAGATTTCAGGATCTGTCCTTTTGATTTCAAGGTACAGCTTGATGTCATATGCATATTCCAGTACTGTAGAATTCTTTAAGTTGGCATCTATGTCATTAATGTATGCAGCAAACAAAAGGGGACCAAGAACAGATCCCTGTGGTACACCAGATGACATCTCATATGGTGAAGAATGCTGCCCTAGAACCTCTTTTCGGCTGAGAATGAAGGATTTCAACCAGTTAAAAAGATCATCCTTCACACCCATTGCAGAAAGTTTCGCCATAAGTCTTTTGGGTGGCACAGAATTAAAAGCCTTAGCGAAGTCAAGGTAAACAACACCGACCCATGAGCCGCTGTCAGTGATCCGGGTAATGTCTTCAAGGAACTCGATAAGCTGATCACAGCAGCTGGAGTTAGGGATAAATCCAAATTGCGAGGGCCGGATGAGGCTGTGAGAGCTCCAGAAGTTCCAAAGTGTTTCTCTGACACAGGATTCCACCAGTTTGGCAATACAGCTAGTAAGACTGACTGGACGATAGTTGATAGGTGATGTGCGGTCGCCCTTTTTGAACAGGGGAATGACACTGGCAGTTTTCCACTGCTCCAGAGTAGCACCATTGTTGAGACAGTATTGAAAGAAGAAAGAAAGCTGGTGCAAAAGGAAGTACCCGCCACGTTTGAGAAGCAGGTATGTAACACCATCAAGACCAGGGGAGGCATAGTTGCGCTTATTCTTAAGGTGACGTCGCAGCATTGCAGGTGTAAATTTCATAGTTGTTACGGAATTTGATGTTAGAGATGGTGCAGATGGTACATTCTGGTTTTCAACAGTAAAAATGCTTGCATAGCACTCAGCAATGAGTTCTGCGCATTCTTTGGGATCGTCAGTGATCTGGCTTGTGTGGGGATTGCGAAGAGGACCAACTGGAGAGTGAGGTCTCTGCTTTGAATGTACATATTTCCAAAACACCTTACTGTCAGGATTGGTTGCTATGCACTGTTCAAATCCAAGCACTGCCTTTTTTGTCACTTGCTTGAGATGGTTGGAAGATTTATTCTGCTTTTTTCTGTTGGCATCTGATTTATGCAGTTTATATTCCCGTTCAGCGTTCCGACGTTCTTTTCTGGCAAGTCGGACCGCTGAAGTTTCCCGAATTGCACTTTTGTGGTGATTTTTTTTCTGCTTACGTGGCACTGATGCTGCACACGCTATCCATATTGAGTCCGGGATGCTCTGGAGTATAGTGTTCACATCTCCAGAGTTATAGAACTCATGCCAGTTTGGGCGCTGCAGCTCAGTGCTGTACAAGTTCCAATCTGCTTTCTTCCAATCAAAGCAAGCAGATTGGAGATGGTTCTAGTTTTTGTTGCTGCCCGCAAGAGTCAGATTGCCAGAGTTGTTGCAGTTTTTTCATTGCCAGTTATTGTGGGTAGAGCGCACTCAGACCAGCTGGTATCTCTCTTCCACATTTTACCAGCCTTAACAAACCTCCAGATCTGCCCATCATCAAGCAGACTATAACTTTCATATTGTGCTGAGTTCCGATTCAAGGAAGCTGCAGCACGTAGCTTTGGACGTACATCAAGTGGTAGGCATGGGCGTGTTTTGAAGGTAATCCGATTTTCACGCCCTGCTTTAACATAGGCCAGATGATATGAAATTGCCTCAGCGGGGTCCGAAAAAAACAGCCTGATGAGTCTGGGTTTGGGACCAGGTCGACCAAGGCGGAGAGCACCCTTTGGGGGAATACAGCCTAGGTCTTTGGCTGAGCTGGCAGCAAATGCCTGAAGATCAGCCTTGTCTTCTGGTACCCCAATGGCAATTACTTCATGGGTAGCAGATTCCGCGGTCTTCTCAGTGTGCCCAGATATGGCAAGAGGTACAGGGAGATTCTTTAGCAAGGCATTCCGATAAGACTCCTCATTGTGGGGTCCTACCCGAATGCTTGCTTTTATTCCTGTTACTTCCCTTCTTAAAGCAGAAATCATTTGTTGCAATTCTGCAAAATCTGTACTGGTCGATTGTTGTTGTTGATGGTGATGTTCCTCCACGGGGATGGTAGGGGAAGACACAGTCGTCGGTTGTTGGTGTCGAGATCTACTGGGAGCGGAAGACATGGGTTGTTGTTGTTGATAGCAAAGGATAAGAAAAAAAAAAAAAAAAAAAAAAAAAAGAGGAAAAATAAATATTTC
Organism: Eledone cirrhosa; assembly: GCA_964016885.1. Classification (NCBI taxonomy): domain Eukaryota; kingdom Metazoa; phylum Mollusca; class Cephalopoda; order Octopoda; family Eledonidae; genus Eledone; species Eledone cirrhosa. The sequence continues at coordinate 325,913,062 of OZ024740.1, forward strand.
CCACCGAAATCGAGAGGGGTGTTCTATAATACCTTCATTTTTACCAGCTGACTCAACACACTACCGGCAATCGGACATACGGCCTGACAATCGTAGACCGAACACCCTAACCACTAAGCCACGTACATACCTTTCCCGGGTTATATATGTTTGTGAAAACACGAGACACCACTACCACAAAACACTAGCTATCATACATAATAAGCAAAACGAAGCTGTATTGAAATTGTGTCATATTTTGTTGCATAACCAACAGAACACATTGTAACCTCTCAGTTGTCTGTACTTTACACTTTCATTACATTATTACTTCTGTAATATAGATGTGGTTCTGGATTCGGTCCCGCTGCATGGTACCTTGGGCAAGTGCTTACTACTATAAGCTCGTGTGAGTGGAAATTGGTGGACAGAAACTGCAGAAATCTGTCATATATATATGTATAAGAAACATTCATTTATATATATATAAGAAACTGAGACGCAGAAATAACAGTAAGTGCAGTCCGTTATAAATAATAGCCTAGAAAAAGGGGTGTAGTGACCTACATTCCGCGGGCTCACATACATTCTCTGTGCGTGATTTGGCTCAGTTCAGCCAATCAGCGCCAGTAGAAGAGGATGTATCCCTACGCGCCCTGAGGAAGAAATTCCCCGCGAAGATTTGAAGAATCTCTCTCTTGTACCAGAAACTTCAAGCCAGCAACACGCATAATGTAACAGTGAGATATTGCACCCCCTAGCCTCGCCGGCTTAACGGCGCAATGGCACATTCCCTTTTGTAACCTCTTTTTATCTGTAACTTCAACCATATAAATAAACATACATTTCATCTCTAATTACTGCTGTTGAAATCATTATTATGTTACTCGTGTCTCAATAACATCTATAATCCATGCTGCTGGAATTGGCGACCTGACGAAAGGAATATTGTAAATAGATCGAGGGACCTTCCCTCACGTCTATGTCAACAAGATAATCCAACGAGGATACTATCACTTACCACACTGGCAACTAACGACCTTCAATTATCTACCCTGTTAAAGTGGCGACTACTCTATAACCAATACTGCTAAAGGGGTGATATACCCCTATGGTCTGACTGTTCTGAGCTAAACCGAGCTGACTACGTTTTTTCCGTCCATCGGAGTATTTTACCCGATTTTCTAAGCTATTATTTATAGCAATCGACTGTATTTACGGTTATTTCTGCATCTGAATTTCTTACATTTTTTATGAACTTCAAAACCCCTCAGCGCTTCGAAATTTCGATACTTAACATACAACAGAGACAGAGGGGGATTTTCCTTTGTGTGTACGTTTGTTTATGCCTCGTAACTTAACGGTTCGGTAAAAAGAAATCGATAAAATAAGTACCCGACTTGAAAAAAAAAAACCCCATTAAATACTAGGGTCGATATAATTGACTAAATCCCTTCGCGGTACTGCCCCAGCATGACCACAGTCCGATGACAAATACCAATAAAAGAATAAATGAACACCTAATACCAGATACGAGGGACGTTTTTGTACTGGAAGGTCGCATAGAAAAAGTATTAACTTTTGAAAATGTGTTAACCCGCCAAACCTCACATCTTATAAAGAAATAAAAGTGGTTTCTTTTTTACGAGTCATAATTATTTGAAAAGACAGACATTAAATAAAATTAAATTAGCAAAAATATATTCCAATATAAGGGTCTGCTTTTGAATGCTGTGCTTCTTTCAGAAGGCCACACTTAGTCTTTCAGAAAACCATTCCGTCTGAACTTGAGGACGGATGGTTATTAAAGGATTCCCATCCCAATAATTAGGTCCCGGTTTTCGTACTGCATAACGTCCAAGGCAAATGCCATTTACCTTAACCTCGAGTCAACCATGACTGTGCAGAACCTACTTGGAAACCCATGGGATGGACTGTACCTGTAATTCAAAGGACTAACCTTGTCACACAATGTATCACGCTGAATTCCCCAGAGGATTACGTTATGAGTACACGTATCCGTAGAATGCTTAGTCACTTATACGTTAATTTCACGAGCAAGCAGTTTTGTTGATTAAACAACTGAAATACTCATCGTCGAAAATGATGGAGGTCGATTCCATTCCTTTCCGTCTGTACTTTAAATTTTCATTACTTTACTTTTGTAGTACTGGCACGTTTGTAATAAATATATCAGCTTCAAAACTACAATATCTAATAGAGAATATATACGATGACGAAATAAAGGAAGTTCTATTATATGAGGGCCGCCGATTCTGGGTTACCAGACTGTCTGTTATCAAATTACACGGTAGTAAACTGTTTCATATGTTTAGACAGACATAACATACAGTTAAATTGACAAATAAATCAGTTTTACGTTGACATTAAAATATGATTTTAGTTAATCTGGTCTTCAAACAATATATATGCAAACATCAAACAACGTGTTGGAGTGTATGTGTGTGTGTATATATATATATATATATATATATATATATATATATATATATATATATATCATCATCATCATCGCCGTTTTCTGTTTATTACCCACGCCTGCATGGATTAGACGGGTTGTGGTTAGGCTTTGAGGCTAGACAGGTTAGATGACTGGGTCTCGCTCATAAGTTCGATTTGGGCCTGGTTTCTATAGCTGCACACCCTTCCTAACGCCAACCACTTCGCCGGGAGTACTGGGTGCATTTTATTATAGTACCACCACTACCACCTTACAACGTGGATTCTGTGTTCAGACTTAGAGAAGGGAGGGGTTGTGCGAGGTTTAACATTCCCAAAACACGTACTATGTCCCTACGATGCCCTTACGATTCTTTTAAGAATGACAGGTCCTTACATACATCGCTTGACCTTGACACTGAAAGAATGAAAACTTTACCTTAACCCTTTGTGGCATTATGTCAATTATTAAAGAGATTTAAGAGATTTACTAAAAGTATTTACTTCATTACAAGACACATTTCATCCAACACACCTCATTAAATAAAATTTCAATTCAAATAAGATCCCCCAAGAATAGATGGCCTTGCAGAACCAGCACCGATTGGTATCGAAAGGATTTAAACATTTCTTGCAAATAACTAAGGAATGATACAAAAAAAAAAAAGTGTGTTAGTGTTTGAAAGTAAATGTCTTCATTTTACTCCAATATGAAATATATTTGCTAGCTATTCAGTGGAATTAGAGAGACTAACATCTGTGGTGTCTCGTCTGACCGAAGTGAGAAGGGTACATGGCTGTTTTTGGTATCTCAGACACGCAATTCGAACTTTAGTGATAATAAAGTAAGATGTATCAAAACAGGAGATCTACGAGAACCGAGACCCAATTTTTCACTTTAGATCTCCCCTAAGAATGCACACACACATGTGTGCATGCATATATATATATATATATATATATATATATATATATATATATATATATATATATATATATATATAACTTAATGTATTCCTTTCATATACTGTACCGATTTACATTTACACACACACGTTAATAAATATATATATATATATATATATATATATATATTTATTAAAGAGTTAAACAAGATTCAATGAGTACATCAAAGAATGAGTTTTACAGTAGATTGGAAGCACTCTACAGCAGATATTTTTCAGAGTTATTAATATTAATTCATCTAACATGTCAGGGTATGTCATGTATCATTTTATTTTATCTGATGAGGACGTACTGTTGAATTTGATTCAGTACCTCTGAAATATGTATAATACAATTTAATTGATCACAAGAATATCTATTTTGTTAATATTTGAATTAATATATATATAGATAGATATATATATAACACATAATAAAGGTGTCTATGAACCCATATATATATATATATATAGATATATATATAACACATAATAAAGGTGTCTATGAACCCATATATATATATATATATATATATAGTTTCCCTGTGAATATTTTAAATTTTGATCATACCACAGTTTTCCCAACCAATACCTGTGTAAGAGCAAGAAATCCTAAAATACATGTATACAACACTATTACACAGTTACTGGGGTAGCTGTAGCTTAAAATACGCAGTCATGCAATTTGTGTATCTAATTGTATATATAAACATAATAATCTCCATGCCCTAAACCGAGACCCTTTCAAACCGGGACAAACTCGCTTGGCTAAGCTTAATTATACATAAACAAATCGTATATAGTTCTGCAACAAGATGTGTTAGTGCTATCACTCATGTATGTATAATATGTTGTAGTGTTCTCTATACTTAGCTGCATAATTTTATTGTTTACACAACACCGAAAAGTTTTAGAAGTTCACATTGATGTTTTGAACTATAAATAACAATAGCGTGTGTGTGTGTGTATATATATGATTGTGTGGGAGGGAAAGAGAGGTGATGGGTGTGTGATGGAAGAGATGTTTAAATAAAACCTAACAAAATAATTTCTCCTTACCTCCTCTGAATAGGCCCGATTCTGCTGACTGTCTCAGCTGACAGTGATAACAACCTGTTTATATACATGGGTAGATTAATAGATTCATATGACAGGGGTTCTGGGTGGTGGTGTTATCTATTTATGTTTAGATGTGTGTGTCGTAGGTAAATCCACTTATACATACATATATATATATATATATACACATACACAAATATATATATATATATATATATATATATATACACGTGTATATATATATATATGTGTATATATATATATATATAGTCAAACAGCTTCTGGGCACGTTAGTTATCTCTTTGTTATAATTGTCAATGTATGAAACAGAGATTATCCTGTAATTAAAAATAACAGAACTATCTTTTTTTTTGTCACCTTATGCCCTGAAATAAGGGACTGTTTCTTTCGGCTCAGTTCTTTCTTTGTTTGTCTTAGATATTATTAGGTGAAGAAGGTAACAAAAGTATTCTGTCTGCCTTAGCTGTTATATGAAGCCAAAGTACTCCACGCTTATGTCGACATCAGCAGTTCTTTATGCCGGTCGGTTAAACAAGGCACCCTGATAAGAAAGAGTTAAAGCGTGTGTGTAGATATGGGGTATGGGATGGAGCGAACTGCTAAAGGCAGGCGTAAATAATTGTTTCTTGGGCGGGAAGGAAGAAAAAAAATGTTCCGTGAATAAGACTTAGACGAAGGTTTAATGCTTATACCGAAACATGGTAGTGCCTGGTGTAAAATAGTCTTGCATAAAGAAGTTGAATTAGCTTAACTCCCAGAAGAAGAATTTACCCAAGTCGGAGAAAGCTGACCTCAACACCCACCGACTCTGTAATATCTCAACATTAACAACGAAAACTTCTGTAGGGTTTACGACATGATTTCTTTTAATTTAGCTAAAGTCAAATCTATACGTACGTGTGTAGATATATTTATGAACGTATAAATGGAATCGGCGAAACTCAGAATAGCAATAGAGAGTAATCTCTGTAATATTATAAGTATATATTCTCTACTTTGGTAGTAAGCACTTTCTCTTCGATTTAGTAAACCTAAACGTATGAATATGTGTATGTGTTCAAAACACGGCTGTGCTCCAGTTTGGTCATTTTTATTAAGTACTTTTTCGTTTTTTTTTTATTTATTTGTTCTTTGTGCCTAGTTTGAAATAGAGGCATTCCTAAATCCATGGGTATATTAATGTTTCGAAACCTTCGTGGCTTCATCTTCAGAATGATAATACTAGTGGTTACAGCCTTAGCTGTGGTCGTAAAATATCATGGTGTAAGTAGGAAATCAGGGGCGCTTGTTTAAACATTTTCTCAGCGATCACAGCATGGCAATTGTTGTAATTGGCTTCACGTATGCTGTATCTGTGTGTTAATTCTTGGTGTATGTTCTGATATTAGTAAAGCCTCCATAATCATTTTCTTGTGTGGGATTTTATATAGAATTATAGTGTTATCGACTAATATAGTCCGATCAAATCTTTTGGCATGTACTGTAAGGAAATGTGTTTGCGATGGCGCCTTGTTGTAAGTGCATAGTTAACTGATGGGGAAGTGCCGTGCTTGTGTGATCGATGTAAAAGTCTTGTTCATGAAGTTCACAACTTTCATGTTTACATTTAAATTTATATATCACATTAATCATTTGCAGTGGCTGCAGTTTACCAATCAGTGGTTTCGTGTTGGTGAGGAAGTTGTTTTTTTTATTTTGGTATTTTTGTAGTATACAGTGTACCCTCGGCATTCGCGGTCCCGGTTATTCGCTGAATTTTTTTTAGAACCTAACTAATAATTATTCATGGAAGCCATCGCATATTCGCGGAATCGTAAGTATCTTCCGCGATTTGGCATGTACTGTAAGGAAATGTGTTTGCGATGGCGCCTTGTAAGTGCATAGTTAACTGATGGGGAAGTGCCGTGCTTGTGTGATGGCTTTTTTCGTGACAATATATATTTTTTCACGCTTTTTAACACTAAATTATTCATCAGAATATACCGTATTTGCCCGCCTATATTTTACGTTATGTTTTGACGTTTATAGGCATTTTTATGGACCACGTCCAATATTCACAGGTTTTCACTTTTCGCGGGTTTTCACTCTTCGCGGGTGGTCTAGGAACGTAGCTCCCGCGAATACAGGGGGGCAACTGTATTCTACTTTATGCCTTTGTAGTTGGGGACGATGTATGTTGTGTTTTGTTTTATGGGATTTTTAAGGACGTGTTCATCCATTCTATAACCGAGGTGTATTTGGTTTTTGTGGTATATGAAACGTTTGGTTTGTGTAATTTTTCTTGGTACTACTTCTGTTGTATCAGTGTGACGAAAGGAAGATTTACAAAAGGAAATTTAGCATTTAAAGCAAACATTAGTTAATAACGGGTATCACACCACAGTAATAGACCATGTTAAAGAACAATATAAGAACACATTTAAAAGAACACATTAAAAAAGGCTCCAGTGGCCCGTTCACATGAAAACAGTTTGGCAGAGTTTTTTGGGCCAGTGGACTCTTCGACCGGAACGGGTCGTGGTCTTGTATGTAGGTGAAGGTGGGGCAGAAGGAGCAGGTGTATGCACAAGAGAGAAAGATTGGGGTATTTGTGGCTCGGGTGTAATAGCGTCATTGTATGCCCTTTTTAGTCTATCCACCGAAATTGTCTCTCTGGACCCCTTAATGTCTACTGTGAAATGTTTGTCAGTGCATGATAACACACGGTAGGGTCCAGAGTACGGCTGTGTGAGGGGTAGAGTAACGGCGTCGTTTCTGACGAATACATGTGTCCACGAGGCAATATCTCTCGGGACTGCAGCTTTAATAGTTTGTTTCCTAGTATTCATGGTTAGTAAGTCCTGAAAATAGGAGCGCAAACGAGATACGGAGGAAACAGAGTCCTGGAAAGCAAGATCAACAGGGGCAAGCATTTGTCCAGGCAACGCTAGAGGAGCACCATACAGTAATTCGGCCGGGGAGAACCCAAGGTCCTCCTTTATTGGTGACCGAATTCCTAACAACACAATAGGAAGGTACCCGCTCCAACGTTGAGAGTCTGGATAGGCGCGAAGAGCGGCCTTTAATTGGCGGTGGAATCGTTCCACCATTCCGTTTGAAGTAGGATGATAGGCTGTGGTCCGAATCCGTTGAGCACCAATGATCTTTGTCAGCTCAGAGAAAAGATGAGACTCAAATTGTCTACCACGGTCTGTAGTGACTGTAGTTGGTACCCCAAAGCGGGTAACCCACCCTGATACCAGGGCACGTGCTACAGTCTCAGCAGTAATATCTTTTAAGGGGATGGCTTCAGGCCATCGCGAAAAACGATCGATACAGGTCAAGAGGTACGAATAACCACTACTGAATGGCCAAGGTCCAACGATATCAATGTGGATGTGTTGAAACCGAGCATCTGGAGTACTGAAAGTACTAAGTGGAGTCCGGATGTGTCTGTGGACTTTAGATCTTTGAAACTGTGTGCAGGAACGGCACCAGACAGTAATTTCTCGCCTCATATCGGGCCAGAAAAATCTAGCCGTTATAAGCTTTACTGTGGCAGATATTCCTGGGGGAGAAATGCTGTGCAAAGCAAGGAACACAATTCGACGGTGAGTCTCAGGAACAAATGGTCGTGGTGAATCCGTAGATACATCACATAGAATCTGCCTGTCGGTGGTCGACAAGGGCAGATATTTGAAGATGCAAGTCGCAAACTCAGCAGAAAGAATATCCAACGATTGGAGTGCAGGTTGGTCTGCAGCTAAACGACTTAAGTCGATCTCCTGGGATGACGAGATGGAGCTGATTGGCAAACGTGACAATGCGTCTGCAGCTATGTTAAGCGAGCCAGCAATGTGCTGGATATCACTTGTAAATTGCGAAACGTAATCCAGGTGCCTTGTCTCTCTGGGCGAATATCTGTCGGCTTTGGCCCTCAAAGCGAAGGTCAGAGGTTTGTGGTCAGTTAAAACAGTAAAATTTCTCCCCTCAAGAATATGAGAGAAATGTTCCACCGACAGATATATGGCTAATAATTCCCGCCTAAACGTGCTGTAACGCGTTTCTGCTGGTTTCAGCTTCCTTGAGAAAAATTCCAAAGGTTGTTGGTTTCCATCGTTGTACTGCTGTAAAACTTCTCCCACAGCGGTATCAGATGCATCAACACAAAGCGAAAGCTTGGCCTCTGCTACCGGGTGGGCTAGCAAAGATGAACTAGCGAGTGCTGTCTTGGCAGTCTGGAAGTTTTGAAGCTGTCCTTGTGTCAAGGAAATATCCTCATTCTTCTTACGACGATTTTTCAAAATGTCAGTAAGGGAAGATAGCAAATTATCACAATGAGGAACGAAACGCCTATAGAAATTGATTAGGCCTAAGAAATGACGCAACTGGTGAAGTGTAGTAGGCGGAGGTAAATCCTGTATGGCTTGAACTCGCTGAGGGAGCGGCCTAATACCTTCGGCGTCGATAAGGTGGCCTAAAAGATTTAGCGAAGTGGAACCGAAAACACACTTTGCGGGATTCACACGAACGCGGTAATCCTGAAGTCGCCGAAATAAGAGATGCATGTGGTGCATATGCTCTTCCGGAGAGGAACTAGCGACGAGAAGATCGTCTATGTATGCTTAAACGAAGTCCAGACCACGAGTGACTTCGTCTGTGAACCGCTGAAAAGTGCTAGCGGCGTTCCTGAGTCCGAAAGGCATGGTCAAAACTTCGAAGGATCCGAAAGGAGTTGTGATCGCCGTTTTCGGAATATCCTCCTTCCTGACCGGAATTTGGTGGTAAGCTCGCACTAAATCTAGTTTTGAAAAAATCTTACACCCTGCAATGAAGATGCGAAATCCTGGAGATGGGGGATGGGATACCTATCCGGGACGGTCATAGCATTTAACCACCTATAATCCCCAGTGGGTCTCCAGTCGCCGGAAGTCTTGGGCACCATGTGTAACGGTGAAGCCCAAGGACTCGTAGATGGGCGAATAATGCCCAGCTGCAGCATATGGTCGAACTCGGACTGTACTGCCTTTAATTTGTCCGCCGGTAAGCGAAAAAGGATTCCGCATTTGAAAAAGTTTGGGAAACCCTGCTCTAACCACTAGGTCACGAGCCTTCACCTCCATACATATTTACCCAACCCCAAGCAATATTTCCTATTGCAGTTGTCATTCAATTATAACTGAGTTCGCACCATTACTGGTCTTATCCCATCTCTTGCAAGAACAGTCTGTCTTATTTTTCTCCCTTCCCCATGTTTTGTGTTTGTTATTTTCTTGTCTGACCCAGTTTTACGTGACATGGGTTTTATTTCTTTATTTTTTAATGACCTAGTTTTGTTGAACTACTGCTTAATGGGAATGCGGTTAGGTTAAAGCGGTGTGTATGGATGGGAGAGGAGTGAGAGAGAGAGAGATAAGGTCCACACAGTTCTGTCAATTGAGGAGTGAGGGAGAGATAAGACGAAGAAACAAAATTTGCATTTTAACTCTTCGTTTATAATCCTCAAGACTCGTTGTCAGAAGTTATATGCAAATCGTACTAGCATTATTTAAAATCTTTTTTAATTTGAAATGTCGTCGTCCCAATACAGATAATAATAATTTTATAGAACACCCCACCTCGATTTCATTGGAAAACAACTATTTTTCCTTTTTTTTGTTGTTCTTTTTTTTTTCATGTGCCATCAACTAATCTAACCTCCAATATTCTGGTAATCATCCCCGAGAATGGAGGGGGTGGGGTAGGATCCCTACGATTTCCTTTTTTGTGTGTTATTAACGATAAGACCTCCAGACCAGCCGGAAACGACTAGATTTGTAGAAAAAAAGAGGAGGGGTGAAAGGGGGCGAAAAGACCAATGGAGTTTCGCAGATCTACACACCTCGCGTTTGGTGGAAAATAATTATCTTTCCTTGTTTATTTTTTTCTGGATCTCTTAGATGCTTGAAATCGACCTTTTCCCTAGAAAACAGAAACCCTAAACCAAAACCTAACCCTAAAACTAACCCTAAACCTAACCCTAATCCTGTAAAAAAGTCTAACACGCGAAAAAAATCGTAGGGAAAACTCTGAGGGGGAGAAACCCACCCTAACTTCTCCGTTTTCCGGGGGAAAATTGATTGCCAGCATCTTGGAGGTTAGATTAGTTGATGGCACGAAAAAAAAAAAAAAGAGCGAAAACATTTTCCCCCGCTGAAATCGGGGTTCTATAATAATTGTTTCTACTTTTGGCACAAGGCCAGCAATTATTCCAGTACATTACTGGTACTTTATTTTATCGACCCCGTAAGGATGAAAGGCAAAGTTAACCTCTGCGGGATTTGAACTCAAACCATAAAGGGTCGTAACTCTATGCTGCAAAGCATGTTGTCCGACCCTCTACCGATACTGCCAATCCTCCGCCCTTTCAATCCGCCGCCCTTAAAATTTCTACTTTTGGCACAAGGCCAGCAGTTACCCCAGCGCATTACTGGTGCTTTATTTTATCGACCCCGTAAGGATGAAAGGCAAAATTAACCTCGGCGGGATTTGAACTCAGACGATAAAGGGCCGTAACTCTGTGCTGCAAAGCATGTTGTCTGACACTCTACCAATATTGCCAAACCACTGCCCAATACCTATCTAATCTATCTAAAGTCTCTGCCTCAAGCCAGGAGGCTAATCAGGCCGGTGCTTATCTCGGTTCCGTGGCGTGAAGCGACTGAGAGTACAAGACTTCTCCTGGACAGGACGCCCGTCCATCACATGGTTAAGCCCCCAGCTATTGCTGGTATTCATTTTCAGCTGGATTTTCATACTGGAGCAACGTGAAATGAAGTGTTTTGCTCAAGAACACAACATAGTCCAGGAAACGAACCCACGATATTACGATCGTAAGTCCAACACTATTACTTACCACTAGGCCACGTACCTCCACAATATAATAATACCTAGATAATTATAATAATAAGGCGCCACTGTTCATTTTATTCCGTCTACAGGGTACTTTACCCAATTTTATCAACTATCAATTAGAGTGAGCGACTATTATTATAGTCATCTGCGTTTGGACGACTACATTTAAAATAAAACATTTTCCAAATGCTTAAGTCTACCAAATGTTTTACTTTTGAATTTTTCATCAAATGAAGGTGTATGGCTTATTGGTTAGGTTGCTGGGCTCACGATTATAAGGTCATCAGTTGGATTTTCGTACTGGGCACAAAGCATGTCCGACTGAGTGTTACTTCTATCCACGCAGCTGGGGGGGGGGGGGGGGGGGAATGAGTTACTACAACACTGGTATCAAGCTGTATCGGCCTTTGCCTTTCTCTTGGATAACACCAGTGGCATGGGAAGAGGATAGAGGCATGCATGGGCGATTGGTTGTCTTCCTCAAAAATACCTTACCCAAGCCTGTATCTCGGAGAGACAAACTCACGGTCAGTCAATTATGACCGATGTAGACCCTTTCCTTTCGCCAAATCTCATGGTCGTTTTTTTTTTTTTTTTTTTTTTTTTTTTTGAAAGTGTGTCGATCTTTCGTTTTGGGTAGACGTCTTTCTTGTAAAACTTTGAAATTTTTTTTTTTGTGAGGTCAGCTATTACATGGATACTACTCAATGGATTGAAATCCAATCCACAATCCCAACATATCATTAAACAGATGCATAAATGGACTCTAAATGAATAAAAGTAAAACAATGAATTACAGTAATCAAAACATTTCATGATACCAAACTACATAAACATGGCCACGTAGCTCTTATATATATTTCTACTTGCGTACATCAGGACATAATAGTGTAGAAATATTTATTTCCTCATCGTAACATTTATGTTCAGGATAATACTTAGATTCTCAAGTGTTGATCTGTTGTCTGTGTAGAACCAGGGTCGACTTTCATGAGATACGTGAGAAAATCTTAATTTTGGGGTCAATTTTTATATGAGGTCAAGTTTAAAACGTGTGTATACTATAAATATAAGCATCAGGACACATAGCAAATAATTTTAAAAACATTTTACGTTTTATGTTGCATTTTTTATTTATTAAACCACAAGGAAGGTTCAGTTGAAGAAGAAAAAACACTATGACAATAGCTCTATGATTCAGAAACCGAGGAGTTTTCTGAACATCAAATACTTTATCATGTGTTACAACAATTTCCAATAGACTGGCTTAACGGACAGAAGAAATAATTGTCTAAAAGTAAATTGAAGTCAGTCAGTAGCAGAAATTTCTGTTTGGTAACAATTATAAAAGAGCAATATTAACTTTAATAAGAGTTATAAACTATAAGATATATTTGTATCTCAGCTGTTCTGCAAATAATGCGACAGCACTCTATATTTGACGGTACAGCAAGAGTAGCTTCCCTTGAAGAAATTATTTCCCTTATACACATTTTTATTTTCTTATAACGTGCTATGTAGGACCACCGTCGGTTCTGAAATTAACGTACAAGTGGTTGATCATTCCACAAACACGTGGACCTTTAGCGTAGTTCTCATGGAGATTCAGCGTGACTCAGTGTTGGAGAAGATTGACCTCTTTCTTGTATTGTAGTGTAAGTAGATGAGTATTACACAGATACATGTACACTTAACGGAATTCTCGGGGAGATTCAGCGCGACTCAGCTTATGGGCACAGCTGATTTTTTAGTAGATTGGTGTAATGGGAAATGAAATGTCTTGCTCAAAGACACAACGCACTACCATGACCGGGTGCATTTTATCAAGGCAAGGAGCACTACCCATTTATAGAATATATTGTGTAATTTATCGTGACATAAGCACTAACACTTTATAGATTAGACTGGGTGTATTTTATCGTGGAACCAAAATTATCACTTCACATTGTGTAATATGTGTTTTATAATGGTACCAACACTACCACTTTGCAGGGTGTATTTTATCGTAAAAACAAATTCTTTGTTATATCTAATTATTCTGAATTAGCAAATATGTTTTGTATATTCTAATTTTCTTTGAATTAGATTATTTGAATATATGATAAATCCATCGATCTACAGTTGGTGTTCATCGATCTGCTGGTGAATGTTCTGTTTGAACAATTCATTAAAATAACATGTAAGTGGGTGAGTATTCCCCAGATATATGTAGTCTTAACGTAATTCCCAAACCAAATCAGTGTAATACAATGTGTGGCAAGGTTGGGCCTTTGAATTACAGATACAATTCATCTTCTATTATAGTGTAAGAGGGCGATGGATTAGCAGTATCGGTGGGTTGGACACCATGCTTTGCAGCAAAGAGTTATGGCCCTTTATGATCTGAGTTCAAATCCAGCCGAGGTTAACTTTACCTTTCATCCTTACGGGGTCGATAAAATAAAGTACCAGTAATGAACTGAGTAATTGCTGGCCTTGTACCAAAAGTAGAAACAATTATAGTGTAAGAGGGCGGTGGATTGGCAGTATCGGTGGGTCGGACGCCATGCTTTGCAGCATAGAGTTACGGTCCTTTACGGTCTGAGTTTAAATCCCGCCGAGGTTAACTTTACCTTTCATCCTTATGGGGTCGATAAAATAAAGCACTAGTAACGTACTGGGATCGATTTAATCGCTTTCCCCTCCCCCAAATTACTGGCCTTGTGCCTATACTAGAAATCATTATAGTGTAAGTGGAGAGCAGTGGATTAGTAGTATCGGTAGAGCATCAGACAACGTTCTGAGTTCAAATCCCGCTGAGGTTAACTTTGCCTTTCATCCTTACGAGGTCGATAAAATAAAGCACCAGTAATGCACTGGGATCGATTTAATCGACTTTCCCTCTTCCCCAAATTGCTGGCTTTGTGCCTAAATCAGAAACCGCTATTATTCGATTGGCAGTAATCGGTCGAGCGTTAGACAACATGCTTTGTGACATAGATTTACGGCCCTTTACGTTCTGAGTTCAAATCTCGTCGAGGTTAGCTTTCCCTTTCATCTTTACGGGGTCAATAAAATAAAGCACCAGTAATGCACTGGGCGATTTAATCGACTTTCTCCCTCCCCCAAATTGTTGGCCTTGTGCCTAAATCAGAAATCGTTATAGTGTACTCTCGGACCCCAAATAATAGGGGGATAAGTGCGTGGGGGGGGGGTCGGTAGTTTTCTAGATGATCTCCGTTGATTTAAAAAAAAAACCCAGAACTAGTCGTTTAGTTTACATATTCAGACTCCAACCCATTCTATTTATTTTATAACGTATGGCATTTCAAGTAATGTACTTTTTGTCATTTATAATATTTTTTAATGTGTAAAGAAAATTAATTGTCGCCCGAATGCTACCACTTAAAATTAGCAAAATTAGCAAAATTTAATAAGCGGGAGTGGGGTTGGAATAAGAGCGAGGGGTATCTAACAAAATTAATAAACGAAGGGAGGGGGTTATTCATGACTCGAGAGTACGTGGCTGAGTATACTCCGACATGTGTACCCCTAATGTAATTCTCAAACCAAATTAATGGGACACAATATGTGAGAAAATTGGATCTTTGGATTACAGGTAAAATCTATCTGATGGGCTTCTGTATAGTTTCTGTCTACCCAATTTCACACTACCATTATATTTATATACACATGTTTATATAGCTTTATTTATAGACATTATTGGTTGAAAGAAAATTGTGGGTGAGAAGAGAATTCAAATAGGGCCCCAATTTGATGAGTGAGGGAGGAGTGAGATTGGTCAAAGTTTTTAATCCTTTCATGATCATATTTCTAATAAAATACATTGAAGAAGTTGGAAGGGTTTACTAAAATTATTAATGCCATTACTAAAGTAGTAAATAACCATATGGTTTTTATATTAAAATTATGTTGGAAGATTTTAATTTAAATAGGGACCTTTTTAAAATGGATGGTTTTTTGCATAGAATCAGAGGCGGTTTTGGGCGGGTTAATGCCAGATGTAGGGGTGAGACATACTAAGTAAAATAGAGAGAGAATAAATTAGTGTGTTGGGCTGTCTAGGGTAGGGAGGGTGTATGTGGTGTGACAGAGTAGGACCCCATAACTTCAACTACCCAGGGTGGGGAGGGTAAATGTGATGTGACAAAAAGGAAAATTCTATACCTTTCGTTGTCTAGGATAGTGGGGGTATATCTGTTGTGAGAAAGAGGATGACTCAATACCTGCAGTTTTTCAGGATGGGATGGGTATATGTGCTGTGACAGGTAATGACAATGCCTTTATCTGTCCAGCTTGGGGACGGAAGGTATATGTTGTGTAACAAAGAGGAGAACACAATACCTGCAACTTGGTTTGAAAACATTACTTTTCATCTTCCACTACTCAAGAAACCAATCCAAATAATTTAGTGAGGACTGAGAGTTTTTGTTTGTTTTTTTATTCATTACAGTTTAGTCAGGAAAGGAAGAGCAGTGCCCATGGCTCTTTTCAGATCAACTGGGGCTGTGGGGAGGTGGGAAGAAGGTATACTCAAACTTGAGACATTGCCCAAACGCTTATAACATAGTGGACTCTGCTAAAGGCACTCTAGGACCAAGTTATCATCATCATCACCACCACCACTATCACCACCACCACCATCACCACCACCATCATCATCATCACAAAACCACCACCACCACCATCATCATCATCATTGTATTTCCATCAGTATTTTTCCATGATTGCATGGGTTAGACAAATCCCCTCTAGTACAGCAGCTCTCTGCTTGTTTCTTACCTGTGTCATTGTATCCTCACCTTTTTGAGATGTAATTTATTGACGTCAGCTTTCACCACCTCTGTCCACGTTTTTCTTGGTCTTCCTCTTCCACAACTTCCTTCCTCTTGGAACTCTTATCACTCCTTCACCCAACAACCATCATTCACAGGTTACATGAGTTCTCTCCACTTGTTTCTTTCATTTGTCAGCTCCTTTGTGGGATGTGGTTTCTTGAGATCAGCTTTCATTACCTCTGCCCACGTCTTTCTTGACTTTCTGTCAAGTCAGCCTCAGCAGGATTTGAACTCAGAACACAAAAATTTGAAACAAATACCACAAGGCATCTTATTCAATGTTCAAACAATTCCATTAATCCACCACCCTGTATTGGTACTTTATTGACCCCACCCCTGAAAGGATGGAAGGTAGAATTAGAAGAATGATGGACTAAATACCTTGCAGTGTTTAATCTCTTTAACTTCTAAGTTCAAATCCCACCAAGGCTAACATTGCCTTTCATTCTTCTAGGGTTAATTAAATCAATATACACTAGACATCCCCTCAAAATGTGTCACCCTGTGCTTCATCATCATTACCATCACCATCATTAGCAGCAGCAGCACCACAAACACATCATCATTGCCACCACCATCACACACACACATATGTAAGAGGGGCTGCTGAAAGGTTTGAGAAATATGAGAAATTGGTTACACCAAGACCCTTTCAACACACCTTAGTATATATATATATATATATATATAGATATAATTTAGCGAGAATCGCATTTCGGCGGGTAGAAATTAACGAAACGCAACTTCAATAATGTGCAGACAAGCGCTCCATGCATATGAAGAGGACAGCAGAGCTATAAACATAAGTTAAAATGGTCATACACGCTGAAACGATGATGAAGAAACCATAGCCACCATAGCCAAAAAAGCGAACAAGCTACACGGGTCAAACAAAATGAGATATGATATATATATATATATATATATATATATATATCATATATATATATATATATATCATATATATATATATATATATATCATATATATATATATATATATATATATATATATATATATATATATATATATATATATATATATATCATATATATATATATATATCATATATATATATATATATATATATATATATATCATATATATATATATATATATATATATATATATATATATATAT
>OZ024740.1:325945376-325986189 GCA_964016885.1 Eledone cirrhosa
TGTGTGTTGGGGAGTATCTGTAGTGTTGGTGTGTTGGGGAGTATCTGTAGTGTTGGTGTGTTGGGGAGTATCTGTAGTATTGGTGTGTTGGGGAGTATCTGTAGTGTTGGTGTGTTGGGGAGTATCTGTAGTGTTGGTGTGTTGGGGAGTATCTGTAGTGTTGGTGTGTTGGGGAGTATCTGTAGTGTTGGTGTGTTGGGGAGTATCTGTAGTGTTGGTGTGTTGGGGAGTATCTGTAGTGTTGGTGTGTTGGGGAGTATCTGTAGTGTTGGTGTGTTGGGGAGTATCTGTAGTGTTGGTGTGTTGGGGAGTATCTGTAGTGTTGGTGTGTTGGGGAGTATCTGAAGTGTTGGTGTGTTGGGGAGTATCTGTAGTGTTGGTGTGTTGGGGAGTATCTGTAGTGTTGGTGTGTTGGGAGTATCTGTAGTATGTGTTGGTGTGTTGGGGAGTATCTGTAGTGTGTGTGTGTTGGGGAGTATCTGTAGTGTTGGTGTGTTGGGGAGTATCTGTAGTGTTGGTGTGTTGGGGAGTATCTGTAGTGTTGGTGTGTTGGGGAGTATCTGTAGTGTGTGTGTGTTGGGGAGTATCTGTAGTGTGTGTGTGTTGGGGAGTATCTGTAGTGTTGGTGTGTTGGGGAGTATCTGTAGTGTTGGTGTGTTGGGAGTATCTGTAGTGTTGGTGTGTTGGGGAGTATCTGTAGAGTGTGTGTGTTGGGGAGTATCTGTAGTGTTGGTGTGTTGGGGGAGTATCTGTAGTGTTGGTGTGTTGGGGAGTATCTGTAGTGTGTGTCTGTTGGGGAGTATCTGTAGTGTGTGTGTGTTGGGGAGTATCTGTAGTGTTGGTGTGTTGGGGAGTATCTGTAGTGTTGGTGTGTTGGGGAGTATCTGTAGTGTTGGTGTGTTGGGGAGTATCTGTAGTGTTGGTGTGTTGGGGAGTATCTGTAGTGTGTGTGTGTTGGGGAGTATCTGTAGTGTGTGTGTGTTGGGGAGTATCTGTAGTGTTGGTGTGTTGGGGAGTATCTGTAGTGTTGGTGTGTTGGGGAGTATCTGTAGTATGTGTTGGTGTGTTGGGGAGTATCTGTAGTGTTGGTGTGTTGGGGAGTATCTGTAGTGTTGGTGTGTTGGGGAGTATCTGTAGTATGTGTTGGTGTGTTGGGGAGTATCTGTAGTGTTGGTGTGTTGGGGAGTATCTGTAGTATGTGTTGGTGTGTTGGGGAGTATCTGTAGTGTTGGTGTGTTGGGGAGTATCTGTAGTGTTGGTGTGTTGGGGAGTATCTGTAGTGTTGGTGTGTTGGGGAGTATCTGTAGTGTTGGTGTGTTGGGGAGTATCTGTAGTGTGTGTGTGTGTTGGGGAGTATCTGTAGTGTTGGTGTGTTGGGGAGTATCTGTAGTGTTGGTGTGTTGGGGAGTATCTGTAGTGTTGGTGTGTTGGGGAGTATCTGTAGTGTTGGTGTGTTGGGGAGTATCTGTAGTGTGTGGGTGTGTTGGGGAGTATCTGTAGTGTGTGTGTGTTGGGGAGTATCTGTAGTGTTGGTGTGTTGGGGAGTATCTGTAGTGTTGGTGTGTTGGGGAGTATCTGTAGTGTTGGTGTGTTGGGGAGTATCTGTAGTGTGTGTGTGTGTTGGGGAGTATCTGTAGTGTTGGTGTGTTGGGGAGTATCTGTAGTGTTGGTGTGTTGGGGAGTATCTGTAGTGTTGGTGTGTTGGGGAGTATCTGTAGTGTTGGTGTGTTGGGGAGTATCTGTAGTGTTGGTGTGTTGGGGAGTATCTGTAGTGTTGGTGTGTTGGGGAGTATCTGTAGTGTGTGTGTGTTGGGGAGTATCTGTAGTGTGTGTGTGTGTTGGGGAGTATCTGTAGTGTTGGTGTGTTGGGGAGTATCTGTAGTGTTGGTGTGTTGGGGAGTATCTGTAGTGTGTTGGTGTGTTGGGGAGTATCTGTAGTGTGTGTGTGTTGGGGAGTATCTGTAGTGTGTGTGTGTTGGGGAGTATCTGTAGTGTTGGTGTGTTGGGGAGTATCTGTAGTGTTGGTGTGTTGGGGAGTATCTGTAGTGTTGGTGTGTTGGGGAGTATCTGTAGTGTGTGTGTGTTGGGGAGTATCTGTAGTGTTGGTGTGTTGGGGAGTATCTGTAGTGTTGGTGTGTTGGGGAGTATCTGTAGTGTTGGTGTGTTGGGGAGTATGTGTAGTGTTGGTGTGTTGGGGAGTATCTGTAGTGTTGGTGTGTTGGGGAGTATCTGTAGTGTTGGTGTGTTGGGGAGTATCTGTAGTGTTGGTGTGTTGGGGAGTATCTGTAGTGTTGGTGTGTTGGGGAGTATCTGTAGTGTTGGTGTGTTGGGGAGTATCTGTAGTGTGTGTGTGTGTTGGGGAGTATCTGTAGTGTTGGTGTGTTGGGGAGTATCTGTAGTGTGTTGGTGTGTTGGGGAGTATTTGTAGTGTAGTGTGTGTGTGTGTTGGGAAGTATCTGTAGTGTGTGTGTGTGTGTGTGTGTACTGATGAGGAGTGCTGTGTGTTGGTGTACGTGTTCGTATGGATGTGTGTAGGGGGGGCGGTATGGGGGGTATGTGTGTTGGTGTACTGCAGTGTGCAGTGGTGTGGTGATGTGATGGTGGTGGTGTGTGTGTGTACTGAACTGTGGAGTGAAGTGTATGTGCTGATGCATGTACATACTGGCATATATGTGTGTGTGTGTGTGTTGTGAAGGCGTGTAGTTTAGAGGGCAGGGGTCGGCGACTCAAAATCTTATGGTTGTGTGTTCCATTTGGTGGCGTGTTATGTCCTTGTGCAAGTCCTTTTATTTCACGTTCTCATCTGTGACCATAATTGAAAAAGACATCCTTGTCACACAGTGTCATAATGAATCACTCCGAGAACTACCTTAATGTTGCACGTGTCTGTGGAATGCTTAGCCACTTGCACTGATACAAAATGAACTGTATATGTAATTCTAACGTTCAGCCTTGTCATACAGTGCCATGCTGAATCTCCCTGAGAATTATATTAAGGTACACTTGTCTGTAGAATGCTCAATCACTTACATTATAACACAAGATAGACTGTACCTGTAATTGAATAGGTTAGCCTTGTCACTCACTGCGCCAAGCTGAATCTCCCTGAGAATTACATTAAAGGACCACGTGACTGTGGAATGCTCAGCCACTTGCACTATGCTTCAAGATGAGATGTACTCGCAATTCAAAGAACCAGCCTTGTCACACAGTGCCATGCTGAATCTCCCTGAGAATTTCGTTAAAGGAGCACGTGACTGTGGAATGCTCAGCCACTTGCACTAAGATACAAGATGAACTGTACTGCATTTCAAAGAGCCAACCATGTCACACAGTGCCATGCTGAATCTCCCTGAGAATTATGTTAACAGAGCACGTGACTGTGGAATGCTCAGGAACTTGCACTAGGCTTCAAGATGAGCTTTATCTGCAGTTCAAAGAACCAGCCTTGTCACACAGTGTCAAGCTGAATCTCCCTGAGAATTACGTTAAGAGAGCACGTGTCTGTGCACGTTAGCTTCACGGGCAGGCTGTTCGGTTGTTCAAACAATTAGAATATACGCTTGTTAGGAAGCGACGGCGGTCCAACAACGTTTAGCTTTATTTAGCTGTCTGCCGTAATGGAGGACTGTGTAATGGTGATGCTTGACACCCACGTATTTCTGTTGTTACGACGGCGACAGCGGCAGTAGTGGGGGTGGGAGTGGGGGGTGAAGAGATGGTCATACAGGTGGTGGTGGTGGTGGTGGTGATGGTGGTGGTGGTGGTGGTGGTGGTGGTGGTGTGCGTGTGTGGAGAGAGGCTCATGAAGGTGGTGGTGGTGTGTGTGTGGAGAGAGATGATCATGAAGGTGGTGGTGGTGATGTGTGTGTGTGGAGAGAGGCTCATGAAGGTGGTGGTGGTGGTTTTGTGTGTGTGTGTGTGGAGAGATGATCATGAAGGTGGTGGTGGTAGTGGTGTGGTGTGTGGAGGGATGATCATGAAGGTGGTGGTGGTGGTGATGGTGGTTGGTGCGGTTATAGTGTGTGGGAGTGGTGTAGATGGTGGTGATGGTAATGGTTGTGGTGGTGGTGGTGTTGATGATGGTGGTGATGGTGATGGTTGTGGTGGTGGTGGTGTTGATGATGGTGGTGCTGGTGATGGTTGTGGTGGTGGTCGTTATAATGGTGGTTTGTAGTGATGATTGTGGTGGTTGCGGTAATTGTGGTGTTGGTGCTGGTGCTGGTGCTGGTTGTGGTGGTGGTAGTAGTGGTCTTCATGGTTGTAGTAGTGCTGTTATTAGTGATGGTGGTTGTAGTAGTTGTGGTTATAGTGATGGTGGTGATGGTGGTAGTGGTGGTTGTGATTATAGTGATGGTGGTAGTGGTGGTTGTGGTGGTTGTGATTATAGTGATGGTGGTAGTGGTGGTTGTGGTGTTTGTGATTATAGTGATGGTGGTAGTGGTGGTTGTGGTGGTTGTGGTTATAGTGATGGTGGTAGTGGTGGTTGTGGTGGTTGTGATTATAGTGATGGTGGTAGTGGTGGTTGTGGTGGTTGTGATTATAGTGATGGTGGTAGTGGTGGTTGTGGTGGTTGTGGTTATAGTGATGGTGGTAGTGGTGGTTGTGGTGGTTGTGGTTATAGTGATTGTGGTGATGGTGGTAGTGGTGGTTGTGGTTATAGTTATTGTGGTGATGGTGGTAGTGGTGGTTGTGGTTATAGTGGTGGTGGTGATGGTGGTAGTGGTGGTAGTGGTTATAGTGATGGTGGTGATGGCGGTAGTGGTGGTTGTGGTTATAGTGGTGGTGGTAGTGGTGATTGTGGTTATAGTGATGGTGGTGATGGTGGTAGTGGTGGTTGTGGTTATAGTGGTGGTGGTAGTGGTGGTTGTGGTTATAGTGAAGGTGGTGATGGTGGTAGTGGTGGTTGTGGTTATAGTGGTGGTGGTGATGGTGGTAGTGGTGGTTGTGGTTATAGTGATTGTGGTGATGGTGGTAGTGGTGGTTGTGGTTATAGTGATGGTGGTGATGGTGGTAGTGGTGGTTGTGGTTATAGTGGTGGTGGTAGTGGTGGTTGTGGTTATAGTGATGGTTGTAGTGGTGTTAGTGGTGGTTGTGGTTATAGTGGTGGTGGTAGTGGTGGTTGTGGTTATAGTGGTGGTGGTAGTGGTGGTAGTGGTGGTTGTGGTTATAGTGATGGTGGTGATGGCGGTAGTGGTGGTTGTGGTTATAGTGATGGTTGTAGTGGTGTTAGTGGTGGTTGTGGTTATAGTGGTGGTGGTAGTGGTGGTTGTGGTTATAGTGATGGTTGTAGTGGTGTTAGTAGTGGTTGTGGTTATAGTGGTGGTGGTAGTGGTGGTAGTGGTGGTTGTGGTTATAGTGGTGGTGGTAGTGGTGGTAGTGGTGGTTGTGGTTATAGTGTTGGTGGTGATGGCGGTAGTGGTGGTTGTGGTTATAGTGATTTTGGTAGTGGTGTTAGTGGTGGTGGTAGTGGTGGTAGTGGTGGTTGTGGTTATAGTGGTGGTGGTAGTGGTGGTAGTGGTGGTTGTGGTTATAGTGATGGTGGTGATGGTTGTAGTGGTGGTTGTGGTTATAGTGATGGTGGTGATGGTGGTAGTGGAGGTTGTGGTTATAGTGATGGTGGTAGTGCTGGTTGTGGTTATAGTGGTGGTGGTAGTGGTGGTTGTGGTTATAGTGATGGTTGTAGTGGTGTTAGTGGTGGTTGTGGTTATAGTGGTGGTGGTAGTGGTGGTTGTGGTTATAGTGATGGTGGTGATGGCGGTAGTGGTGGTTGTGGTTATAGTGATGGTTGTAGTGGTGTTAGTGGTGGTTGTGGTTATAGTGGTGGTGGTAGTGGTGGTAGTAGTGGTTGTGGTTATAGTGATGGTAGTGATGGCGGTAGTGGTGGTTGTGTTTATAGTGATGGTTGTAGTGGTGTTAGTGGTGGTTGTGGTTATAGTGGTGGTGGTAGTGGTGGTTGTGGTTATAGTGATGGTTGTAGTGGTGTTAGTGGTGGTTGTGGTTATAGTGGTGGTGGTAGTGGTGGTAGTGGTGGTTGTGGTTATAGTGGTGGTAGTGGTGGTTGTGGTTATAGTGATGGTGGTGATGGCGGTAGTGGTGGTTGTGGTTATAGTGATTTTGGTAGTGGTGTTAGTGGTGGCTGTGGTTATAGTGGTGGTGGTAGTGGTGGTAGTGGTGGTTGTGGTTATAGTGGTGGTGGTAGTGGTGGTAGTGGTGGTTGTGGTTATAGTGATGGTGGTGATGGTTGTAGTGGTGGTTGTGGTTATAGTGATGGTGGTGATGGTGGTAGTGGTGGTTGTGGTTATAGTGATGGTGGTAGTGGTGGTTGTGGTTATAGTGATGGTTGTAGTGGTGTTAGTGGTGGTTGTGGTTATAGTGGTGGTGGTAGTGGTGGTTGTGGTTATAGTGATGGTGGTGATGGCGGTAGTGGTGGTTGTGGTTATAGTGATGGTTGTAGTGGTGTTAGTGGTGGTTGTGGTTATAGTGGTGGTGGTAGTGGTGGTACAGGTGGTTGTGGTTATAGTGATGGTTGTAGTGGTGTTAGTGGTGGTTGTGGTTATAGTGGTGGTGGTAGTGGTGGTAGTGGTGGTTGTGGTTATAGTGGTGGTGGTAGTGGTGGTAGTGGTGGTTGTGGTTATAGTGATGGTGGTGATGGCGGTAGTGGTGGTTGTGGTTATAGTGATGGTGGTAGTGGTGTTAGTGGTGGTTGTGGTTATAGTGGTGGTGGTAGTGGTGGTAGTGGTGGTTGAGGTTATAGTGGTGGTGGTAGTGTTGGTAGTGGTGGTTGTGGTTATAGTGATGGTGGTGATGGTTGTAGTGGTGGTTGTGGTTATAGTGATGGTGGTAGTGGTGGTAGTGGTGGTTGTGGTTATAGTGATGGTGGTAGTGGTGGTTGTGGTTATAGTGATGGTGGTAGTGGTGGTTGTGGTTGTGGTTATAGTGATGGTGGTAGTGGTGGTAGTGGTGGTTGTGGTTATAGTGATGGTGGTGATGGTGGTAGTGGTGGTTGTGGTTATAGTGATGGTGGTGATAGTAGTAGTGGTGGTTGTGGTTATAGTGATGGTGGTAGTGGTGGTAGTGGTGGGTGTGGTTATAGTGATGGTGGTAGTGGTGGTTGTGGTTATAGTGATGGTGGTAGTGGTAGTTGTGGTTATAGTGATGGTGGTGATAGTAGTAGTGGTGGTTGTGGTTATAGTGATTGTGGTGATGGTGGTAGTGGTGGTTGTGGTTATAGTGATGGTGGTGATGGTGGTAGTGGTGGTTGAGGTTATAGTGATGGTGGTGATGGTGCTAGTGGTGGTTGTGGTTATAGTGATGGTGGTAGTGGTTGTAGTGGTGGTTGTGGTTATAGTGGTGGTTGTGGTTATAGTGATGGTGGTAGTGGTAGTTGTGGTTATAGTGATGGTGGTAGTGGTGGTTGTGGTTATAGTGATGGTGGTAGTGGTGGTTGTGGTTATAGTGATGGTGGTAGTGGTGGTTGTGGTTATAGTGATGGTGGTAGTGGTGGTTGTGGTTATAGTGATGGTGGTGATAGTAGTAGTGGTGGTTGTGGTTATAGTGATGGTGGTAGTGGTGGTTGTGGTTATAGTGATGGTGGTAGTGGTGGTTGTGGTTGTGGTTATAGTGATGGTGGTAGTGGTGGTAGTGGTGGTTGTGGTTATAGTGATGGTGGTGATGGTGGTAGTGGTGGTTGTGGTTATAGTGATGGTGGTGATAGTAGTAGTGGTGGTTGTGGTTATAGTGATGGTGGTAGTGGTGGTAGTGGTGGGTGTGGTTATAGTGATGGTGGTAGTGGTGGTTGTGTTTATAGTGATGGTGGTAGTGGTGGTTGTGGTTATAGTGGTGGTTGTGGTTATAGTGATGGTGGTAGTGGTGGTTGTGGTTATAGTGATGGTGGTAGTGGTGGTTGTGGTTATAGTGATGGTGGTAGTGGTGGTTGTGGTTATAGTGATTGTGGTGAAGGTGGTAGTGGTGGTTGTGGTTATAGTGATGGTGGTAGTGATGGTTGTGGTTATAGTGATGGTGGTGATAGTAGTAGTGGTGGTTGTGGTTATAGTGTTGGTGGTAGTGGTGGTTGTGGTTATAGTGATGGTGGTAGTGGTGGTTGTGGTTATAGTGATGGTGGTAGTGGTGGTTGTGGTTATAGTGATGGTGGTAGTGGTGGTTGTGGTTATAGTGATGGTGGTGATAGTAGTAGTGGTGGTTGTGGTTATAGTGATGGTGGTAGTGGTGGTTGTGGTTATAGTGATGGTGGTAGTGGTGGTTGTGGTTATAGTGATGGTGGTAGTGGTGGTTGTGGTTATAGTGATGGTGGTGATAGTAGTAGTGGTGGTTGTGGTTATAGTGATGGTGGTGATGGTGGTAGTGGTAGTTGTGGTTATAGTGATTGTGGTGATAGTGGTGATGGTCGTGGTGGTAGTGGTGGTTGTGGTTATAGTGATTGTGGTGATAGTATTGATGATGGTGGTGGTTGTGTTGGTTGTGATTATAGTGATTGTGGTGATAGTGGTGGTGGTGGTCGTCGTCGTGGTAGTGACGGTGGTGGTTGTCGTTGTCGTGGTGACAATAGCAGGGTTAACGAAACATATGTGAAGAGAATGAAAAATATGTGGAGAGAGGTGATGGGGTATTACCGACAGAATGATGGATTACATGACAGAATACACGAATAAAAGATTAAATGATTAAATTTAGATGGAGCGTCAGGGAAGAAAAGAAAAATTGGGTAAGTTGGTAAACGGAAACTACGTGGAAGTCCGTCGGGTAGATTTTATCTGTAATTCAAATGTTCAGTGTTGTCACATATTGAATCACGACTATCATGCCGAATCTCTCTGAGAATTACGTCAAGAGTATACATGACTGTGGAATAATATATATATATAATGGTTTCTGCTTTAGACACAAGGCCAACAAATTTTGTGGAGAGTAAAGTCGAATAAATTGACCCCAGTGTGTTACTGGTACTCTATTTTTTCGACTCTGCAAGGATGAAAGGCAAAGTTAACCTCGGCGGGATTTGAACTCGGAACGTACAGGGACGTAACTATGCCACGAAGTATGGTGTCCGATGCTCTACCGATACTAAATTGTATCAGTAATTCAAATGTCCAACTATGTCTCGACTACTATGCTGAATCTCCCTGAGAATTACGTCAAGAATATACATCTCTTTGGAATACTCAGCCACTTATACAATATATATATAATTGTTTCTACCTTTGGCACAAGGCCAGCAATAATTCCAGTGCATTACTGGTACCTTTTTATTTTATCGACCCCATAAGGATGAAAGGCAAAGTTAACCTCGGCGGAATTTGAACTCAGACCATAATGGCATGTAATTCTATGCTGCAAAGCATGGCGTCCGCCAATCTACTGATACTGACAATACACCACACAATATATATATATCCTGCGTCAGTGTTGAACAAAAAGGTGACGATGGTTGCCTAAACACTGTACGGCGTAACTCGGGCTGTTTGTTTGTTTACAAACAAACCGAGCATTATAATAAATGTTCGGTAAACCGATACGTGCATATATATATGTGTGCATGTATGTATATATAGACATACTACTGTACGTCTGTATGCATATATGTATGTAGGTATACATACATACATACTTACATTTAAGTAACTGCCGTACTAAGAGTGAGAAATGAAATTTCGTTTCATTCTATTCGATTTATCGTTTTCGGTGCGCCCGGCCGACTAAACTCACTTGATATGCAAATTAGGCTGCTCAGCCGTTAATATGCATAAGGAAAGTATATACTTTCAGACGTTCAACCATCTGGCAGAAAGGTATACGATGCTGACGATAGCTAATAAGCTTGAAACTAATACATCGTTCCTGTGTCAGTATTGAACAAAAAGGTGACGTGGTTGCCTAAACACTATACGGCGTAATTCGGGCTGTTTGTTTACAAACAGACCGAGCATTATAATAAATGTTCGGTAAACCGATACGTGCATATATATATATGTGTGCATTTATGTATATATATACATACTACTGTACGTCTGTATACATATATGTATGTACGTATACATACATACATACTTACATATATATATATGCTTGCACCAAATAGAGCCCAGAGCATCGGTTATAAAGGCAATATATATATATATATATATATATATATATCGTTTCTGAATTTGTTTAGCAAGATTCTTTATCTGAAAACGTGTGTTGAAACCGATATTGTTATACTTTGGGAGGGTCATGTTGCCAATAAGAAACACATGCACCAGTTACTTTCACTTCAATTTATTATAATAAATTTATAAATTTATTATAATAAATTGAAGTGAAAGCAACTGGTGCGTGTGTTTCTTATTGGCAACATGACCCTCCCAAAGTATAACAATATATATATATATATATATATATATATATATATATATATATATATATATATATATATAGAGAGAGAGAGAGAGAGAGAGTGACGAAACATAATAGCTTGGTTCAGCCATGAAGTATCTAAACAGAAGGGCCGGCTTATTCGGTGCCTGCAGACACCTAAGGACGAGAACTTTCCTCAAGCTATATGGATAAACCCCGGTTATGGCCTCCCACAACGCCCCCCTCCCCCGCCTTGTAGGTCTCCTACACCCCGTACCAATGACCAATGGGCAACAACAACCACCCATAGTTTGTGGTCCCCGGGGTGGATTGTCCACCGGATCCTCTACTGATTAGGAGTCAGCAAAACCACGTTTATTTAACCTGGTGCCCCCCCACCCTCCCGGAGTGGCCCACACAGGAAGAGCGATTATCCTAAGGTACTAAACCTACACGCATGAATGAGTGCCCGCAACCGTGCGTTGTGTGTGTATACTGGGATTAGGTGAATGTACACACTCATGTGAACGCAACGAAATACTAATACCCCAGGTTGCATTTGAAAAATGTTCGAGTGTATGCTTAAGAGTATATTTGTGTATGCTCTCTTGTATGAATGCACATGTGTATATAGACATACACGCGCATCCAGAGGTATACAAGTGTGGGCGGGTGCGTGTACCTGTATATGTCTGTACTGAGGGATTCGCCTAAGCTCCAAAGCCCCTAAGCTATTGCTGTGAAGATATATATCACACTCTACTTTTGTCTAGTCTAAACAATAACTTTTCCAAACACCCACTTTACCTTTCTTTAAAAATAACACCCACCTCGTTTTATGCCTGCCATATACTTGGTTTTGGGGGCCTCTGTCGTATATATATACGCACTTGTGTGTACATACATATATATACACATCTGTATGGATTTGTAAGTGTAGATGTGTGGGTGTGTCTGTGGGTGTGGGTGTGAGTGTATGTGCAAGTCAACCAACATAAGTCTTTTTATATGCAAACCTTCTAAGTATTTGACTCTAACCATAATTTTCAGTAGTACCACCCCACATAAATTCCTCAATTTAAGAATGACCTGTAGTATCGAATTTCATACTATAAACCTCAATTGAATATATATCTGACCAGGAATGCTTTTTGTGAAAATCAGTCATATGGAACTATTGTCATCTTGCTTGACGGTTTGAACTTTACAACACCACCTGCCTCTTTGAGGTCAAATAGCAATCCTACTAGCATCTACAAACTGACCAATGAGAATTAAGATTATTCCTGCTGACAACATTAAATTATCCCTAACAAGCTCATATGTCCCAAGGCTCTGAAACCATCAACACCAAAAATACAGAGCTGGCATATCTAAGAACTGACTAATTGCCCGAAGTCATAGCCATACAATGGCTATCATCGAAATATATATATAGCAGTAAATAAAAGATTATGAGTTCATGCAATTGACTTATGTTTCGTCACTATTATAACTCCGGAACTTATATCTTCGTTGAGTGCTCCCTATCCGCATACTGAAGTACTGGATTTTACCAACACTTTCTTGCTTATATATATATATATATATATATATATATATATATATATATATATATATATATATATATATATATATATATATATATATATATATATATATATATATATATGGCCTTTATAACCTATGCTCTGGTTTCTATTTGGTCCATGGAGCGCTTGCCAGCATTACTCGGATATTGCGTTTCGCTTTGTTTTCGACCATAGCCGAATTACGAATTTCGCTGAAATTATATTTGTATGTGTGTATATATATAGTTTTCTGGAGTACCCTTGAAATATATATAATAGAATAAATATGGTTTTATAAATATAGTTTCCATTTATTAATATCATTGATATATATATATATATATATATATATATATATATATATATATATATATATATTAGAATTGGTGGTCTGAATATATATATATATATGTGTGTGTGAATGAAGTAATTCCGTCGGAAAGGTCCAGGAAAAAAGAGTGCTCTATGTAGGTTACAGAGCTTATTAGTTATGTAATAAACAACATAAGATAATTATTTCATTTACCAGTGGTTTCTTGAAAGCAAACAAAATTTGCTTTCAGTCATCAGAATTCTGATGACTGAAAGCAAATTTTGTTTGCTTTCAAGAAACCACTGGTAAATGAAATAATTATCTTATGTTGTTTATTACATAACTATATACATATATATATATAAAAAATTGAAAAAGTGGAGAATAACATGGTCAACAGTACAAAAAAGGAGATTTATTTACAGTCTAAATTAGACTAAATAAATCTCCTTTTTTGTTATTCTCCACTTTTTCAATTTTATTACTCCAGGTTAAACTTACATAGGAATACAAGTGAAATCATAAACTCGTCATCCACGTTAACCTCTTGTTCAGTCATACAACGCCGTACGCTAAAACTATCCATGAGGTATTCACAACCTCTAATCGGATTACCTATAACGATATCTTGTTATCCTATATATATATATATATATATATATATATATATATATATATATATATATATATGTGTGTGTGTGTGTGTGTGTGTAGCGAAATCTGTCCGCGCCTTGAACTTTGGGTGATACCTAAAGATCAAATTCTAGGTCACATCATTTATTGTGTTAACAGGTTGATGCTTTGGCTGTCCCCTCAAGGTGGGGGACAGGAAACGACAGGTATATAAAGCCTGTGCTATCATACCACTCAAGGAGATACATCGGAGCACCCCACTACAGAACAAGCTATGTAAGGATTTACTGCTATTAATAGACCCCAAGGGTCTACAGACACAGAGATATCGAAGCGCTAGGATACACAACTAACTACGTGAAGATTCACCACTATTCAACAGACCCCATGAGGTCTACAGATACACCCAGAGCGATTGGAACCCTACTCCTACAGACCATGTACAACCCACAGTGGTCTAAAACTAATTACAGACCATTCAGAGATATACAAGTCATATCTCTCTATTTCTTACTAACACGGTCTAACAACTACTACCACGGTCTCCAAATTCCAACAACAACAACAATTATCTGTTGCTCGCTGCTTTCACACCACACAACAACAGACTACAACAGCCTCACATCAGAAACAATAACAACGTTAACAACTCTTGGTAACTGTTTTATATGAACTTTTTAATTGATTCACGTGAAGTAAACTATATATAACCAAATCATTTATTCTCATATTCTTTATATTCTTTATATTCCTATTATACATTTACAATTATTATTCATGTTATTTCCTCTAACAATTTTGTTATTACATTTAACAACTTTGTTATTATCACATATCTAAATAACCGCATATAACCATCTAACTTTTCATTATTACCATTCGTTAAATATATATATATATATATTTAATACAAGATAGATTGTACCTGTAATTCAAATGTCCAACTATGTCACACATTATGTCTCGACTGCCTTGCTGAATCTCCCTGAGAATTATGTCAAGAGTATACGTGTCTGTGAAATACTCAATGTGACAGTTATGATATGGTGTATGACAAAGACGGACCTTTGGATACAGATACATTGATTGTAGCTTTTATTCAAAGGTCCGTCTTTATCATACATCATATCATGACTGCCACACTGAATCTCCCTGAGAATTACGTCAAGGATACACATACCTACTGAATACTCAGCCACCAGGATTACGCAACCAATTACTCAGTAATGCAAGATGAATTGTACCTGTAATTCAAAGGGCCAGTCTTTTCACATATTGTGTCACACTGATTCTACCCGGGAATTACGTTAAGGGTACACATGTCTGCGGAATACTCAACCACTTACATGTTAATTCATGAGTTGGATGTTCTGTTGATCGAACAACTGAATGCTCACCGTCGAAACCAACGAAGGATCCATTACTATTGCTGCAATTTCAATTGCCAGCTGTGAGCGATTTTTCAGTAAGATGAAATTAATCTTATCGTATCTGAAATCTTCAATGAGCCAAAAAAAAATGTCAGATTAAGACTTACGAAATATTTAACTCGAGGCAAATTAAAATATCAGAGAAATCCACTTATTTCTTTCGTTTCCATGGGTATTTTACCCGATTTTTCACAACTATTATATATAATAATCGATTATTATTATGATTATTCCAGCATTGGGATAACAACATTTCAAATTTTCCCCAATGCTTCTTAAGTCAACTGGATGTTTAGAAATGTCTATGTTGTCATCGAAGAGTTTACATTGTAAGGTCTGCTAGGCAATCACCTAGACACAAACCTCAGAGAAACGCATTACTGAAAATTAAAAGATCATAGGTTTATACAAATTTGTATAATCAAATTAAATATAACAGTGACGCTGATCGTAATGCATTGTTATTACTAAGGATGGTGAATTGGCAGTATCGGTAGAGGGTCGGACGCCATGCTTTCCAGCATAGTTACGTCCCTTTACGATCTGAGTTCAAATCCCGCCGAGGTTGACTTTGCCTTTCATCCTTACGGGGTCGATAAAATAAAGTACCAGTAATGCACTGGGTAATTGCTGGCCCTGTGCCTAAAGTAGAAACAGTTATTACTAATGCATGTTTAGCCATTTTCTTTGTGGTCAGAGCAAGAAGTGTCAAAACTAAGTTCGTCAGCTTACCAAATTGTAAGTTGAAATTTTTGAAACATGTGGGCGCATAACGAGGAGAAGGACACACATTGTAGATTTAGCCTATAGCGCTAAATATCCTGATACTGGCTCTGATGTTGAGAGGTGAATAGTGTGGACTATGTAGTGGAATAGGCAGGCTTAGTAGCTGTCTTAGTCTAGTCATAGCATGAGTCAATAATTAGGATCGTTGAAATTATTTTATTTGTGAGAATGAGGACGCATAACTGGGTAAAGGCGACGCACATTGTAAAGTTAACTTAGATCGTTAAAGACCCAAGAGTCGGCTCTGTGTACAACCTTAGAATGAAGTTCAAAATTATTCATAAAAATTACCAAAAATGACTGCAATCTAGATATTTCTCTTAAAGTTCTATATAATTACTTTCTCTAGTAGGAGCCTGGTGCGTTGGCCTACCACCCAGGCTCTGCTGCTAGCCAAACCGAAGAGGGCAAACTGTCCAAGTACCAGCCGCTCTTTGATAGGTTTGTGGTAGAGCCTGTAGCAGTGGATACTTCCAGCGTTCTTGCCCCCCGGACCTCATTCCTGCTCCGCGAGGTTGAATGGCTGTTCCAGCGCGTCTCCTTTTCCGTTTTCCTGTCGGCCGGGACCGGAGAGGATACTAATTCATGTCACACATACACACACACTATAAATTTATCTCTGATAGGTGATCTAACCCCAAGGTTACTAATATATTTTCGTATTTATAAAAATATAAACAACGTATTTTCAATCTGAATTCTTTTTAGCATGTACTGGTTTCAGTCATTATACTGGACTGCGGTCATATTGTGGCATTGTCATGAATTGATTTAATCGCTCATATTTTTTAAAGTCTGATATATATGTCGAACCACTAAATTATGTAATGAGCCTCTGTGAGGTCTGCATCAAGTGCTAGATTTACCATTGTGCTTAGGTGTGCTTATGCACAGGGCCCCGTTGGTCAGAGAAGGGGGTTGGTAGGAGGGGGGGGGGCATCCTCCTGCCAAAATATTTTTACAATGAATTTTTCAAATATTCATAACTTAACTAGCACAACAGGGCCTCATTTGTCCTAAATCCAGCACTGTCTGCGCCCCCAGACAGATGCCTAGTTTGCCTTAATGGTAGCACCAATCCTGCACATATATATACTTATATCAATTATATATATATATATAATACGTTTAGATGTTTCCACATCGCTGCTACGCGACAATGATATTTAGTGATTTATTTATTGATCGCAGCCAGTTAATTATATTTTTTATTTAATTATATAAATTTGTATAAAGCTGTGATCATTTAAGGTTCAGTAATGCGCCACACTGGGGTTTGTACCGTTGGTAGCTGTCTCGTTGACTTTAATGGTAGTCCTGGTTACACACATTGCCAGAAATATAGTTTTACTTTAATTTCCAACGAAAATATATATATACTTTCACTTTTAATGTATTCACTCTGTCTTATTTTCTCTCTCTCTCTCTCCCTCTCTTTCACACACACACACACACACACACACACACACACACACACACACACACACACACACACACACACACACACACACACACACACACACACACACACACACACACACACACTCACTCACTCACTCACTCACTCACTCACTCACTCACTCACTCACTCACTCACTCACTCACTCACTCACTCACTCACTCTTCTCTCTCACGCACTACATTTTCTTTCTCTATTCCTCCCCACACCCAATCTCACACCCTCTTTCTCTCTTTTTCTTTTTCTCTTTATTTCTCTCTCCTTTTCTTTCTCTCTTTATCTTGCTCTCTCTTTCTCACTTCCTCACTCACCTCACCTCTCTCTCTCTACACTTTCATTCTCTATTCCTCCCCACACCTAATCTCACTCTCTCTTTCTTTTTCTTTCCTCCTCTCTCTCCACACTTTCTATCTCTATTCCTCTCGACATCCAATCTCTCTCTCTCTCTCTCTCGCTCTCTCTCTCTCTCTCTCTCTCTCTCTCTCTCTGCTACATTCAAAAGTTACAGACGGTAATTTCATAAACAAATTCATTGAACATATTGCGTTATTTCCACTCGCACCACCATAACCATCATCACCATCACCATTACCACCATCACCAGCTTAACCATCACCATCATTACCACCATCACCACCATTAACACTATAACCATCACCACCATCAACACTCACCATTACCGCCATCAACACCATCACATCCCTACCATCACCACCACCAACATTACCACCGCCGCTGCCACCACCACAACCACCGCCAACATTACCTCCGCTGCCGCCACCATCACAACTTCCCACCACCACCACCAACATCGCCACCACCACAGCTCCCACTACCACTGCTACCAACAACAACATCGCCACCACAACCACCAAAACCAACTCCACCACCACAACCAATACCAACAACAACAACGGTACTTTTGTGTGTCACCAGGTCGACAAATGGTTGGAACCAGTTCGATAATTACAACAACAGTAACCATAACAACGACCGTCTGCAAACAACAACAGTAACAATTGTTGACATGAGATGATAGCTTCTACATGGTTACTTGACCTGCTAGAAATAGCAGTCAATGACTAAGAAAAAAGTCAACACGAACAGCGAACGAAGGAACCTCGAAATGGTTGGTTCACTATGCTAGAAACAGCAGTCAAATCTGCAAACTCAACAACCACCGTAGCACCTGTTGATGAAAGTGCTCGATATGGTCGTTCAACCGGTTAGAAATAGCAGCCAAAGATTGCAAAAATCAACAACAACGAACAGAGAAGTGTCTATGTGGTCGTTTGGCTTGCTAGAAATAGTCAAAACCTACACAAATCAACATCAACAACAGCAATACCAACAAACGAGAAAACCGCTATGTAATCGCTTAATTTGCTGGTAATAGCAGCTAATATCTGCAAACGCAACAACAGTAGCACTTATTTACGCAATGCCTTCTTTGTGGTTGCTCAATCAGCTAGAGATAACAGCCAATGTCTACAAACGCAAAAACAACAATAGCAAACGAAGGAACAGCTGTAAGGTCGTTCACCCTGCTAAAAATAGCAGCTATATCTCCCTCAAAATCATACGTTAGCGTATAGAAAAAAAGAAGGAAAGGACATAGTGGATAATGTAGTGCTCTTTACAGTATGCTCGAGAAAAATATTGGATGGTCATAGCTGGAACGTCTTTGGTGTTTGGTCTTTGGTTTGTTCTGCTCAATCACAGCTGGTCTGGCCTGTGGTTAAACAACAACTGTCACACTTGTTGATAAGGGAGCGACTATATTATCACTCAACCAGCAAGAAATAGCAGCCAATCGTAACACCAACAATAGTAACACTTGTTGACAGGGGAACCTCTACAGAGAACGTGAGTTCTACTAGAAATAGCTGCCAACGTCGGCAAAAACAACAGCGAATAATGAAGCCTCTATGTAGTCATTCGCGTTGCTAGAAATAGCAACCAACGTCGGTAAACGTAACATTTGTTCACGAGGGCGCCTCTATGGGGCCATTAGCTCTGCTAGAAATAGTAGCTAAGATTGTCAAACGCAAGAACAACAAGAACGATAACAACAGCTGCAACGAGCAAGGGAGCCTTTATGTAGTCGTTTAACTTGCTAGAAATAGCAGCTAATGTCTGCAAACGTAACAATAATTTATTGATGCGGAATCCTCTACATAGTCACTCAACCAGCTAAAAAATAACAGCTAAAGTCTACAAAAATCAATAACAACATGGATCACAAAACCCATACCAAATGAAGGAAACACCATGTGGTCGTTCACTCAACTAGAAATAGCAGCTATATCTCTCCCAAATTATACGAATATCATCGGTCACAGCTGGAATGTCATTGGTCTGTTCTGCTCAAACGGGTCTTCATGTGGTCGCTCGGATAGCTAGAAATAGCAGCCAAATCTCCCTCAAATCATACGCTAACGTCATACTAGATACTACTACTGATGCTGCCGTTGTTGCGGCTACTACTACTACTACTACTACTACTACATCTACCATTATCATAAATACCACTCGCCTACCACCACCACCAGCATCACGACGACCACCATCACCATTGACAACACTACCACCATCATCAATATCACCACCAACATCACCAATACGACCACCACCACCGCTAGCAGTATCATCACCACCACAACCACCACTATCATCATCATCATCATCATCATCATCATCATCATTGTAGACAACACTACTACTCCGTCTAGTAATAGGCCCAAACTAGATGTAAAGTGTAGCTCCCAAGGTTGCTTATAAGTCCTCGCCTTATGTAGAATGTAGGTTCTCAAAGCTGATAATAGCTCAGACGAGATGTGAGACATAGTCCCCCAAAGCTGGTAATAGGCCCTAACCAGA
Source organism: Eledone cirrhosa (assembly GCA_964016885.1). Taxonomy (NCBI): domain Eukaryota; kingdom Metazoa; phylum Mollusca; class Cephalopoda; order Octopoda; family Eledonidae; genus Eledone; species Eledone cirrhosa. The sequence continues at coordinate 325,964,805 of OZ024740.1, forward strand.
TGTGAAATGTATCCCCCTACCTCACCCCCAGCTCATGTTATATGTAGGCCTCCAAAGAGGGTAATAGTCCCAAGCCAGATATGAAATGTAGGCCCTCAAAGCTGGTAATAGGCCCTGGCCAGATGTGAAATGTAGATCTCCCTCCCAAAGCTGGTAATAAACCCAGGCCAGATATGAAATGTAGGCCCTCAAAACTGGCAATAGGTCCCATTTAGATATGAAATGTAGGGCCCCAAAGTTAATAACTGGCTCAGGTCAGATGTGAAATGTAGGCCCCAAAAGCTGGTAATAGGCCCAGTTCAGATGTGAAATGTAGGCTTCCAAAGCTGGTATTAGCCCCAGACCAGATGTAAACTGCTCATTAAAGAAAGGAGCCAATCGTCAAGCCGATTCAAGGAAGCATTGGTCTTTTCATTGCTGACACTATCTGCCAGTCGCAACTCCTGGCAGAAGGAACGAGATTTGAACTCAGAACTGACAGAGGCGAAACAGATACCGCAAAGCATTCTATTCGGTTCTTTATCATTTCCGCCAATCCACCGCTCCATGACCGATACTCTATTTATCGACCACGAAAGGATGAAAGGCAAATTCGGCCTCGGCAGGATTTGAACTCAGATCGCCAGAACAAATTTGAAGCATCTAATCTGACGCTCTAACGACTTTAGTATGTATGTATGGTCTCATAACTTCTGGATGGGTCGTAGGAGCGCTGGATTGACATTCTGAGTCTCTTGGGGCATTTTTTAAACCTGGCAGAGAACCGAAACAAATACTGCAAAGCATTCTATCTGACGTTCTAACGACTCGGCTAATTCGTCGTCTAATATTTTAATTACCTGTGCTAAACACGTCGTTTGAATATAAGTTGTGAAGGCGCGCAGCTTTGAGATTAGGGTGTTTGGCTGACAATCGTAAGGTCATGAGTTCGATTCTTGGCGGTGCGTTGTGTCCTTCAGCAAAATACTTTATTACGCGTTGCTGCAGCTCTCTCAGTTGGTAAAAATGAATTGTACCTGTAATTCAAAAGACCAGCCATGTCACACACACACTACGTTAAGGGTGCACGTGTTTGTGGAATGCTCAGCTACTTACACTACAGTACAAGATAGACTGTACTTGTAATTCCAAGGATCAGCCTTGTTACATAAACACTGTGTCACACTGAATCTTCCTGAGAATTATGTAAAGGGTACACGGGTCTATGAAATGATCACCATCTTACACGTTAATTACATGACGGAGGTTCAACGACAAAAAAAGAAAAAACATGTAATGTATACGATATACTTACATGTAGGATGCAGGTTACATATATATCTATATATGGGATTTGCACCAAGAATGTTACTCTCCGTGGCACAAGGCCGGGCAAGGTTGTTTGTGGAAGACCAGCAGTCGCCTATGCATACAAATCTCCCCACTCCATGTCACCGATGTTGTTCAAGCGAAACAGCTTAATGCCAGTGACGTTGCAACCCATTTCTACAGATGAATAAACAGGAGCAACGTGAAATAAAGTGTCCAGGAATCCAACTCTCAGCTTTACGATTGTAAGCCTGACGCTCTAACTATTTAAGCCATGGGCCTTATATATATATATATATATATATATATATATATATATATATATATATATATATATATATATATATATATATATATATATATATATATATATATATATATATATATATATATATATATATATATATATATATATATATATATATACAATATTAAATAAATGGAAAACTATATTTATAAAACCATATTTATTTCATTATATATATTTCGGGGATATCATATTAACAATATGCTATGCCTTCATCAGACAAAATACAATATAAACAGTTTTATAGATAAATATATTCGACATACCGTAATAAACATCAACTTCATTTGAAGAGGTTCACTCTAGCAGTGAAAATACAGAGAGAAAGAAAGAGAGAGAGAAAAGAGGGAAATAAGAAAGAAAGAAAGACGAAACGAAGAAAAGGAAGAAAAAGAAGAAAAAGAAGAAATGCATGGGACAAAATAGAGAGATGGAAAAATAGATAAAGCGAAGAGCTTCATGTAAAGAGACCGAAAGAGATATATATATATATATAGAGAGAGGAAATAGAGATAGATACATATATAAATATAGATATAGTAAATAAGGCACTAAATTACGCATTCAAACATAAATAGAGATAGATACATATATAAATATAGATATAGTAAATAAGGCACTAAATTACGCATTCAAACATACGGACCTAACTAGCAAAGAAATGCATATTATATTATCGGCTAGGAAAACTTTGATAGAATTTGATGACAAATTATGGACCAGAGCAGATAGAGATAGCAATTTTGACATAACTATGGGATCTTCCGACTCAGCTCAAGTAACTGACCTTGTGGGCTTATTTTTAATCAATTCGCTACATAGGAAAATACCTGGTACTACCGGAGGTTTATATAGGGATGACATGCTTTTACTCATTAATAATAATAACCCTGAACTAAATAGAAAATGTAAACAAATTACAAAATTTTTTAATTACTTTAACCTTAAAATAGAAATTGAGAACAACCATAGAATAGTCAATTTCCTAGATATAACATTAAATCTCAACACATGTCTCCACTATCCTTTTCACAAGTTGAATGAAAACTTAAACTATGTCAACTTTAACTCTAACCACCCCAGATCTGTCAAAAACACTATAGTAAACTCAGTCCAAAAGCGTATCTCTAGGATCTCGTCGAATAGAAAGATTTTTGACGAAAAGGCCCAATACTATAATGATGCACTAGCTAGGGCAGGGTATGCTGATAAGATTGTGTACATAGATAATGATAAACAAACTAAACAAAGTAACAACTTTTTTAATTATGGCAACAACATTAACAACTATAATAGAAAGCATTACAATAATTCCAAAGGACAAAAAAGAAATAGAACTAGGAACATAATTTGGTTTGCCCCCCCTTTCTCACTAAACATTAAAACCCACATCGCTAAATTATTTTTCAAAGCTCTTGATAATCGCTTCCCTAGAACACATAGGTACCACTCAATCTTCAATAGGCATACAATTAAATTAACCTATTCATCCACCAAAAATTTAGCACAAAATATTAATAGAATAAATAATAGGAACTTAAAAACTACTGATAATAGCATAAATAATATACAAGTTAACAAATGCAACTGTAGAGATAGATCTAAATGTCCGTTAAATAACAACTGCTTAGTTAAAAATATAGTATACAATTGTAATGTTAATACTGACTCTAATTCTTTTAACTACGTCGGTTCCACATCGACGGAATTTAAACTTCGCTATAATAACCACAAGAATTCTTTCACAGATCCAAATAAAAAATCTTCAACGGCACTATCAGGTGTACTCTGGCAACTTAAGCTAGATAACGTTAGATATTCGACGGCTTGGAATATAGTCTCAAGAGGGATTCCTTTTAATTCATCCTCTGAGACATGTGACCTCTGCGCAGAGGAGATATTCTTTATACTAAAATCTAAAAATTCCCTTAACCTACGGACAAATTTATTCAGTTGTTGCAAACATAGATTAAACTCAACGTTTAAATATAAATTTAAATTTAAAATGTAGTATATTTAGTTTGATTTATATTTATATGAGAACTAGCCGATAAATCTTTTGATTCCTAAATCTTTGATTCCCTCTTTTTACTGTTTATTTTATTGTATTTATTTTTATTTTTATTTTTTATTTTTATTTTTATCTAAACATTCCTCATGAAAAATTAAGCTACCCTAAAAGCCGATGCTCCAAATTTTATGAATTAACCTTACACTTGATAAACTTATATATTAAATATAGGAACATATGTAGACATTATTGGACATCATAACCTTTTTTTTTTTGCGATATTCCTTGCTAGATGTGATTTGATAGATAATTTTTGGCTTTGTCTTGTAGTGAACTTGGCAATATATTGTCAATTAACCTTGAAGGGTTGTTCTTTGTGGTTTATTTTTTATTTTTATTTTTATTTTTATTTTTATTTTTATTTTTATTTTTATTCTTTTAGTATTGTAGTATTCTATAATATTTTTATATTTTTATTTTTTATTTTTTATTTTATTTTATTTTTATTTTTAATATTTTTATATGTAAAGTTTTAATACGTAATAATTTTAAAACATAGTATTTTTAATATGCAATATTTTTATTATGTAATATTCTTTCGTAATATTCTTTTTTAGTTTTCTATTCTATATTTTTATATTTTTATATATTTTTACTTATTATCATTATTATTGTTATCTCTGCTTATAATATAATATATATTTTCGATTAGTATATTGAAATCTGCTCTCTATTTCTGCTTGATAGATAATCTTGTAGAGTAATCGCAAGAATAATAATACGCTCAAATGTTTATACCACATTGAGAATGTTTTCCGGTAACTTTGAATTTGCGGAGTGAATCAGTTGGATTCACATAGACATATGAATTTTTTAAAAAACTAAACATAAGATAATGAATTTTCACGCATTGTGAATACTTGTTTCATTCAGGAATACTGATATTTACAATATAGTGTAAGTTTTATAAATACTAATACATTAAAACATAGGGTTTTCTACGCCTCGAATATGTCTGGCTATTTTTAAATTTTTCTCTCTCTATATCTCTCTATATCTCTCTATATCTCCCTTACATTAATACTTGAGCTAAATAAATAAATAAATAAATAAATAAATAAATAAATGCATCATTGATACACTTACTCAAAATGACCTCCCACTACCTAATTTTTCTATATCTATATTTATATATGTATCTATCTCTATTTCCTCTCTCTATATATATATATATATCTCTTTCGGTCTCTTTACATGAAGCTCTTCGCTTTATCTATTTTTCCATCTCTCTATTTTGTCCCATGCATTTCTTCTTTTTCTTCTTTTTCTTCCTTTTCTTCGTTTCGTCTTTCTTTCTTTCTTATTTCCCTCTTTTCTCTCTCTCTTTCTTTCTCTCTGTATTTTCACTGCTAGAGTGAACCTCTTCAAATGAAGTTGATGTTTATTACGGTATGTCGAATATATTTATCTATAAAACTGTTTATATTGTATTTTGTCTGATGAAGGCATAGCATATTGTTAATATGATATCCCCGAAATATATATAATGAAATAAATATGGTTTTATAAATATAGTTTTCCATTTATTTAATATTGTAAATATACTCCAAGTATTTGTCGAGTGCTTTTATATCAGTTATAAATATTTACTAGTTGTAACCCAACAATTTTAAATATAACTTTACATATATATATATATATATATTTATATATATATATATATATAAGTATGTATACGTACATACATATATGTATACAAACGTACAGTAGTATGTATATATATATACATACATGCACACACATATATATACGTACGTATGGGTTTACCGAACATTAAACAAACAAACAGCTCGAATTACGCCGTACAGTGTTCGGCAACCATCGTCGCCTTTTTGTTCAAGACTGACACAGGAACGATGTACTAGTTTCAAGCTTATTAGCTATCGTCAGCACCGTATACCTTCCTATCAGATGATTGAACGTTTGAAAGTATATACTTTCCTTGTGCATATTAACGGCTGAAGTATACACACACACACACATATATATATATATATATATATATATATATATATATATATATATATATATATATGCATGTGTGTATATACTTCATTTTTGTATTTCTTTTGCAAGATTTATTATCTGAAAACGTATTGAAACAGACAGTGTTATACTTTGGGAGGGTCATGCTGCCAATAAGAACACACGCACCTGTTAGTTTCCACTTGAATTTCACCGTGTAACATATGTTTTGTTCCCCGGTTCTAAGTGTCATTTCCTGGTTTGTTATATCCCATTATTATTAAAAAAACACTATTATTTAAAAAGAAGTTTGGGTTTGTGGTCAGGAGTTTGATATTTCGAAATTTTCATATTTTTCAAGAAAAAACACATTTTTTTAAAATTTATCAGTTCATATAATTAAATCAACAGAGTATATATTTATTTTATTACACAAGCTTATCAAAAAACAAACAAGTAAAAACAAATAACACTTATAAAGCAACTTATGCACGTCAGAAATGACTGGATTTCCTGGATTTGCGGTTGTAGTCCAGGTCGCATTCCCGCACTAGCCCCCAGATATAGTCCCCCATCATTTTTTCATTGTAGTGGCCCTGGTACCTCCGCTCTATCTCTTTCACATCTTGGTGGAATCGTTCGCCTTGTTCTTCTGAGTAGGCGCCCATATTGTCCTTGAAGTTTTCCAGGTGAGCGTCCAGCATATGGAGTTTAAGCGACATCCTGCATCCCATGGCGCCAAAAGCCTTTATCAGATCCTGCACCAGTTGCTGGTAGTTTTCAGCTCTGTAGTTGCCCAGGAAGCCCTTAACAACTGCCTTGAAACAGTTCCATGCTGTTCTCTCAATCCTATTGAGCTTATTGGAGAACTCGTTAGACTCAAACACCTTCTTTATATGAGGTCCAACAAAAATTCCACCTTTGATTTTGGCCTCAGATAACTTGGGGAAGAACTCAAGAAGGTACTTAAAAGCAGCTGATTCTTGGTTGAGAGCCTTCACAAACCGCTTCATCAACCCCAAATTAATGTGCAGTGGCGGCATGAGCACAATCCTGAGATCAACCAATGGCTCCCACATGACGTTCCGGGTCCCTACTACAAATTCTGTTCGCTGCTCCCAGTTCTTTCTTTTGTAGTGGTCAGAGGTGGCTCTGCTGTCCCAAAGGCAGAGGAAGCATTGGAATTTGATAAAGCCTCCTTGGAGTCCAAGCAGGAAAGCCACCATCTTGAAGTCTCCAATGATTTCCCAATTGTACTGGTTGTATTGCAGAGCTTCCAAGAGGACTTTCACACTGTAGTAATCTTCCTTCAGGCAGACTGATGAGCTAGGGGCAGTGTCGGGAACTTGTTTCCATTGTGGAGGAGGGCAGCCTTCAAACTTGTGGTGGAGCTGTCTATAAATAGCCGCCACTCCTTGGGCACGAACGGCACCCCAATAACGTCAAACAGTCCAGGCTCGTCATGGCAGAAGCAGAGGCCATCCCCAAGAGTGTAAAAGCCTGAGAAAGGTTCGTGTCGACTTCTCTGACTTGTCACCTGCACTTTCTTCTTGACCAAGTTCCACTGCTTCATCCTGGAGACGAATAGCTCTGCATTGGACTTGGTCAAACCCATATCCCTGACCAAGTCATTGACTTCTTTTTGGTTTGGGAAGTGAGGAACTTTTTCTGGTACCTCAGGCAGGTAATCCAAGTCCTCAGCATCCATCTCCTCTTCTTCATCAGAATACTTATCTTGGACTTCATCTGGAGCAGGTGGCACTGGCACGGGATATTTGGAGCAGTGAAGAATTGGAGCAATTGATGATGGAAGATCTGGATAATCTACATCAGCAGCATTCTTTCCTTTCCGCCGCCTGCTAACATCCACCATGCAAAAAAAGCAGTTTGTGGCGTGGTCTGTTGGCTCTAACCAGACCAGTGGGTTGGAAAATTTCAGGGACCTTTTCTCACCTCGCAGCCACCCTTCCAGCGGCTTCTTACAGTGCTCACAACAGTAGTGAGGGGCCCAGGGTTTGTTCTGGTCCCCAACTGGCATCCCGAAGTACTTCTGGTAGGCTTCACAAAACTTCGCCGACGTTTCCAAGGAGAATTTTTTGCCTCTTTTCTTTATATACTCACCGCATATAAAACAGAAAGAGTCAGGGTGGTGCCGGCAGCCTCTTGAAACCATTCTAAAAATATAGAAATACATGCAGTCAGAAAATATAGATCTGAAAGTATAAATAAAAACATGTTAAATGAACATACATGTATAAAATAAGTAGGGTAATTCAAGCTAAAGTCATCAAATTTTGAAAACAAAAATTAATATTTAGCACCAAATTGCAGTGCAGTTCAATGAAAGAAATGTTTAATTACAAGTCTAATGTCATGATCGAAACCTAAAATACAAAATAAATTTGATATGCAATACAAAATAAATATTGGAAAGGGAAATACATATTTAAATAATATAAAAGAACACTAATCATACTAATGAAAATTCGTGCTTAAAACACAACTTACCCTTTATTCAGGGTGCGAAAATCCAGTATCAATAAATCTCTTTAATCCACTTTTTAACAATTTTATACTTTATTGCACTTTTATAATTTTCTTTAGGTATTACTCTTTATTTTATAATTTTAATTTAACCTGAGACATATATAAAAAAAAATCATTTAACATAAGCAAATTAAACTTACATACAACGTAAAATCCAGCATACAAATAATTCTAGTGAATAGCTTAGAATTTTTACAAACCCAAACTTTTAACTGTTTAATAGCACTTTTTTTTATTTATCTGGGACCTAAGCAACACAAAAAAGTAACTACAAGCCAGGAACAGAGAAAATTTTTTTTTTTTGTTACACAGTGTTTATTATAAATTTCCAATTGGTTAATTTAATAACCTGATGGTTGTTTATTTATTGTCAAAGCTCTTTCGTCACACATTCTGTGACCTCTGCAGTGACTAATTTGTTATTGTGTGTCTCTCCTTTCTTCTGCCTTACACCATCATGTTTTTGTCATCATCTGGCTGATGAACGACTAGGTTGAAACATCAAAGTTACTGCCACTTTTCAACTTTAGAAATGTATTTCTAGTATTAAGTGCTTATTCAGTTAATGTTTTAAATACAACAGCATTTTCAACACATATTCGTGTGTGTGTGTGTGTGTGTGTGTGTGTGTGTGTGTGTGTGTGTGTGTGTGTGTGTGTGTGTGTGTGTGTGTGTGTGTGTGTGTGTGTGTGTGTGTGTGTGTGTGTGTGTGTGTGTGTGTGTGTGTGTGTGTGTGTGTGTGTGTGTGTGTGTGTGTGTGTGTTCAGGATATCTGTAGATAAAAGGTCAAGGAAAACAATGCAAGAGAGCTTATTTAGTATAAATAAAGTTTCATAAAGTTTAAATATATATATATAGTGTAGGTAGTACGGTGAAATACTGGTGCTGGTACTAAATCAAGCACTCTATGCACAAACAGAGTGTATATAATAGGAAAAAAGTTTCGTTTACATGAAAAATATTTATTGCGTATCGACCTGTTCCGTGCGTTTCGCAGAGGATTGCTTCAAGGTGACCCATAGGAGTTATGGACCCGACTCCAGTATCGATCTGTTCCTCAGACTGGTGATGCGACAAAAGATATATTTTAGGTCGATACGCAATAAATATTTTTCATAAGTAACGAAACTTTATGAAACTTTATTTATACTAGACTTGTGTATATAAGTAACGTGTGTATATTGATATTATACGCAGGTATATATATACATGTAGATATGATACATCAAATAAAATCGTAATTGACAATATATATAATACATAGAAATTGAACGAAGACTGCGTTACACTGTCCTATTTAATCAGTAACGTAATCCATGATACATTAAAAAAGACGATATTATATATAAACTGCATTAGGAAATTAGTATGTTTATTTAAGCGATGGCCAACTGGAAGTGTTGACATTTCAGAAATTTTAAAGAAGTGAATCTTTAAATAAACGAAATATATTTAATCAACAGCCACGAAATTTAGTAAATAAATTATGTAATATTCATTCAGTGGATTGGCAGTATCGGTAGAGAGTCGAACACAATGCTTTGAAGCATAGAGTTACGTCCCTTTATGATCTGAGTTCAAATCCCGCCGAGGTTAACTTTGCCTTTCATCCTTACGGGGTCGATAAAATAAAGTACCAGTAATACACTGGGTAATTGCTGGCCTTGTGCCAAAAGTAGAAACAATTATTTATTCAAAGGGCGGTGGATTGGCAGTATCGGTAGAGGGTCGGACGCCATGCTTTGACGCATAGAGTTACGGCCCTTGCCATTCTGAGTTCAAATCCCGCCGAGGTTAATTTTACCTTTCATCCTTACGGGATCGATAAAATAAAGTACCAGTAATACACTGGAATAATTGCTGGCCTTGTGCCAAAAGTAGAAACAATTATTTATTCAAAGTAATCCAACTTATTTTATAAACGCGATAAAAAAAATAAACCGTACGCAGTCCCGCAGACCTTCCTTTATTATATAATATATATATGCGTGTGTGTGTGTAATATATATATGTACATATATATATTACACACACACACACATATATATATATATATATATATATATATATATATATATATATATATATATATATATATATATATATATATTATAAGGAATTTATATCTAGTAACATTTATATACACACAGATGCATATCAATGCTAGCAAATATATAGGTTTTGTCTTATGAACATTGTGGTTCAATGCATGGGGTTGCAAAACAATAATATGAGAGACGTAAAATAAGAAAATTATAAAATTAACTTACTTACTAAAAAATCACTTCCAACTAATTAGTTTCTGGAATGGAGTAAATATATTTTCCGAAGAAACATATAGAAAATCATTCCGTCATCAGGAAAGTCTTTTTCATTTGTCGAGCAATATTTGGCCATGACTGCTACTATGGTAGTAGGCTGGCCGCTGTCTTATTAACCACTCGCTTTCCACTGATTGACCTCGATGTCACGTGATTGATTCTTTTTGAATTTGCCACAGACGTAGAGGCAGTGATTTTCTCAATGGCTAGGAATCCAGTCCACGCTTCGCTATTTCCTTTCCACTGAATTATTTTTTTAATAAGTTTCCAGAGTCCTCGCTATGCCTGGAGACTTACACGGAAAAAGACTTTCCTGATGACGGAATGATTTTCTATATGTTTCTTCGGAAAATATATTTACTCCATTCCAGAAACTAATTAGTTGGAAGTGATTTTTTAGTAAGTAAGTTAATTTTATAATTTTCTTATTTTACGTCTCTCATATATATATATATATATATATATATATATATATATGTATATATATATATATATATATATATATATATATATATGTATATATATATGTATATATGTATATATATATATATGTATATATGTATATATATATGTGTATATGTGTATATATATATATATATATATATATATATATATATATATATATATATGTATATATATATATGTATATATGTATATATATATATATATGTATATATGTATATATATATATATATATATGTATATATGTATATATATATATATGTATATATGTATATATATATATATATATAACGAAGGAAATGTGGTAAGGAACCAGATGGATCATAACGCACCAAAGTACTCAATACTTAGGGTAATAGAGTGGGTAATAGGAACAAGTAGGACCCCGACAGCTGAGCTCAAGCCGTTTCGACGGCTAATTCTGGACTCAGAATTAGCAGTCGAAACGGCTTGAGCTCAGCCGTCGGGGTCCTACTTGTTCCTATATATATATATATACCCCATTATTCTTGTTCTTGTGTGTTGGCATGTAAACAGAACTGCATGTGTATATGTATGTTATATAAAATGTATATGTATATATGTATATAGAGAGAGGGGGAGAGAGATAACAGTCATACATGGTATATTATCATATAACAGACTAAAATGAAAGAACTAGAAATTAAGGTCAGTATGCTCTCTTCAAAATCACAAGGCCTCCTGCCAAACGCCCTACTTACTCCCATCCTGCCCTCAACCCCACCTCAAGTGTGGTCTGTCCTGTTTCAACTACGATATTTGATTTACCTGGAATCACCAGATTGTTGCAGGTGTTACATCCTCGTTAATATTGTTGTTGTTGTTGTTGTTGTTTTGTTGTTGTTGTTTTGTTGTTGTTACTGTTTTTATTATTGTCGTAATTGTTGTTAGTGGTGTGGGAGCTAATGTTATCGTTGTTGTTGTTACTTTTGTTGTTTTTGATGTCATTGGTGTTGATGTCATTGTTGTTGTTGTTGTTGTTGTTACTTTTGTTGTTTTATATGTCATTGTTGTTGTTGATTAGCCTTGATTGAGTGTTTCCAGCTGTGACCAGACCACGTTTACCATCCACCAGATGCTAGCAAACTCTTGATCAACGGAACAGCCTGCTCTTGAAATTAACGTGTAAGTGGTTACCATTGTGCTTAGGTGTGCTTACGCATAGGGCCCCGTTGGCCAGGAGGGGAGGGGGCGGCCTGTCTTCCTGTCCCCAAAAAATGTTTACCTCCTTCCGGGTCAAACTAAAGGGCCTCATAACTTAACTAGCACAGTACATTTGTCCTAAATCCGGCACTGGACACATGTACTCATAACGTAATTCTCAAGGAGATTCAGTATAACACAGTGTATAAGGAGGCTGGATACTAGATATTTGAATTACAGGTGCAGTGCATTCTAGATATTTGAATTACAGGTGCAGTGCATTCGACTTCCAAGCAGTCTCTGTCTATCTAATTTCATTCACAAAGCTGCGCTCGAACCATAGCTACGGGAAATGACTGAGGTCTATGATGTCACGAAGTGGGATCGAGCCCGGGATTCATCATTGCGAAGTGAAATTCTTAAACATTCGGTATGGTACGTCCACGATGGCAATAGATATACATAACCGCAGCTGTAAAATGCCCTGACATAAACGCAAACAAATCGACTCCAAATCAATGTTATCTGCGAACTCAAACGAATATTGTCCATATAATTTCTGAAATTATGGTAGGCCAAATTTGTTCAATTTAGTTGTAGTGATTAGTTAAGCTGTTATTATCAAATATCAACCAATATATAAGAAACTTCGATATGCAATAAACATAACATGTACATAAATTGTAGCGCATATACAAATAGATGTGTGTTTTGATAGTTTGGGGAGAAAAATATAATTCTTGCGGGAGCCATGGCTCTCTTGCCACCCACCCCCAGTTCCACCCCCTCTCCTATATCTAAACTCAACTCGACCCACCAGGTAGATATTACACAAGACATTAAGTAAAACTAATCATGTCCTTCAGAACAACACCCAAAGCACCCAAAGCATAACAACAACGAAACCTACGCCAATTACTAGTACGGGGTTGACGAGCGTCATCAAGCAGCAGTTTTTTTTACGTGGTTTCTATATATATATATATCTGCAGCAACCACTACCACTTTACGTAATCGGTATATATATTTGTTGTATATTTAATTATACAAATTTATTTAAAACTATGATCCTTTAAGCTTAGTTAAGCGTCATTCTGAGGTCTATGCCTTTGGTGGCTGTCTAACTAACCTAATGATAGCACTAATTCTACGTCCATAATGGCCATAGATATATAAAGAAAGGCTGAGATTTTGACATAGTTTGTGTATTGCTCTCAGTATTAACACAATTAGTGGATTGTCAACCATCTTGTGTACTTTAATCCATTTTCGCTAAATATTTTGCGCCCTAAGCTAGCTCTACAATCTGTGTCCCTTCTTTACTATGAATCCATTCTCTCAAATATAACAATTTAATATTAAGTCTGCATTTTCTACTACACAGTCCACACACAACCACAGCAGATATGTGACACCATACAACACTTCCATGTTGAATACTTCCACAACGCTGTTACACGTCAAAGACGTTTAGTGATTGATTTATTGATTGCAGAAAGTTATATATTTAAGTTAATTTTTCCTCCAAATTTCGAATTAGTTTCTGCAGCTTCGAAAATAGTTGTTTGGATCACAAATAGAGAACGCTGGTGTATCAATATTTTAGTGAAAGAATCTGTTTGAAATCTTACGTGTCATTCTCTTAGATTAAGTCAATATAGTTAAAACATTATTATTTTTACTTTTTTTTTTCAGTAAAAAATTAATATCTAAAAACAGAAAAGGAAGGGAAAGACAAGGGCTCTAGGGTCACAGAAGAATAGGAGAGGGAAAGGAGAAATATGCATAAAACTGTGATCTTTTAAGGTTCAGTAATGCGTCTTTCAGTTGTCTGATTAGGAAGGATGAGAGAAGTAGTGTGGTTTGTGGGTGTCGGCTGAGTAAGTGAAATAAAAAGACAAATAGATACATTACTGCATATGTAGATGAATAGCTGATTAGGTGGATAGATGGATAGATAGATGGGGGAAGAAAAGGGTGGATAGAGGGTTTGCTGGATGGTTGAATAGGTAGACATATGGATAGTTATATGGATAGATGGATAAATGGGAAGATAGATAGGTAGATGGATAGATAGGTGGGTGAATAAAAGGGTAGATAGAGGTTTTGCTGGATGGTTGAATGAATAAGTGGATATATAGATAGATGGATGGTTAGATGGATAGATGGATAGATTAATGGGCATATAGAGAGGTAACTGCATAGATGACCAGATGGATACATAGCTGGGGAGATAGAGGGGTGGATGGTTAGATGACCAGATGGATGAGTGGATAGATACATAGCTGGAGAGATAGAAGGGTGGATGGTTAGATGACCAGATGGATGAGTGGATAGATACATAGCTGGAGAGATAGAGGGGTGGATGGTTAGATGACCAGATGGATGAGTGGATAGATACATAGCTGGAGAGATAGAAGGGTGGATGGTTAGATGACCAGATGGATGAGTGGATAGATACATAGCTGGAGAGATAGAAGGGTGGATGGTTAGATGACCAGATGGATGAGTGGATAGATACATAGCTGGAGAGATAGAAGGGTGGATGGTTAGATGACCAGATGGATGAGTGGATAGATACATAGCTGGAGAGATAGAGGGGTGGATGGTTAGATGACCAGATGGATGAGTGGATAGATACATAGCTGGAGAGATAGAAGGGTGGATGGTTAGATGACCAGATGGATGAGTGGATAGATACATAGCTGGAGAGATAGAAGGGTGGATGGTTAGATGACCAGATGGATGAGTGGATAGATACATAGCTGGAGAGATAGAAGGGTGGATGGTTAGATGGATGAATGGATGGATGGATGGATGGATGTGTGGATAGATAGATAAATGGCTGGCTGCGTGGATGGATGGAGACAGAAAGGGGGGAGGGAGGGAGAGAGAGAGAGTGAGAGATAGAGAGAGAGAGAGAGAGAGAGAGAGAGAGAGAGAGAGAGAGAGAGAGAGAGAGAGAGAGAGAGAGAGAGAGAGAGAGAGAAACAAGGAGAGAAAACGGGAGAGACAAAGAGAAAGACAGACAGTTGCGTTGATAAATGGATAGACAGATAAACTAATAGCTGGTCGGATCATTAAGGAAGGAAAAGACGGTAAAACTACGATTGACAAGGAGAAAAGGTAAGTTTCAGATAGACGAATGTAAACATATAGTATAGGTATATAACCTATAGTATAGGTATATAACATATAGTATAGGTATATAACCTATAGTATAGGTATATAACATATAGTATAGGTATATAACCTATAGTATAGGTATATAACATATAGTATAGGTATATAACATATAGTATAGGTATATAACATATAGTATAGGTATATAACCTATAGTATAGGTATATAACATATAGTATAGGTATATAACCTATAGTATAGGTATATAACATATAGTATAGGTATATAACCTATAGTATAGGTATATAACCTATAGTATAGGTATATAACATATAGTATAGGTATATAACATATAGTATAGGTATATAACATATAGTATAGGTATATAACCTATAGTATAGGTATATAACATATAGTATAGGTATATAACCTATAGTATAGGTATATAACATATAGTATAGGTATATAACCTATAGTATAGGTATATAACCTATAGTATAGGTATATAACATATAGTATAGGTATATAACATATAGTATAGGTATATAACATATAGTATAGGTATATAACATATAGTATAGGTATATAACCTATAGTATAGGTATATAACATATAGTATAGGTATATAACCTATAGTATAGGTATATAACATATAGTATAGGTATATAACATATAGTATAGGTATATAACCTATAGTATAGGTATATAACATATAGTATAGGTATATAACATATAGTATAGGTATATAACCTATAGTATAGGTATATAACATATAGTATAGGTATATAACATATAGTATAGGTATATAACATATAGTATGGGTATATAACATATAGTATAGGTATATACCCTATAGTATAGGTATATACCCTATAGTATAGGTATATAACATATAGTATAGGTATATAACATATAGTATAGGTATATAACATATAGTATAGGTATATAACCTATAGTATAAGTATATAACCTATAGTATAGGTATATAACATATAGTATAGGTATATAACCTATAGTATAGGTATATAACATATAGTATAGGTATATAACATATAGTATAGGTATATAACATATAGTATAGGTATATAACATATAGTATAGGTATATAACCTATAGTATAGGTATATAACCTATAGTATAAGTATATAACCTATAGTATAGGTATATAACATATAGTATAGGTATATAACATATAGTATAGGTATATACCCTATAGTATAGGTATATACCCTATAGTATAGGTATATAACATATAGTATAGGTATATAACATATAGTATAGGTATATAACATATAGTATAGGTATATAACCTATAGTATAGGTATATAACATATAGTATAGGTATATAACCTATAGTATAGGTATATAACATATAGTATAGGTATATAACCTATAGTATAAGTATATAACCTATAGTATAGGTATATAACATATAGTATAGGTATATAACCTATAGTATAGGTATATAACCTATAGTATAGGTATATAACCTATAGTATAGGTATATAACCTATAGTATAGGTATATAACCTATAGTATAGGTATATAACCTATAGTATAGGTATATAACCTATAGTATAGGTATATAACCGATAGTATAAGTATATAACCTATAGTATAGGTATATAATCTATAGTATAGGTATATAACATATAGTATAGGTATATCACATATAGTATAGGTATATAACCTATAGTATAGGTATATAACCTATAGTATAGGTATATAACCTATAGTATAAGTATATAACCTATAGTATAGGTATATAACCTATAGTATAGGTATATAACATATAGTATAGGTATATAACATATAGTATAGGTATATAACCTATAGTATAGGTATATAACATATAGTATAGGTATATAACATATAGTATAGGTATATAACATATAGTATAGGTATATAACCTATAGTATAGGTATATAACATATAGTATAGGTATATAACCTATAGTATAAGTATATAACCTATAGTATAGGTATATAACCTATAGTATAGGTATATAACATATAGTATAGGTATATACCCTATAGTATAGGTATATAACCTATAGTATAGGTATATAACATATAGTATAGGTATATAACCTATAGTATAGGTATATAACCTATAGTATAGGTATATAACATATAGTATAGGTATATAACATATAGTATAGGTATATAACCTATAGTATAGGTATATAACCAATAGTATAGGTATATAACATATAGTATAGGTATATAACATATAGTATAGGTATATAACCTATAGTATAGGTATATAACCTATAGTATAGGTATATAACCTATAGTATAGGTATATAACATAGTATAGGTATATAACATATAGTATAGGTATATAACCTATAGTATAGGTATATAACATATAGTATAGGTATATAACCTATAGCATAGGTATATAACATATAGTATAGGTATATAACCTATAGCATAGGTATATAACATATAGTATAGGTATATAACCTATAGTATAGGTATATAACTTATAGTATAGGTATATAACCTATAGTATAGGTATATAACATATAGTATAGGTATATAACCTATAGTATAGGTATATAACCAATAATATAGGTATATAACATATAGTATAGGTATATAACATATAGTATAGGTATATAACCTATAGTATAGGTATATAACATATAGTATAGGTATATAACCTATAGTATAGGTATATAACCTATAGTATAGGTATATAACATATAGTATAGGTATATAAAATATAGTATAGGTATATAACCTATAGTATAGGTATATAACCTATAGTATAGGTATATAACATATAGTATAGGTATATAACATATAGTATAGGTATATAACATATAGTATACGTATATAACATATAGTATAGGTATATAACCTATAGTTTAGGTATATAGCATATAGTATAGGTATATAACCTATAGTATAGGTATATAACATATAGTATAGGTATATAACATATAGTATAGGATTATAACATACAGTATAGATATATAACATATACTATAGGTATATAACATATAGTATAGGTATATAACAGATAGTATAGATAAATAACCTATAGTATAGGTATATAACCTATAGTATAGGTATATAACATATAGTGTAGGTATATAACATATAGTGTAGTTATATAACATATAGTATAGTTATATAACATATAGTATAGGTATATAACATATAGTATAGGTAAATAACATAGTATAGGTATATAAACTATTGTATAGGTAAATAACCTATAGTATAAGTATATAACATAGTATAGGTACATAACATAGTAACAGCATAAAACTTATAGTATAGGCAAATAACATAGTATAGGTAAAATTTATAGTATAGACATAACATAGTATAGGTAAAACTTATAGTATAGACATATATATACGAATATAACAGTTTAGACACTAACATATTATATAAGCATAAAACAAACAGAATTCTTTTTTTTTCATGTCTGGTACTTATTTTATTGATCTGTCTTTTATCGAACTGCTAAATATGGGACATAAACACAGACACAAACGTAATCACAGACTCATACACACACACACTCTCTCTGATACATACACATATGTATTATATATATGTATATATATATAATATATATACATATGTGTGTGTGTGTGAGTATGTCTATGTCTGTGTGTGTGAAGGCGCGTGCCTTTGTGGTTAGGGCATTCAGCTCACAGTCGTAAGGTCGTAAGTTCGATTCTCGGTGGCGCGTTGTGTCTTTGAGTAAGACACTTCATTTTACGTAGCTCCAGTCCACTTAAATGGCAAAAATGAGTTTTTACCGTAATTCGAACGGTCAACCTTGTCACATTCTGTCTCACGCCGAATCTCCCTGAGAACCACATTAAGGGTACGCGTGTCTGTGGAATGTTCAGTTACTTACACATTAATTTCACGAGCAGGCTGTTCCGAGATCCGTATGATATATATATATATATATATATATATATATATATATACACATCGGAAAAGGTTCAGGACACCGACGACAGGGCTCAAGCCGTTTCGACGGTGGACCATTATATATATATATATATATATATATATATATATATATGTGTGTGTGTGTGTGTGTGTGTGTGTGTATGTATGTTATGTCGGGTCACTCTTCAGTGCTACTGGTAACATGTAACCCAGTACAACCTGTGGCATAATCGGGTCGTCGGCGGCTAAACCGGCAACCCCACCAAGTTTACTTGGTAAGGAAGCTGATTATGGACACCCTGCAGAACAAAAAACAAAACCTGACAAAGGGCGGAAGAACTCATAAAAGTCAACGGCCATCTAAATGTGTGTAAATATGTAATACACATGTACATATGTATGTATATGTATATGTGTATATGCATGGGTGTATGTATATGCGCGGGGACATAGAAATAGTCGGGCTGGACACCCGATTACGCGCCGTTAAACCACTGGAAGTGAAGGACCCCTAGCCTTTGTCAGGGCATTCTTCTAGTAGAAGGCAACTCGGGAAACTGGGATAACTCCGATATAAAACCTGCTGCTCGGTAGTTACCGATGATGTTGATCTTTTCTTCTTTTCGGGTTATAGCTACTGCCGCTCAGAGAGTGGGATTGGCTCAGTGCACAGTCTTTCCTCACCTTAAAAAATTCTTCACGCACAAGCATTGCACGATAGAATTAATTAATTATTATTAATAATGGTATATCGTGCAATGGCCATACTCGATAACGAGGGGGCAGCCATCATATATACATATATATATATATACAGGGTGTCTCCAAAAAATGTATACACACTTCAACAGCATTCTAATATATGTGTGTAAACATTTTGGGGGGACGCCCTGTGTATATATATACATTAATAATTGTTTCTATTTTAGGCACATGGCCAGCAATTATCCCAGTGTATTACTGGTACTTTATTTTATCGACCCCGTAAGGATGAAAGGCAAAGTTAACCTCGGCGGGATTTGAACTCAGAACGTAAAGGGCCATAAGTCTATGCTGAAAAGCATGGTGTCTGACGCTCTACCGATACAGCCAAACCATTAAATAATAGTAATAATAAATGTGAAAACTAAAATCCGAAGAGGGTTCGATAAAGATTATATATATATATATATAAACCCGTAGAGCAAGTATTTATTATAATAAGAACAATTTAAATTTTAAGCAAAGAATCACTGCTTTCACCCTTAACGGGATCTTCTGAAATAAAAAAATAAAAAATCAATCTGTGGACGCAGAAGTAAATATTTCGAAAAACGTTGCAACCGAAGGAAAACAGGAAGACGATACTTTGGTTCGTGATGACGTTCCCTGGCAATGAATATATATATCATACGGACCTCTAGTTTTCTACCAAATATAATTTGACTTACAATGCATTGGTCAACCTGTGGCTATAGTAAAAGACACTTGACTAAAATGCACGCAGCGGAATAGAACCCAGAACATCGTGGTTGTGAACTGAACTCTTTAACCACACAGTTATACCCGGCATAAAACGAAATATAATATAGAAAGAAGAAGAAAAACAAATAGAAAGAAAGAAAGAAAAGAGAATGAATGAATGGAATTAAAACTGGAGAGTGAGAGAAAGAGAGAGATGTGAAGCGGAGAGAAAGGAGGAAGAGAAAGAGAGATGTATGAATAAAAGCAGGAAGAGAGACGGTTTATCGAGTAGTATAGTTGAGTTCTTGGGCCGCTGGTTATAAACAGCTGTGTCGGTCGCTGTCAGTATATCGACAGAGTAACAAAGCAGGCATTTATTTTAAAGTGTTGCTGTTGTTATTGCTTTAATTCTCATCGGTTGACCAGAAAACGTACGTCTAGTTACTTTGCACTAAATACATTTATATATAAAAAGTATATATTCTATATATTTTCCTCGCATATTTTCTCCAAACGAAGCCTCATAAACATATATACACTTATGTATATATATAGTTATTAATATATATTATATATTTTCCTCGCATTTATCTGAACAAAACATTTAGAAGTATAAACACATAAGTCTATATTTATATATATAATATATTTATTAATATTATTATTTTGGTAAACTCTTGGAACTATCATTAACAATGCCAGGGGATTCTTCTGATGAAACCACCACCTCTGCTCCGAGCAAAGAAGC
>OZ024740.1:325993889-326138889 GCA_964016885.1 Eledone cirrhosa
TTCATAGATTTTTTTTTTTTTTTTGTTTTTTTTTTGTTTTTTTTTTTAATAAGGGCCACTGTCCTATTATGTGGTTGTTGCTACAGCTCACATCTGTGTAGATTTAACTGGCTTCCTTAGAGATTGTATCTCATGAGGTTTCTTGGGTGTTTTAATGACAGGGCCCCCAGTCTTGTTAAAATTCATACCTATGCAAGTTTAACTTGTCACCCACGAGATATCTCATAGTTTGTATGTCTTAATAAGGGCCCCAGTTCTATCATGTTACAGTTTACACCTGTTTAGATTTAGCTGGACTTCGATAAGGTCGTATCTCATAGGTTTCTTGTTTTAATAATACCATACAAAGCAACAAGAAAAGAAGTCTTGCTTAAGAACACAATGCACCCCACCAATCTAAGAATCGAACTCACGAACTCGTGATTGCGAGTCTAACACCCTAACCTAATTAAATACAATCGTTACATTGTATTTAATTCGCAGTCCAAGCCATGCAAGCGTGGAATAGCAGACGTAAAAGCAATGGTGACGATGATCTGAGTGGTGGATGAATTTTTTTATTTAAATGTCTGTCATGATAAAATGCACCCAGTATACTCTGTAAAGTCGGTGCAAATGCTACAAGAAAATGCACCCAGTACAGTCAACTGTCAGTGCTATTGTCGCAATAAAATGCTCCTGGCACATTCTGACTGCTGGTAGTGCTGTCACCATGATATAATGCACCTAGTACAATCTGTAAAGTGGTTTGATTAGGATGGTCATCTAGCCGTAGAAATCATACCAAATATGGAATGTATGAGCAAGATGAGGTCTCCTCCATCCATCTAGTCTTGGACTGTGACAACCTGTCCAACCCATGCCAGCATGGTGAGGATGTCCATAAATGAAATGTTTAATGTTAAATCAAGGGTTTTTGTATAGTTAGTTACCGAGTTAATATTGAGCATATGGTAGCACACATGGCCAACTGGTTAAGTCTGTTTTTCAATCATAAGGTCCTGGTTTCAATCCCACTACATGGCATATTGGGTGTCATTTACTTTACCATAGCCTTGGGTTGACCTATCTCTTGTCCTGAGCCTTTATCAATTACTGGGCCTCCTTCCTACAAAGCTCAAGTCACCCCTTCCCTGCTATACACTGAAATATGTTCATATAAAATGGTACCATTACTGCTGCTACACAAACTAACAGCCATGTGCAGACTTGTATAAATGTGGTAATAAGCCCAGGCCTGATGGGAAATGTACACCCCAAAGTTTGTAATAGACCCAGGCCTGATGTGAAATGTAGGTGTCCAAAGTTAGTAATAAATCCAGGCTTGATGTAAAATATACATCCCCTAATCTGGTAATAGATCCATAAAATGTAGGCCCTCGAAGCTGGTATACACAAGTCAAATGTGAAATGTAGCTCCAACAGTTGATAGGCCCTTCTGCCTTCTGATACCAAGCTGCCTGAAACTTCCCTTGGTTATACAATGCAAAGTTGGTCCTTTTAGAGCTTATAGTCATTTAAAAACCTTCCATCATAATTTTGTCAATGTTTGTTCCAAACAACTTAATGGGAAAGTTAGTTATATTACTAAATCTCAAAATGTTGCTTATTTTCAAATTTATTTGAAAATAATACAGTGCCTTTCTTTAGAAATATAGTAATAAAGGGGTTAAATCTGTTGGAATGAAAACATGTGCAACTGTGTGTGTTGTTGCTTGGTCTTGATCAGAATTTTGTAGTATTCCACCTAACAATAGTAGATCGGGATAATTCTACAAAAATTGACAATGGGAATATATACTATAGTATGATAAAGGAAATATTTTGTGGAAATGTTCTTTTCACAACTACATGGTTTCAGGTTTAACCCCTCTGTATGTCACCTATAGCCTTGGGTTGATCTCTCTCTCTGTGTCTCTCTCGGTCTCTCTCTGTCTCTCTCTGTCTCTCTCTGTCTCTCTGTGTGTGTGTGTGTGTCACTTCTTGGGAAGCCATTGACAGTTTGTCTCACACAAACTGTCCCAGAACACAACAGTTTGTGTGAAGACCAATGAAATAAGGACCATACTTTAAAATAAGGGCTTACTTTGGGAAAGGCATCTAGCAGTAAAATTGTGCCTTATAAAGTCTCATTCAGCCCATGCCAGAATTGAAAAGCAAGTATAGAAACATAATTTGTTTGTTCACATATGGTAATGTCGTAATACTGAAATATTTTCACTTACAAAAAATATTAAATCATGCATCATTATCAGCATCGTCATTGTTATTGTTTTACATCCGTTTTTCAAACTGACAGACATTTGTAATTGGGTAGGTGAGGTGACTATTTTGTCAGATAAGCTTTGAGGTCAATTATATTGAAATAGTTCCATTCCGATGTTACTAAACCAAGGTAGTAACAACTGTGCATATTTCTTGCATATCACGGTGACATAACTGGTATTGGTTAACATATCAATGTCTAAGCTATTTACTACAGGCGATAATGACAACAACATTACCAAGTCTCTCAAACAACGTTACCCAAGCTATATTATGCAGTCTCTCAAACAAATATGTGCTGAGGAATATTAATGTATTTAATGCAAATATTTTATAAGCATATTGAATGACCTTCATGGAAGCAGCTATCAACTGAAAGGTGTGTGGGTGGATGGGTGGTGCCTTAAATTATAAATGTTGCTACAAAACATTTCAGCATTAATTACTACCTTTTAAAACGAATCAAAATTGTTGCATAATTTTTCTCGCTTTGTTTCTTATTAATTCTTCACATTTCCAGATTTTTATTTTTGTGATAATCTTTAAATGTTTGTGCGCTTATTGTTTTGATTTTGTTTGTTGTCTTGAATCTCTTTAGTTTGTGATTTTAAATTCTAGGCCTCATATGCAGCATGAATGAACAGGAAGTGCTTGCAATATGCTATGAGTGATGGGTGAGCAGTTATATTTAGTGTATGTATGATACAATAGTAGCCTTTTGTATTAACCCTTCTACTACCATATGGTTAATGAAAGACACTGTTCAAATAATTCTGAAAATAATTTGAAGGTATATAGTAATATAACTTTCTCATTAAGCTGGTGGTTGGAACACAACTTCACAAAGGTTCTTACATAGAATTGATACGATTTTAGATAAATATAAACATTTAAAAATAATCTGTATTAATAACACCTACAAGATGATGTAGTTGATAGGAAGTACAGAAAAAATTTAACATTTAATTTTCAAATATTAGGGAAATGAAGTCTGCAGATTACGAAGAATTCTTTTGTTCTTTTCATAATTCGTCATTAGACTGGGGTCATTCTGGAGCACTTCCCTGAAGAGATTTCAGATGATTATATTGACCCCAGTATTTTTTTTTTTTCAAGTCCAGGAATTCTTTTATCAATATCTTTTTTGGTTAAACCTGTAAGTTACTGGACATAAAAGTAAGCATAAACACACACACACATGCATGCATGTGTGCGATGGGTTTCTACACACGTTCTATCAACATACTTTTACTCGTATAGCATTGATCAACTACACGAGACACTTCCCCAAGATGCCAAGCAGCAGGATTGAATCCAGAACTGTGTGCTAAGCAAACTCCTTAACTCCATAGCTATGCTTCTATATGTAGTTGGCCTTTGGAAGGACATGTAGCTGTAGAAACTAAATCAGAACAGTTCTGTTTGAGCAAGACTTGGTCACCTCACCTGGCTTATCTCACAGCATGACAGCCTTTCTAACACATGCAAGAATGGAAAATAGATGCTAAACAGTGATGATGGGTTTCCACATACTCTGTCTATCAAATTCTACTCAAAAGCATTGGTCTATCTGAGGCTATAGAAGACACTTGTCAAGTGCTGAACAGCAGAACTAAGTCCAGAACCCCATTATTGTGAACTCCCAAGCCACACAGCTATGTCTACATAGGAACAAGTGGAGTGTATATATTATACAAAGGATTGACTAATTGATTTCGTATGGACCTACAATTCCTGATGGAATCATAGGAGTGCCAACACGACATTCTTGGTACTTTAAACCTGGCTAAGACCACTCTCCATGTCTGAAGACAGCTGAGCTCTCCCAGAAAAGGGATCTGGATAGAGATAGGTCTATAAACATAGAGAGCGATATATAGAAGAGGAAACAATTCCAGTACCAAACATAATTTTTTAATGACCTTGAAAGGATGAAAGGCAAAGTTGACCTTGGCAAGATTTGAACTCAGTGCAGAGAAAAATGTGTACCACAAAGGATTCTGACATTCTAATAACTGTCATTTCACCACCTGGATGATTGATTTTGCATTGAAGCAAAGAGAATAACACTGTTGAATCCATTAGCTTGAGAGGCTTTTCAGAAAGTATTTCAGTATTTATTCTGTACATTAAATATATGGATATAAACTTGACTACTGGTTTTCATGCAGATAGTGTCTCTGAATTATTTATTCTGGCTAATCAATTTTATTTGTTTACATTGGATGTTGTGAAGAATAGCCTAAAAAAAGCTAAACCTCATGAAAGAGATGACACAAAGCTGACTGCAGATATCATATAAAAAAAAACAGTCCACCAGTACAAATACTGCAACCACTAAATGTGGTGAGACCAGAGGCTACAGTGTTTGGCAATCGAATGGAAGCAATATAGAGATTGAGAAAACTCTGGGACAACCTCTCTAGTGATGGTGCCATGATAAAATGCACCCAGTATACTCTGTAAAGTAGTGGTGGTGGTGGTGGTGGTGGTGGTGGTGGTGGTGGCCCAAAAAAACACCCAGTACATCATTAGAAAGGGCATCCAGCCACATAAACCATGTGGAATGTATGAGCAAGATCATGTCACTCCAACCTGTCTAGTCTTGGACCATAACCTGTCCAACCCATGCCAATGTGGAAGGAGGAACTAAAAGGATTAAATATGTTGATATATATTGTTTTTTTTATACAGGTGTCGTCTCTGAATTATTCATACTCTCTCCAATTGATTTTATTTTTTATGCCAACCAGTGTACAATCTTATATATTTACTCAGATATTATTTTTTAATCCTATTTTGGCCTGGTACACGGGTTAAGCATGGTACACAGAAGGTTGTAAGACAGAAGCATGTTCAGAGTTCTCTCCCATACTTGCTGAAATAAAATATTGAATATACTTATTTCTAGTTAGTTCTATCTCTCTTTTTGTTTAATACTCTATTTTGCATTCAATATGATCAATAAAAATACTGCTCTATATATTGAGTTCTTTGTCAGAAAGGTGACCATTACTAGTAGCCATATTAAGTGCAGGGCCTTATAGCTAATAAAGAAATAATTATTTAGTAATAATAATAAAAATAAATTATGTGCTCAAGTGCACTGTAAAACGATGATGAATAATGTACAAATGTCAGGAAAGTGAACAGTGTGCCATGATATGCATGCACGCATGCATCCATGCATGTGTATAGAGGGAGAATATCGGGTGTAGTGTTGGCAAATTTCAGGAAGTTTTGAAGGATGAAGTGTCTCGGCAGCTAACAATTGATGCAGCTAATTTGTTCCATGCTTCAAATCTGACCATGAAAAAATGTTTCCAAAAGTCATGGGATCTGTACTGTTTTCTGACTTTGTAGGCATACCCACAGGTGTTAGTCACATGGAATTCAAAAAGGTGCTCAGGGTTGTTGTTGGCAAGATGGTTAATAATTTTGTGGGTGTCTACCAAGTCAGTTGCCAGATGTCAAAGCTTTAATGTGTCCGTGTCCAGGGAAGCAAGGCTTTCAGAGTATGGTAGATGCCTGCTAGAGGGTATTCGTTTGGTTGCACATCTCTGAACAGTTTCAAGGAGGTCAATATTCTGAGCAAGATAGGGGTTAGACTGGTGACACAAATTCTAAGTGTGGCCGTATCATAGCTATATACAGCTTTAAATAGATAGCTGGATAGCGGCTGACAAAGGTCTTACTGAGATGCCAAGACACCTCAGCCTTCTTGACAAGTTTAGAAATGTGCTTTGTCCAACACAAATCGCTTGACATTAATGCCCAGGTCACATGCACAAGAAAACTTCTTGAGATTAGTGTTGTGGAGGGAGTATGTGGATACTGGGTTTTTCCTCCCAAAGTGCATGGTAGTACATTTGTCCACAGCCAGCTTGAGTTGCTAGTCCATAATCCATTGCAGCATTGTCCAGATCTGATTGCAGGAAAGATCTATAGTGTACAGGATCTGTCCTTCTCAAGGTACAGCTTGATGTCATCTGAATAGTTCAGCACTGTGGCATTAAGTTGGCATCTGTCATTAATATATGCAACAAAGAAAAGGAGACCAAGAACAGATCCCTGCGATACACCAGATGTCATCTGCTAGGGTGAAGAATGGTGTCGTAGAACTGTGAATACCTCTTTTCAACTGAGAATGAAAGACTCCAACCAGTTATAAAGATCATCTCACTCCCTTTGCAGAGAGGCATAGTTGCACTTATTCTTAAGGTGGCGTCGCAGCATTGCAAGTGTAAGTTCCATAGTTGTTATAGAATTTGATGTCAGATGTTGTGGTGATGGTACATTTTGGTTTTCAACAGTAAAAATGCCTGCATAGCATTTAGCAATAAGTTCTGCAAATTCTTTGGGATAGTCAGCAGTAATGTTAGAGCATTGGACAACATGGTTTGAGGCATAGTTACAGCCCTTTATGTTCTCGGTTCAAATCCCGAGTTTAGCTTTGCCTTTCATCCTTATGGGATCAATAAAATAAAGTACCAGTTAAGTACTGGGGCAGTAAAATCAACTTTCACCCTCACCCCCCCCCCCCCCCCCCCCCCCCGAAAAAAATATTGGTCTTGGGTAAATGTTGAGTTCAAATCCCACTGAGGGTTAGCTTTGCCTTTCATTCTTACAAGGTCGATAAAATAAAGTACCAGGTCATGCACTGGGGTCGATTAATCAACTTTCCCCTCCCTGAAAATTGCTGGCCTTGTGCCTATATAGTAATTGTGTGTGTTGGCTCCATCTGGTGTTTTTCTTATGACAGAACAAAACTTTAATCAAGGTGGAAAGAATGGTACTGGGCAGATTGCTTAGTGTGGTGTGTGTAGCTGTGTATGTTTATCATCAATTAACTGGTGTTTTCTTTGTGTGTGTGTGTGTGTGTGTGTGTGTGTGTGTATTATGATATTTGCATCATTTAATGACTATTTTCTCTGCCTGTGTGTGTGGAGGGGGAGTAGTTAAAGCCACATGAAGCCAAGTGCTGATATAGGCACATATATACACACGTATACACTACACACATTACATACATATGCACTCCTCTTCCTCCTTGCTATGAAGTGTGTGTGTGAACGCACGCACACGTTAACATGGTTTCTTTAACACGCAGCATGAGATTTTTTTTTTTTTTAAAAAGAATCTGATTTGCAGTGCTCATAAGATGAAGAAAATTAATGCCATTTGACAACGGCAGTGGCTAAAAGTGTCTGAGAGATCTATGATGGTCCTTTAGATATCTCTGCTTAGAATTCTGGAATAGAACAATGGAATGAGGAAATAATTGTTCTTGGAATGCATGGAATAAAACACAATTATCAGAGCCAGCAATTATTGAAGAAATTTTTATTTTTGTTGTAGCTTTGCTTAAAGTATTTTTAGCTTCCAGTTATGTCACTTTGCAAACTGTAGGCTCATGTTTCTTGTTTGAATAAGTAATCATTTGTTATTAAATGTGGCACAAAGATAGTCATAATGTTTCGTGAAGATGGAGAGATCAATGCAGTTGAGTTTTAAATGTGGAAATGATAATGGGTACGTTTAGTGCGAATGAAGAGAAACAGAGGATCAAGATAATCGAGTTTTAAATGTGGCAAAAACAAGGTAAGGTTTAGCGAGAAGATAAATGTAGTTCAGATGTAGGTATGGCAAAGATAGTGATGTTTAGTGGAAATGTAAAGATCAAGGTTGTTGAACTTTAGAAGTGATAAAGGTAAGTGAAGTTTAGTGGAGAGTGACAGAGGATCTAAGTAGTTGAGCTGCAGATGTGGTAAAGACAGGGGTGAGGCTTATAAAGAGAGGGAGGATGAAGGCAGTTGGACTTTAGATGAGGTTCAAGGAATTTGAGCTTTAGATGGAGTAAAAGTTGTGGGGAGGATCAAGAAAGTTGAGCCACAGATGTAGCAAAGATATTTAGCGGAGAGAGATGAGGTAATTGAGCTTTAGATGTTGCTGTTTGTTACACTTCACATATAACATAGGTTTAGCTGACCTCTTATGAGGTTGCATGTCTCTTGGGCGTTTCCAAAATAGGGGCCAACAGTGATGTTTAGTGAAGGTAGAGGACCGAAATGATTCCGCTTTAAATGACAAGTTAGAGGTGAGGTTTAGTAGAGATGATCGAAGAGGTTGAGCTTTAGGTATGACAGTGAAGAGGTTAAATTGAATGATGGATTAACCTTAACTCTAATCACTTTCAAGAACAAAAATGCCAGTAATATTTAAGTAGTAAATTTTAGGTGATACCTTACTGACTTTACTGAAAAAACTATCTTAACGACTGTAGTTTATACAGATAATATATTCAATAACTGTTAACGGATTGATTACTTTATGTATATATTTGCTGTTGCAGTCTAGACACAGTATGTCTAGACTATTAAATGACAAATGTGTTGTCAAATCATTTGTCATAGTGTAATCACAGTTTCTAAATTCTTGGCCAAGCAAATAACCTGTTTTCTCTAATCAATATAAATGTTCTAATGAAAAATCAGGTTATTTTTCTTTGGTTTTGGTTTAAAGTACCTTCTAATAATTCTTTGCAAAAACATAAGAGGGATGGCATCAGATCTTTCTATATTCAGTACCATCAAACTCTACTGCTATCATTCTTTCACTCTCCTGTGACTCTTAACTGACAATCTGCTCTCACATACCATCACCAATAACTGTGGCTATCAATCATTCACATCTATATCCTATACTCCCACCTGTTACTAACCACCATTCTCCTCTCCATATGAGATTGTTAGTTGACAATCTATCACTCACCGACCATCACTTATACCTTTCTATCTATCAATCACATCAATATTTATACCATCAATCGCTCTCTATTGCTAATCATTTTCTCTCCATGAGAACACTGGGCTGACATTTACCACTCTCAATTATGACACATCTCTGTTGTCTACAATTGGCCTTTTCCTGCCAATACTTATTCCTATTGTTATCCTATCACATTACTCATGCTGTTTTTTTTATTCAACTCCCTACAAACATGTAATTATTTCTCTCTCTCCTTCACACTTGCAATAATACTCTCTTCTTTCAACCTCTTGGCCATCACTCTACTTATATTTATACTCTCAACTATGTTTGCTATGAAAGAACTGAGATTAAGCAGAGAGGTTTGTTTAGCCTTGCAGGAGATAAAATTTATCCAGTACACACTGTAAATTGGTTGGCAGATGAATGGAAACAGCATAAGGTAGAGAAGACTATTTAGCCATGTCGGTGATATGACCTCTCCAATACTAGTGCCATAATAAAATACGTCCTGTACATTATGTAAAGTGGCTAGCAATCTAACAGACAACATAGTGTACAGAAGAGGCTTTAGCCTTGTCCAGGACCTGACAATCTCTCTAGTGCTGGTGAATGATCACATACCCAAATACAGTGTATTTGGTGCATTTTCTTGTGGCACGAACACTGCCACTCTACTGGACCTTTATCATGGGACCAGCACTACAACTTTACAGTGTACTGAGTGCATTATATTGTGGTACTAGCTCTAGAGAGGTTGATGTGTGGATCGACCAGCCTGAAGAGTCCTCTCTACCCTAGTGTATGGTGGATAAGAAAGTGGATGTATGGTGATCATCATCATTAAGACATAGAAGCCAGTTCTTTTATCAGACATAATAATAATAATAATAATAATAATATTAATAATAATAATAATAATAATTATAATAATACTGATATTGTATCGTATTTCTAAACGTTCATGTTGCCACGTCTTGAATTTGAATGTTCTAAACTTAGATGAATTATTGATTTCTATCAGACTAGTTGTGATATGGTCAGTTTTTGGTCAGTGGAGTGGGTGAAGTGATATGGGGAGGAGTTAGAGGGAAGTTTGAGGAGAAGGTTGTGGGAGGATAGAGATAGGATATGGCAGGATAAGAAGTGTTATTTGAAATGAGAGAAGTAAAATAGGAAGAGACTTGCAAGCAATTGAAATGCATTCTTTTATATTAGATATTTTTCACATTTCAGAGGAATAAATGTGAGAAGTTGAACTTGGGAGCAAAATGTATATTTATCTAAAAACCTTCCATCATAAGTTTACATAAGAACCTTTGTTGCAAACATCATCATTGTCATTTTAATGTCCTATTTCCCTGCTAGTAAGGGTTGGATGGATCCATACAGACCAGTCAGTACTGAAGTGGAGCCTCTGATCGCCCAGGAAGTCTAGAGATTTGTGTGCTGATGTACTGCTTCATGTTCCATTGAGTGTTCAGAAAAGGTTATGCCTTTGACACAACTGAGGGTCCTCCCAGCCCTTTGTTTTGAAAGATTTCTATGGCTGGATGCCCTTTCTATCACCAACCACTTTACAGTGTGTACAGGATGTGTTTATCATGTCAATTGCCAACATTAGAGAAGTTGTCATGCCCTTGAAATATGGTAATGAAAGGGTTAGTGTTTATATTTAAAAACCTTCCATCATGATTTTATGTTCTAAACACCAGCTTCCTATTAAGTCAATTGTATTACTAAATCCCTCAATTAATTTTTGAAATTATTTGAAAATCATAGGCAGCGTTTTTTATTTGGGAATATGGTAATGAGAGTTAGTGTTTATATTTGGAAATATGGTTACAAACAGGTCAAAGTATTTATATTTATTTAAAACACTTCCATCATAATTTTATGTAAGAATGTTTGAATTAGGTTCCAAACACCATGTTATTAATGAAAGTTGATTATATTACTAAATCTCTTCAAATTGCTTTAGATTTTCAAATCAGAATTATTTTGAAACTAATGAGTCTTTCATTAGAAATACAGCAAGTAATTCCACTCCCCCGCCCTCAGTTTCCATAACTTTTTGCTTTAATAATTGAAAATAGGATTTTTGTCATTTTTTTAATTTATTTTTTCAATTTTATTGGTTTTGAAAAATATTGAGACTTAATCCCAAAACAACCTTGAACTTTTTAATTTTATTTTTCGTTGAATTTTTTGTTTATTCTTAATCAGTGTAACCTGGACAGGTAGAATTAATAATGATGGATCCTCCGTTAATTTTGGCGATGAGCATTTAATTTTTCAAACAGAATATCTAACTTGTGAATATCTAAGTGGTTGAGTATTCTGCAGACACATGTACTCTTGGATCTTGAATAATCGTCCCCCACCCTCCCTCACTTATAAATTTTTCAGATTTTTGCAAAACCCCACCATTGCTTATCAAATTTTCCTAATCTGACGAAATTTTATTTTAAGTGGTAGCATTCCTGTGCCAATTAATTTGCTTTAAACATTAACCCTTTAGCATTTACATTATTCTATATTTACTATTGTATTTTCACAGTAAACACTTTCTCACATTATCTCACATAAAATCGAATCTACATGATTTTGATATTATGTTAATGTATTTTTCTCAAAATAAGTATGAGCGGCCAGTTATGGCTGGTTTGAACAAAGAGGTGAGAGAATTCTGGCCAGATATAGCCAGTTTAAATACTAAAGGGTTAAAAAAAAAATACATGGCAAATAAAAGTACATTACAAGAAATCCTGTTATAAAATAAATAGGATGGGTTGGATCTCAATAGGTAAACTAAATGACTAATTCTTTTTTTTTTTTTTTTTTTTTTTTTAATTCAAAGACAAGACAACCTAGAAAAATTATCGATATTCCAACCCCCTACCCCTTTATTTGGGACCCAAGAGTACCTTTAATTTAATTCTCAGGTTGAATCAGCATGACACATTGTGACAAGGTTGGCTCTGAATTACAGATATAATACATCTTGTAAGTGGTTGATTACTCCGGACGTGTCTGTACCCTTAATTTAATTCTGACAGAATTAGCATAATACAATGTGACATGGCTGGATCTTT
The DNA here is from genome assembly GCA_964016885.1 of Eledone cirrhosa. Classification (NCBI taxonomy): domain Eukaryota; kingdom Metazoa; phylum Mollusca; class Cephalopoda; order Octopoda; family Eledonidae; genus Eledone; species Eledone cirrhosa. The sequence goes on from OZ024740.1 coordinate 326,006,018, forward strand.
GAATTACAATTACTATCCATCTTGTATGTGGTCTTATTAATAGGGGGTCAGGGTGTTGCTAGTTGTCATGGCGGTGGGTTTCCTGGTGTCAGTTACTGTTGTGGTCAAGTTGCTAGTGGTGGTGGTGTTGCTAGGTGTGATGGGGGTGTTGGTGGGGATGTTGGTAATTGTTGTAATGTTAGTAATGTTGGAATTGGTAGTGGAGATAATGGTGGTAGTAGTGGTGGGGTTGCTAGTGGTAGTGTTGCTGATGATAGTAGAGGTAGTGGTGGTGTTGCTTGTGGCAATGAAGATAATGGTGGTAGTAGTGGTGGGGTTGGTAGTGGAGATAGTGGTGGTGGTGCTGCTAATATTTGTAGTGGTGGTGGTGGTGGTGGTGGTGTTGCTGGTGGTTGTGGTGGTAGTAGTGATGGTGTTACTGGTGGTAGTGGTCCTGCTGTTATTAGTGGTAGTATTTGTAATGGTGTATTGTATCATCTCTAGTGATATCATAGATATTTAATGGATATTTCTATTATAGCATGGCTGACTGAGTATATATGAAATATTTACATATAAATAGTAAAAAGCAACATATTACAACCAATGACAGTCCGTAATGTGGATTATTCAACCTTGAAATAAGAATTAAAGCTATTTTTTTTCTATGAGTAGCAGAGGGGGACTATAGGAACTACGTAGATGGTTGTTTTTAATCACTTGCTGTGTAATGACTGGTATATCATCTTTATAAATGGATCTCCATAATAAGACGGGTAGTGTATTAGTATATCATCATCATAACTGTTTTACATCTTTTTTTCATGCTTGCATGGGTTAGGTTAGTCGTCCTGACCTGAGGCTAGACAGGCAGGTCAAACTGTCTTGCTTACCTATTCTATTTTGGCATGAATTCTTCAACTGAATGACCTTCCTCACACCAACCATTTCATGGCATGTATTGTGTATTGTTTTTTTTTTTATTGATACCAGCATGGCCACTTCAGTGCCAGCTGGGTCCTCTATTTTGTGGCACCAGCACTGCCACTTTACCATGTGAGCTGGGTGCATGTTTATCATGCATTTTATCGTGATACCAGTACTACCACATTTCAACACTAACACACTTATATCCTTGGTTGGGCTGGGAGGACAGTGATAGAAAGGGGGCACACTAGAGTGGGGTTATTTTGTTGCATATTACTTATAGGTGAGGGTAGGCCTTAGGGTGAGTGAGTGACATCTGGCAGCATTTTGCAGGTGGATGTGCACAAGGCTGTGTTCAAAAACTGAATGCCCATGCAACATGGACATGTCTTTTCCTCATCAGCTAACTACTGGAGGTCAATATGATTTCTGTGCTTTAAAGTTATTATTGTTCCTTCTGTGTACTAAGAATTGCAACATGACAAAATACAGTAAAATAGGACATGTCTTTTTGACCAACTTCACATTTAGAAGGGAGAAAGTGTACATAGAAGCTATGGTGGTTCTACAGAAGATGAAGTGATGAAAGAAGGTACAGTGAGCAACAATTAGCCAGGAGGAAATAAATAAATTTGGTCGTTAGTCCTAAGACAGAATTGCATAACAATGTTGACAGTTAGGAGACTGGCCGCAAATTAAGTGCAGAAATGGCATGAGATCAGGTAGAAGGGAGAGGAATAGATAGACAGAAGAAAGGAGGGGGAGAGATATAGAGGAAGTGATGAAGAGAAAGAAAAAAGGGTCGCAGATGGTGTATAGCCTATTTTTAGAAGTCAATGATGACTTACACTGGGTTAGGGCAATAATTCAAACTCTGAGCACATGTGACATGGACAAAGGAAAAACATGGACATATCCCTTTATCAACTACTGGAGACATACACGCACATATACTACTGTATTCATTACTTCATTATAAATGGAATTGCATCAGGGAAGGATAACTTATTTGGCTATAAATTGTTTTCTCTTTCGTCTCTCACTACTTTGGACAGCATTTGGCGTATGTCAGAAGCTGTGATCCCAAATGGACCAGCAGTACCATTGGTAGGGGGTCAAAACTGCCCATCTCAACGGCCGATGATCATGGAGTTCTGTGTCCTTCGTTTAAATGTTTTTTTAAATAATTTCTTTAAGTTTCCCCCTAAATTGTTTTCAGTATTTTGTTTTGTTTCCGTTTTTGTCTTGTCCTTTCTTTGTTAATTTTCTTATCTATATATAGTTATATATATAATTGTTTCTACTTTTGGCACAAGGCCAGCAATTATCCCAGTGTATTACTGGTACTTTATTTTATCGACCCCCCCCCCCCGTAAGGATGAAAGGCAAAGTTAACCTCGGCAGGATTTGAACTTAGAATGGCAAGGGCCGTAACTCTATGCGTCAAAGCAGGGCGTCCGACCCTCTACCAATACTGCCAATCCACCACTAAAATAAAGATGCGTCTGAGAAAATTACAATCACTTTGTTAAATTTCAGTATACCGCTCATTTGTAATTGTTCTTACATTCTTTGTAAATTATCTCCTGTTATATTTGATATATATATATACATATACAGGGTGCGAACAATATTTGTTAGCAAGATTACTGTCTAGGAAAAAATAAGTTTTGTTTTTAAGATTTTATCAAACTTGGGTCAGTTTGTCTTCATGACTTGTTCTTTTGATCTCACTCGATAAACCCGCCATTGGCTTTGATGACGGCCTCAAGGCAGCCTCGGAACCAGCTACAGGCTTTCGACACTGTCCCCTGACTTAGGCCTCTAAAGGCACTTGTGATCCTGGCCTTCAGATCGTCTTTCGTATTGCAGCTAGATCTGTTGGCGTCTTGTTTCACTGTGCCCCCACATGAAGTCAAGGGGCTTGCAATCGGGTGAAGTGTGGTCGACGAAGTTCTCTGACAGCCAGGCTTGGGTCTTTTGGCTGGTATGGCAGGGCGCTGAGTCTTGCTGCCACACGTACAGCCTAACTGCAGCTACCTGGTCGATCCAGGGCTTTACTACCTTGCTCAGAACGTGGATGTAGCCATCGGTGTTCAGCTTGAGGCCCTCAGGGAAGAAGTGAGGTGGCATGACGTCACCTTGACTGCTAACAACACCTAAGACCAATGTTGTTGCTGGAAATTTTGTCTGCATGACTGTGGGCATGTCTTTGGATGAGACAGCGAGCCACCTGTTGTTCTGGGAGTTGATCTTCTGGTCTTGGCAGAAGTTTTTCTCGTCGGAGAAAAACCACAGCATGTCTGGCTCCAGTGGGTGTTCCAACTTGTTGATCAGCTCCTTTGCGTGCTTCAGTCGCTTTTCTTGCATCGCTTTTGACAGAAATTGTCCTTTCCTCATCTTGTATGAAACGTAGCGAATGTCTTCATGTACCACCAGCCTAATGAGCTTTTCATCCACGCCTTTCTCCCTTGCAATGGCACGCATCGGGTTGCTAGATTCATTGTTGAGGATATCCTTCAGCGACGAACTCGGGCGTTCTGAAGGCATCAGATCGTCGATCATGCGTTTTCCTCTCTGATGTTGATTCGTAGTCGAATCCTGAATCTTCCAGTTCCTTTCTGACCTTTTCCACCATTCTCCTGCTGACGCTGAGAAAGTCTGAAATTTCCTTATTTGTCCTCCCGGCGCGGATTCCAAGAAGAACTCCGTGTCTCTTCCACAAATTTGGAGGTTCAAAATTATTCATAATCAATTATTCTGAAAATAAATAATGGAAATGTAGTCAGTTTTTATGAAGACAAGAGTGACAACGGAAGTAAAAAAAATTTGCATAAAATTAGCAGTGGAAAATTGCGAACAAATATCGTCCGCACCCTGTGTATATATATATATATATATATATATATATAATTTGCAAATGATTTTCAAATAATTCTATACATAGTCTTTCATTAGAAATATCAAAGTTTTAAACATTGTCACATAGAATCATACACACACACACAAAACGATAGACATCTGTCGGTTTTGATGAGTGTTCCAGTTTATCAACCAAACAGCCTGCTCATGAAATTAACATGTAAGTCATTGAGCATTCCATAGACACTTGTATCGTTAACATAATTTTCAGTTTCACATTATTCAGCAAGATGGACTGTACCTGTAAGTGGTTGAGTATTCCACAGATACATGTATCCATATATAATTCTCAAGGAAATCTAGCTTGACTGTGTGACATATCTTTGAATTAGATATATAGTGTAATGGCACATTCCATAGACACATGTGCCCTTAACATAATTCTCAAGGAGATTCAGTGTAACATGTGACAAAGCTGGCCTTTTGAATTACAAGTACAGTCCATCTGACAGGCTACTAGTTTCCTTCTACCCAGTTTCATTCACAAGTCATGGGTCAAACCATGACTATGGGAAATGACATTTGTTCAAGATGCCATGCTGTGGGGTTAAACGTGGGAGTTAATGATTGTGAAGCAAATTTCTCAACCATTTAGTCATGCTGCATTCGCAACATATATATAAAGTATTGTGTAGATGTCATGACAAAAAGCACCCAGTACTCGCTGTAAATAAGGTTGGCGTTAGGAAGGGCATCCAGCTATAGAAACCAAGCCAAAATCAGTTCTGTAGGAACAAGACATGGGTCCTGAACTAGCATCACCCACACCAGGTCAACTCGTCTAACCCATGCTAGCATAGAAAAATAGACGTAAAATGAGATTATATATATTATATAAACAGAAACTCACCCAAAAACACTGAGCCTAAAACCACACAGCCATGCAAGCATTTCCCTCCCACCAGTGTCGGAGGACCTGAAAAAGAATGTAGATACTGCTCCCCACTTTCACTCTGACTAAATAGTAAAATAAGAAATTAAGAAAAACTTACATAAGTTCCACCATTGTATTCAACATGAAATGGGTGAGATTGTTTTTATTTTTTATTAATGTCAATAGATTGATATTTTGAATTTTAACTCTTAACATCCTGTACTGCAAGAAACCACATTAAGGCTATTCTTAAAAAGTACAAAATAGCACAGACTGCATCACCTTAAATATTAGTCGTTACTCTATTACAAATGTTCACAATCTGTCCTCTAGTAAAGCTACTATAAACATTTGAATTAACAGATTACATGAAAGCACATTAGCAAAGCATTCTTGAAAACTACAAAATAGCTATTACTGCGTCACATTAAAAATTAGTCTTTACTCTAATACAGCAAATTTTTATAACGATCTGTTTATTAATAAAGATATGAATATTTGAATTGATAAACTGTTTTTAGATATTTTCTAAATCATGAGAGTAAAATCATTTTTAGATTTAATGTCAAGAAAATATATTGCATGAAATGCGAGAACTTCATATAAAGTGTGGCCAAATATTAGGTTCGATCTTAGCATTTTAATATTTACTATTGGTATACAGAAAGGCAGCAAATTGGTTAGAATGCTTTCTTGTGTTTGTTCCCACTCTCTGCACTCCGAGTTCATCTTTACCTTTCACACTTCTAGGATCAATAAAATAGCAGTCTAGTGCTGGGGTTGATTCTTACTCTATATCTCATTCTCACATTCTCTAAGAAATTAGATACATTTCAGACCTGAAGTGGGATGGGCTCCACCAGGCTAAAATGCTAAAGACTCCACCAGGAGCTCAGGGCACATGGCATTAGTATACAGTAACTATACTAATATACTATTGAGCCTCTAATGTGGAGACCTATGTTACTAGAACAATAACAAATGTTTTAAGGTCCTGTTGCCTGCTGAAGTAGAGGTTAGCCTTATGGGGTCTCTTATTGATTACCTTAGCATTTTTTACAACGCGTCTCTGTATAACAATAGATAGGTGTAGTGGAATGTTATAATAGGTGTGTAGAGGGACAACAGAATAGATTACTTATGTGGTTAGTAGTAGACTGGAATAGATTCAATATATTGGACAGGATTGTAGCTGGTGGTAATGGTAGTTACAGGTTGTAGCTGGTGGTAATGGTAGTTACAGGTTGTAGCTGGTGGTAATGGTAGTTACAGGTTGTAGCTGGTGGTAATGGTAGTTACAGGTTGTAGCTGGTGGTAATGGTAGTTACAGGTTGTAGCTGGTGGTAATGGTAGTTACAGGTTGTAGCTGGTGGTAATGGTAGTTACAGGTTGTAGCTGGGGGGTAATGGTAGTTACAGGTTGTAGCTGGGGGGTAATGGTAGCTACAGGTTGTAGCTGGGGGGTAATGGTAGCTACAGGTTGTAGCTGGGGGGTAACGGTAGCTACAGGTTGTAGCTGGGGGGTAACGGTAGCTACAGGTTGTAGCTGGGGGGTAACGGTAGTTACAGCTTGTAGCTGGGGGGTAACGGTAGCTACAGCTTGTAGCTGGGGGGTAACGGTAGCTACAGCTTGTAGCTGGGGGGTAACGGTAGCTACAGCTTGTAGCTGGGGGGTAACGGTAGCTACAGCTTGTAGCTGGGGGGTAACGGTAGCTACAGCTTGTAGCTGGGGGGTAACGGTAGCTACAGGTTGTAGCTGGGGCGTAACGGTAGCTACAGGTTGTAGCTGGGGCGTAACGGTAGCTACAGGTTGTAGCTGGGGGGGCGTAACGGTAGCTACAGGTTGTAGCTGGGGGGGCGTAACGGTAGCTACAGGTTGTAGCTGGGGGGGCGTAACGGTAGCTACAGGTTGTAGCTGGGGGGGTAACGGTAGTTACAGGTTGTAGCTGGGGGGTAACGGTAGCTACAGGTTGTAGCTGGGGGGTAACGGTAGCTACAGGTTTTGGTACTGGAAGATATTGATGAGGGACAGAATTATAGCTGTTGTTAAAAGTAACTACAGATTTTGGTATTGGACTATATATCAAATAATGTAAATCAATTGTATGATTTTATTAATGTTATAGATTATAGAAATATAGGTGGGATGTTTTATAGCAGGAGTTGGAGCGAAAATAGTGTTAATGTAATCCTGTAATGATTTAGCTGGAAATATCTAAAAACAGGATAATTAAAATGTTTACAATGTACTTATTAGTGGACAGATCATTGTGAAAATTTGCAATATTAGACTTGAGTAAAAACTGTGGTTAGAAAAAGCTCTCACTTACCGCTTTTCATAGGCGCCGCTAAATCCCATGGCTGGTTTCTCCTCTTCCACGTGCGTCCAACTCATTAACACCCGGGGGCTGCCAAACTCGCGTCCACACCATTCCTGGTCACCACTAGAGAGAGACCAATCTGCTGGCTCTTCCGGTCGAGCACCCTTCCGGTCAAGCACTCCCCAGCTTCCGGCCACCGCACACCACACCATACCCATAAAAACTTCAGTATTTAAAGTGATATAGTCATAGTGCTGTTATGTACTTTTCAAGGTCTTTTTAATGTGGTTTCATGTGGTACAAAACATTGAGGTCACAAAGAGCTCATATGATGCTGAAGTGTATTTATTTGACTATATTAAGTCTGCTGTTTCTGAGAAACATAGCATCTCCATTATTATTATCATCATCATTGATTTACATCTATTTTCCATGCTAGCATAGGTTGAACAAATTGCCATGATCTGAGTCACAACTACATACCATATTTTATCATGGTTTCTACAGCTAGATGTCTTTCTTAACACCAAACATTTTCCAGTGTGTATTGGTTACATTTTATCATGGCACTATCACTACTTCTTGCCATAGTATACTAGGTACATTTTATTGTGGAACTGGCACTACCACTTTACAGACTGTTGCATACATTTTATCATAGCACCAGTACAACCACTTTCGAGTGGACAGGCTGCATTTTATGAAGGAACCAGCTCTAGAGAGGTTGTCAAGTCTTTGACAGAACCACCTCCAGGGGTACTTTACCTACTTTTTCAACTATTATTTATGATTGACTACTGTTATAGCTACTGCTGTAGCATCCTTGTACTCTACATTTTCTTGGTTTGTTTGCTCACCAATTTAGAGAGTACTGAGAGCATTCCATTATGACACCAACATAAGGAAGGTTTTCTTATCCACTGCTGTCTAGAATCTAACACAAGTAATTTGAAAGTCCCTACACAGTGAAAGCTTCTTATCAAAAGTAATTTTATCAAACTGCTTGAAACCACTCCTGGTTCTATGATACAAAACTGTGCATTTTTAAAGTGTTCATATTTATATTAAGAACTTCCATCAAAAACCTTTTTAAATAATTGTGAATATCTGGTTGATTTAAAAAATAATGAGAATTTGAAATATATTCGATCCAACATAAATGACTGAGTAGTCACTTACTTTAAACAATAGTTGAGAAAATCAGTACCACTGGACACAGAAAAGAATTACCAGAGATGTCTGCAAGGAATTGAACCTCTTATTTCTCATGTGGTGTAAGTGTGTTAACTATTATGCTATGTGGTTCCTGGCCATTCCTTGCTGTCTTTTTAGATTTTAAGCCTGTAGCTTGAAGTGTGAACATTCAATTGACTTAACTAGCACAGGGCCTCATTTTCTTAAGTCATGAAGCCCCCTTATTTGGGCCCTGAGGAAGGTAAAAAAATTTGGGGGTGCAGGAAGATGGGCTCTGTGCTTAAGCACACCTAACCACAATGGTAAATCTGGGACTGCTGGTATCTGAGAGATGTGGGTCTTGATTTCTTGCAGGCGATTTCTTGCGTTTTCCATCTCCAGGGTTACTTTACTCAATTTTTTTCAACTTTTATTTATGATGATCAACTATTATGGATTGGTAGTATCAGTAGAGGCTCAGACGCCATGCTTTGATGCATAGTTATGGCTCTTTCCATTCTGAGTTCAAATCACACCGAGGTTAACTTTGCCTTTCATCCTTACAGGGTCGATAAAATAAAGTACCAGCAATGCACTGAGTAATTGTTGGCCTTGTGCCAAATGTAGAAACAATTATTATAGCTATATACATTTGGATGACAATATTTCAAGTTTTTAAAAGAAATTGTTAAATGTTGTCACAAAAAAGTAGCTTATTAATGGAAATATTATTTAAAATTTTTCCAAATTTTTAATTATAGATTTCAAATGATTTTGAAAAATAAGGTGTCATTTCATTAAAAATATGGTAACAAAAGGGTTAATTAAATGCAATCAATGATTTCTTTAGGATAGATAACATGGCTGCTTCTCAATATAAGACGTGTCACAAACAGATTTGTTTCATCTTGGTTTTCGTTTTCTATTTCTTTCTTTTTTCTTTTCTTTTTCTTTCTTTCTCTCATTCTTTCATTCTCTTTCATTCTCTCTCTTTCTCTCTTTCTCTCTTTCTCTCTTTCTCTCTTTCTCTCTTTCTCTCTCTTGCTCTCTTCCTCTCTCTTCCTCTCTTCCTCTGACACAGCAGTTGCTGAAGTGAATGATAATACATATTCGTAAATATATTAAAGACTTTCCTTTCATCCAATTCCAAACTACAACATATTGTAGAACTAATAGGAATTCTTCAATGTAACAGTTTATAATCAGATATTCAGGAATCAGACAATGATGGCCTTGGAATGGATTTCAATAACAGTTCTGGGATTCAAGTCTGAGATGAACTTATTGACCTTTACAACCTCTATAATACTAACCAGTCCATAACCATTTCTGGTTCTATGAAACAAAATCACCCATTTTAAAGAGTTCTTGTTTAAATTAAAATCTCCCCACATAATTTTATATAAGAAACATATGTTAAATTACTATCCTGCTAATGAAATAAAGTTTAATAAATTCCAACAAAATTCTTAATTAAAATAGTGTATTTCCACTGCTCCCATGATGTTCAGAAACATTTGTTTCATGCTCAGTACTGAAGCATGGAACAAACTACCTGCATTGGTTGTTAGCTGTCAGGATACTGCATCCTTCAAAACTTCCATGCTTCCTAAAATTCACCAACACTACGCTCAATATTTCCCCTTCATACACACATGCATGTATCTGTGTGTATGACTCTTACTGTTCATTTTCCTGGCATTTGTACATTATTCTATGTACTATACATACACCTTTTGATTAGTTGTAGTGCACCTAAGCACTGTACACAATGATTTTCATTATTATTACTATTAAATGTGATTGACAATTTTAAAACATTCATACATTAAAACTTTCCGTTTTGTTTCATAAAACCAGGGGCAGTTTGAAGTGAATTATCAAAAAGGTTAATGCAAAAAAAAAGTGTTAAGGCCTGTTTCCCTACTAAAACAGGTGTTAGCCTTCCAGGCTTCATAATCTCCACTCATTATAGGGTTCTTTTTGAGGTTGTTTTACAGTTGAGTGCCACATTCCACTCACGAAGTATTAGTCAACCTATGAGAATGATAGACATTTGTGTGGCCTAGTGGTTAGGGTATTGGATTTATAATCATAAAATAATGGGTTCAATTCCTGGTTTGAGCAGTACATTGAGTTATTGAGCATGATCTTCATTTTATATTTCTTTCCATGGAGGGACTGTCTCTATTATTAAAAGGTGAGAAACCTTTGATATCCATCCTCACATGTGGGCTGTAACATGATAGCAAGATGCTAGTTAAATCTGCATACAGGTGAGCTGTAATATTTTTTTTTTTACATTTGCCCGAAATGTCATACAGTGGGCTTGAACCTAAAACCACTTTATTACTAAGCAAACTCCTTAACTGCACTGCTATACCCGCCTACATCTCATGCAAATTAAACTGACCACTGGTCAATTGATATTAAATTACATATTTTCTGTATTGATTAGATCAATACAGAAAAACAATCGATACATAATTTTGAAATATAAAACAAAAAGCCATATCAAATTGTGGTTCAATATTTCAAATTTATGACAGTATATGAAATGTCAATCTATGAAACCATGGTAACAGATGTTTAGGTAATTGTGACAGGAATAATAAAAAAAAAAAAATAAAAAAAAAAGTACCAATCAAATACTGGGCTAGATTTATATTCCTATATATCCTAGATAGGGATGGAATTATAATAAAACTCCAGGACGTATGGAAAGTTAAATTGACCTTGGTGGAATTTGAACTCAAAACGGCTGAAACTAAATACTGCAAATAACATTCCTTAGCACTTTCGGAGGCCATACTTCTAATGAAATATACTCTTTTAATTCATTAAGGAATAATTTTGAGGGATTTACTAAAATGATTTCATTAAGATAGTAGCTTAACATATTCATCATCATCATTTCACGTCCGCTTTTCCCTGCTTGCAAGAGTGGGACGGGAACTGGTTCTGACTAGATTTCTACAGATGGATGCCCTTCCTAATACCAACCTCATTTACAGTGAGTGCTGGGTGCTTTTTTGCCGTGGCACCTCCACGACCACTTTACAGTGGAATGATAGGGACTGGGGTCCCTATCATCTCATTTCTACAGCTGAGTAAACTGGAGCATTGTGAAATAAAGTGTCTTGCTCAAGGAAACAACACATCACCCGGTCTGAGAATTGAACTCACAACCTTTCGATTGCAAGGCCAATGCTCTAACCACTAAGCCATGTGCCTCCTATATTCTTATATAAAATTAGACTAGAATATTTTAATTTAATAAAAAATGATGAAAACCCCGTTTAAAATGGGTGATTTGATTACATGATACCAACCAGGTCAAAACTGGCTCTGGTACTAAGTTAACTCCTTTGTTACCATATTTTATAATGAAATACATTGCCAATGTTTCATTTGGCGCAATTTAAATGTTTTTCTTTAAGTTGGTGTTTGCAACATTAAGTAACAAAAATGTTAATAAAATTATGGAAATTTTTAATATAAACATGAATATTTCAAATTGGTCAGTTTTGTGTCATAAAATGAAGAGCAGACTCAGACAGATTAGTATAAAATAGATTAATGCTACACAAGCGTTTTAAGGTCATTTCCCCTTAGTAAAACAGGGGTAGGCTTTGCACTCTTCATGACATGCTTCATATTCAATATAAGGTCCTTATTAAGGCAATGTTTCACAGCTGAATGCCAGATTCTGCTCACAAGGTGATGGTCAACCCAAACCTAACATACACGACTAAAATGCCATGTAGTAGACTTGAGCCTAGAACCATTCTATTACTAAGCAAACTTCTTAACCACACTGCTGTACCTGCCTAAATCTCATGTAAATTAAACTGACCAATGGTCACTGATTTTAAATTACAAATCTTCTGTATAGATTAGATCAATACTGAAAAACAATCAATAATAATTTTGAAATTTAAAACAAAGCCATATCAAATTGTGGTTCGATAATTCAAGTTTAAACCAATATATGAAATGTCAATCTATGAAACTATGGTAACAGATGTTTGTGTAATTGTGACAGGATGTCAATATTAGCGGGGTAGGGACTGGGGAAAGTGAGGAAATTTTATGTCATTGATTCAATTTCTTAGTTGTGGTTATGTAATAATTGACAATGTTTTTTGTTTTTTTTTAAGTAATCTAATTTTACTTAGCATTGATTCCAATCCATGTTGCCAACATGGAAGTATGGATACTAAATGGTGATGGTCATGATGGTGGTGGTAGTTGTGGCGGCAATGGTTGCGGTGGTGATGGCTGTGTTGGTGGTGATAATGGTGGGGTTGTGGCAGTGGTGATGGTGGTAATAGTGATGGTGTGGGTGAACAGTGTTGATGATGATAGATGATTTGTCAGCTTTTCTCAATAATTCAACCCTTTCATTACCATATTTGTAATTAATTTTGAAAATAATCAAGACTTTGGAGAGATTTAGTAATATAATTAACTTTCTCGTTATTATGATGGAAGACTTTTAGATAAATTTGAACATTTTAAAACACCATATTATCATAGAACCAGGGGCAGTTTCAGATGGTCTGGAGTCAAAGGGGTTGGTTAATCAGTATTACTGTGTCTGTACAAAGGTGTATATGTGTGGTGTTTGGGGGAAGGAATCCTTTTTTTTTTTTTTTTTTTTTTTTTTTGCTACCAATTAGTCAGGGAGGGGAAGCTAGTGTCCATGATCCTATTCTCCAATTACTTCTAAAACATAATTGGCTTATCGAATAACATAAACATTTTATGAATTAATGAGAATTTTTTTTTTTTTTTTTTTTTTTTTTTTTTTTTTACTGAATTCATCATCCCCCCCCCCCTCCTCATCACCACCACCATCCCCAATGTCATCTTTCCTATCTTTATCAGCAGCACCATCATCATTGCCACTACCATCATCATCCTCATTAACACAACCACCACCAGAACCATCACTGCCCTCATCACCACCACCACCTCCATCATTTTACCTCTGTTCCCCATGCTGGTATTCTTTAATTGAAATATTTTTACAGGTGTTCTTGTTTATGTTAAAAGACCTGCAGGTGGAACACCATTGAGCAATGGACATTAGACAATTGCTAAACCAAGATGGAGATTATTCCTTGAAGATATGACAAAAGAAAAAGAAAATATATTTCTAGAATACTTTAGCTTCCTAACAAAGAGAATTATTTTTAATTTTAGAAAATACTTTATACAAATCTTTTAAATTCTTATTTTAACATCAATTGAATATTGATGAAATGAACAATACGACTCTCTTTAAGAAAAAAATGTATATGTATTAGATATATCTATATATCTATAATGAGAGGGAGGTATAGAGAGATATGTCCGTCTCTCTCTCTACATCTCTTCATTTAATCTTTCAGTCTTTCTCTTTTCTTGAACAAATTCATAATTTTGTTGAATGCCTCAGGCGACTAAAACGTTTGGCACCAGGAATGGTCACCTGACCATAAATCAGTATGTTTTGATGAGTAGGAAATTATCAAGAAGTCTGTAAGGCTAATTCTTGTTCTAACACAACAATGGCCTTAACCCTTTTGATACCAGCCTAGCTTTGGTTCTATGAAACAAATCTACCCATTTTAATGGAGTCCTATTCAAATTAAAATCTCCCAACACAATTCTATATAAAAACCATGTTAAGTTACTATCTTAGTATTGAAATAATTCATGATTTTATTAAATCACTTAAAATTCATCATTAATTAATTGAAATACAGCGTATTTCATTAGAATTAAGGTCACAACAGGGCTAAAACAATTGTTAGTTTTAATTGAATGGGATACAGTCCTTGACTTTAGTCTTTATTAAATAAAAGTTGTGGTTTTTATAGCAGCGTGGAACAATATATAATTTCTGCAAGATTTTGAAATGGAATAATGGATTAGAGCCTAATATCATGGCTTCTAAATCGTGTTACTTGGTAAACTCTCTTGTTAAAAAATGGATCGCATATAAAATTACAAAAGGAATTAATTTACTAGTGCTTAATACACTTAGTAGAGGCACGTGGCATAGTGGTAAGGGTGTTGGACTTACAATCATAATGTCGTGGGTTCATTTCCTGTACTGGGTTGCATGTTGTTCTTGAGCAAAACACTTTATTTCATGTTGCTCCAATATACTTAGCTGAAAACAAGTACCAGAATTAGCTGGGGATTTAACCCTGAGATGGACTGGCACCCTGCGCAGGGGGAGTCTTGTATTCTCATGCCATGAAACCGGGATAAGCACTGGCCTATTGAGCTTTCTGGCTTACAAACTTTAGACTAGACTAATACAACTTAGATGAGAAAAGAATTGGTAAGATATAAATGCAAACAAACCATTGATTGAATTAATTTTTAGAATAGATGGGTTTATTGGACAGAATGATGAATATTAGAATTGAGTTTGAGCCCCAAATCACCAGATTCTATGTTCAAAGTGCTTCTCTGATTACTTAGTAAATAATGATTTCTACTATAGGGCAAAGGCCAACAATTATCCCAGTGTTTTACTGGTACTTTATTTTATCGACCCTGTAAGGATGAAAAGATAACCTCGGCGGGATTTGAACTCGGACCATAAAGGGCCATACTCTTTGCTGTAAAGCATGGTGTCGGACCCTCTACCGATACTGCCAATCCACCACTCTTAGTAAATAATGCACATGGTTAAACCCTGATTTTACCGTACATTAACCAGGAAAAGTTAGTAAAATAGACTCAACAGTTGCATAAAGCTTTGGATTTTATCTAGGTGTCTGTCTGGCAGCAAGTCTACATGATCAAGCAATTTTTGTTATAAAGAGATTGATAAATTCAAGCTCATATATTCATCCTCTGTGGACCCTGTAAGCTTTTATTCACCTAGGCCAAAATCTTATTCACTCCTCTCCCCTCCCCTCCCCTGAAGTCTATATGGACCACTTTGAGAATCTCTGCTCTATAATGTGGTCTCAGTGGAAATTTAAATGAAAATATTTCCTCAATAACATCTTTGAACAATGTCTTTGACAGTTTATCTGCTGAATTCTCCATAACTACATGTATTTTCAAGAATTGTCATTGATACAAAAGGTGTTGATTCTAAAACTAGATGAAAATACACACTTGAGAAATAGATGTATTTTGGTAGACTTAGAATTCTGTCTAAAACTGGTTCTGATACAAAACTGCTTGTTTTAAAGTATTTATTTAAAAACATGTCATTAAAATTTTATGTAAAAAACCTTTGTTCTAAAGACCAGATTAATATACCAATATATATTTTTCATCTGTCAAGTTATGTTCCAAACATCTTTACATTTTTGATACCAAGCCAGTTGAAACTGATCCTGCTTCTATGGAACAAAGTTGTGTTTTAAAGTGTTTATATTTAAATTTAAACTTTGCATCATAATTTAATGTAAGAACCATTAAGTTGTTCCAAACACCAACTTAATGAGAAAGCTAGTTATATTTCTAAATCTCTACAAATTCTTGATTAATTTCAAAATTATTTGAAAGCCAAAGGCAGAATCCTTCAATGGAAATACAAGGGTCCACTGAAAAGTTCATAGGTGAACTAAGATACTCTCATGAAATGACCAAATGAGGTTTATTTTCTACATAGTCCTTGGATAGAAATAGTTATTAATTAGAACTGAAATTAATGCATGCAAGATTTCACAGCACTAGCACCACTCCTTCCTAGTTAGCCTATGAACTTTTCAGCCACCATTTGTATATTAAAGGTTGGGAGTTCAACAGATAATGGATGAAGATAACTCTTTAGCCTTGTCAAGAAATTGACATCTTTTGTGCTAGTGTCACAATAAAATACACCCAGTACACTCTGCAAAGTGGTAATGCTTGTTACGATGAAATGCTCCAAGTACACTCTGTAAAGTGAATGCTGTTAGGAAGGACATTCAGCCATAGAAAGGAACCATGTCCAAATTTAA
Source organism: Eledone cirrhosa (assembly GCA_964016885.1). NCBI lineage: Eukaryota > Metazoa > Mollusca > Cephalopoda > Octopoda > Eledonidae > Eledone > Eledone cirrhosa. The sequence continues at coordinate 326,022,174 of OZ024740.1, forward strand.
AACATGAGTAAGAAACACGAGTTAGACAACATAGTTATGGCCCTTCACAGCATAGTTAGTCCTTTATGTTCTGAGTTTAAATCCTGCCAAGGTTAGCTTGCCTTTCATCCTTAGGGGGTCGATAAAATAAATCACCAGTAATACAGTGGGGTCAATTTAATTGACTTTCCTTCTCCTTCAAATTGCTAGCCTTGTGCCTAAAGTAGAAACTATTATTATAATTTTTCACATTATCACTTCATTACTGCATACAGCTGTGTACCTTGGGTATGTGTAGTGTGGTTTTTGGTGTTGTTTCTATTGTATTAAGAATACTCTTCGTAATGTGTGTGGTGGCTAGTAGTGCTATTTTTTGTATACTGTATATATTTTTAAGTTTTGGGGTTTTGGTTATGTAACCTGTTATTTTAGGTATTATTTCTATCTTCAGGTTATTTCTATCTTTACATTATTATTATTTTCCAGTGGTGTCAACTTTCTGGACTTAATGTTACGCCAGGGTGTAATTGACAGCCCTCCAAAGACACCAGTAATCATGGGTTACGAATGTGCTGGGATCATTGAAGCAGTTGGGGAAAAGGCTGAAGGTATCAATGTAAGTATTTAGTAATTTTTTGTTAATTTTCTGACTTCTTTGGGCATTGAGTTTGGAGTGTAAGAATGGCTGGTTATGACAATGTATTAGAGGTAGGAGTGGAGGAATGATTGGTTACAAAACTGTATGACTTTGATGTGGAGGAATGGTTGGTTAGTGTAGTGATAACAATGTATGAAAGAGTGGAATAAATTTATTGTTGATATAACTTTATAAGTATGTATAAACATATATAGCTTGTATTCAATACATGTGTGGAAGTGACGTCCAAACAAGTATCCTCTACCACCAATTAATTTACCCTCTGGGTCCCAGCTGACAGGAGGGAAAATGCATTGTCCCAGAGGACAGTGAGGAAATTGCCCTGAAACAGCCACTCCACCTAGCAGGGCTTACATCTGCTGGTGTCAACATTTTTGTTGGTGATATCGTCACTGCTGTGATTTCTTTTTTTTTTTATTATTAATGGCTAAAATAACTCCCATGGTGTAATGAATTAACTCTTTTGACACTAAACTGCCCTGGCTCTTCAATACAAAACTATTTGTTTTAAAATGTTTGTTTATTTTAAAATCTCTCATCCTAATTTTATGTAAGAACCTTTGTAAAGTTGTTCCAAACTAGCTTAATGAAAAATTCTTGTTTATTTTCAAAATTATTTTAAAATCATTTACAATCTTTAGTTTTGATAATAAAAGGGTTAATTTGTTAGCTTTCGGTGAAAGCTAACAAATTCGGTGAAAGCCATCTTGTCTTCATTATCTGTTGACTTGAAGGATTAAGATTTGTAACATGTTTCAATCTCCAATGGGTTTATACTAAGATTTATCTCTGATTTGTTATTTAGATTATCAAACTTTACATAGCTACTTTCTTTAGTTCAGGCCAGAGCAATCGTTGTTGGCTGCAAACTATTAGGCAGATCTTTTTCATCTAGCAATGAATTCATCTGTTAAGATATTCCAAGGTTTCAAATAAACAAAAGTTGAAATGTTCCTGTCTTTAATGGTTTTTATAGAGGCATCAGAAGAATTGAAAATAAAATTACCAAATAAGATTTTTTTTTTTTTTTTTTTTTTTTTTTTTTTTGTGTGCCATTGTATCTATTTTCCAAATGTGGAACCTGTGAGCAAGAGGAGGCTCTCCAATCAGTCTTGGACTGTGATGTTCTGTCCAACCCATGCCAGTGTGGAAAATTGACATAAAATGACGATGATAGACTCTACCTGAAATTCAAAGGTCCAGCCTTATTATATATTGTTACACTGATTCTGCCTGAGGAGTCTGGAATAAACACTTAAATGTCAAAACCAATGGAGGTCTTTTTTTTTTTTTTTTTATTCTTAAACAATGTCAAGATCTCCATCCTTTTTATAAGTCAGGTTGTTATTGGAGGAAAATGTGGCTGTTATTCCTAGTAGGTCAAGCTCCCTTGAAATTTTTTTGGACTCTTCAGTAGTATCAAGAACACAACACCCTCTCTAGTACTAGTAAAGTGGTTGGAGTTAAGGGCATGCAGTTGTAGAAACCATGTCAATGGTTTTAAACATCTCTTCAGTTGTGCCGAAGACATGACAACTTTCCTAGTGATGGTTCTATGGTAAAATGCACCAATTACACTCTGCAAAAGTGGTTAAGAAGGATGTCCAACCATAGAAACCCCATCAATACTGGAACCTCTATAACTGAGATGTGGCCCTCAGCTTGTTTGGGATGACAATAACTCTGATTAAGTACTAACTTGGTTATGTGACAACTCATCCAACCCATACTAGCATGGAAGAACAGAATTTAAATAATGACTGACAGTAATGCTCTGAATTAGTCATCAAAACTATTGATTTATTCCACATTAACCGTCAATATTTAATTTCTCTAAAACTTCAATTCTCTCTGTATCAACCAACACCTGTTCCATAATTCTTTGGTCACATGTTCAATCCCTCTGCTTACATACCATTTCTTAATAACATTCCAGCTGTTACAGGTTCTTTTTTCCTTTGTCTTTTTTCCATTTTTTTAATATCTGCAGCCTAGACTGTTTAACCCATTCGTTACTATATTTCTAATGAAAGACACTTCCTATAGTTTTCATATAATTTTGAAAATAATCAATTTGGAGGGATTTAGTAATAACTTTCTCATCATTAATCTGATGTTTAGAACATAGCTTAACAATGGTTCTTACACAAATTTGATAGGTTTTTAGATAAATATGAACACTACAAAAGTGGTTGAGGGCATCCAGCTATAAAAACCCCATCAAAACTGGAACCATATTTATAGACAGACCCTATGACTTTTATATAATTTGAAAATAATCAATTAAACTGGTGTTTGGAACATAGCTTAACAAAGGTTCTTAAAAAAAATTATGATGGAAGGCTTTTAGATAAATCTAAACATTTTAAAATAAACAATATATTGTAGAAAGGCTCTTTCAGGAAGTTTGGTGTCAAAAGGGTTAAAATAAATAATTTAGCCTTTTTGTTACCATTTTTCTAATGAAATACGCTGCCAATGTGTTTCAATTGATTTTGAAAATAAGAAAAATTAGAGGAGTTTAGTAATATAACTAAGTTTTTCATTAGAATGCTGCTATTTGGAACATAAACCTTTTTTACATAAAATTATGATATAATTTTGAACACTTTGACACTATATCATAAAACCAGGAGTGGTTTCAGGCAGTTTGGTATTCAAACATTTTTTTTTAAATCTTTTCTTCTAAAAGATCAATGAAGCCACTACTAATTCATTGATGTGGAATGGGTTAAAATGAACAAGTATTAAGATTAAGATAAAGCGATTATTTTTCTTTTTGACTTCAAATATAATTTTCAACTCATTATCATTTTACTCATTTTATTAATTCTTTTTCTGGTTTTAGTAATCTGACCGGCCATGGTGGGACACCACCTTGATTTAGTTAATCACATTGACCCCTTGTACTACTTTTATAACTGGTCCTAATCATTAGACTGAGGACATGCAGGGCACAGCTGTGATTTAGTCAATGATATCAGTACCTGTTATTTTATTGATCCCTTTTTTGTTTAATCACTAGCAGTTACAAGACATAACAGGGGTGCACACACAACACGGGTACACACACAACACTGGTGCACACACACGGGCGCACACAATTGGCTACTACAGTCTCCATCTACCAAATTCCACTTAGTCATACCTGAGACTATAATAGAAGACACTTGTCCAAGATGCCACCACACAGTGGTACTGAACCCAGAAGCACATGGTTGTGAAGCAAACATCTTAACCACTCAGCCATGTCTGTGCCCCAATTTACTATAAACATTAGATATTTTTTGTTAAATCATTACATGTTAAGTTAAAAGATTACAATTAACCCTTTTTTATTTTATTTATTTATTCATTGTATTTTTTTATTTTATTTTATTTTGTTTTAAAAAACATTTGAATATATTTTTTTACCAATTAAGTTTGGAATCTATTTTTATCTTCATTCAATCTTTTCAGCTTTATAATACATGTTAAGGAATAAAATCATTGACAACTTCATTAAGAAGCTGACAGTTTAACACAAAGACTTCCCCATTTGCCTGAATACATGAACCGAAATAAGTGAATTAGGTTGCTATAATTTAGCTGTCTTAACTTGTAGAAAATAATTCTGAATTTCTGTATGGTTTTAACTATACTTTTTTTTTCTATAATTCTTCATTCAATAATTACAGCATCAAAGAGTTGTTTTTAGCCATTTAAAAACACAAAAACTTTATTTTATATCTATTATATATTATATAATCTTTGTTTAACGTCCATTTTCCACGCTAGCATGGGTTAGACGGGAGTTGTCCCACTTGAGGTAAGGTTGGTCGGGTGACCATGTCTCCCTCATATAGGACTATCTAACAGGTTTTTTACAGCTGGATGCCCTTCCTAACAACAACCACATTTGCAGTGTGGAACTGGGAACTTTTTACCGTGTTACCTACACGGCCACATTACAGCGTGGACTGTTTTTTTTTTTTTCCTCATGACACCTTCTCGATCTCATTTATCTCATTTATTTGGACTGGATGTTGTGGTACCAACTTTATAGAGAGGGTGGTGTTGGTGGGAGGATAGGGTATGGGTAGTGGATTGGGGTGTATATTTGGTTAAGAGGTGCCTACTGACTGTAGGTTTCGTTTTGTACATAGGCAAGGCGGGTCTTCTGTATTACTGCATAGCGCCAAAGATATCGGTCCAGTGACATTGTCTTAGAGAGGTGCAAGTGTGTAAGATCGGAATTTATCAGATCATCCCAGGTTTTTCTGGGTCTACCTACTCCGTAACTACCATCAATTTTGATCGCTCTGCACTTTTTTATACAGCTGTAGTCTTTCATGCGCATCGCGTGGCCATACCAACGTAGTCTTCTCTCGAGTAAACAGCATCTGATCCCTCTTATTCCTAATTTCTCACTTAGTTCATTTATGCTTTGCCGTTCACGTATATTACTATTACACATCCAACGGAGCATGCATGCTTCATTCCTTTCCAGTCTATGCAGGTCCTCTGCACGCAATGCCCATGTCTCACTGCCATGTAGCATTGCTAATCATATACAAGCATCATACAATCTGCCTTTCATTTTTAGAAACCTTTTTGTGGCCAACAGTGGTATAAGCTCTCTGAACTTTTCCATCCCGTTCTGACTCTGGCTACTGTAATTTCAGAACACCCTCCACCACTGCTGATTTTGTCACCCACTATTATATATCTATTATATATCTATTATCCCGCCGAGGTTAACTTTGACTTTCATCCTTATGGGGTCGATAAAATAAAGTACCAGTAATGTACTGGGTAATTGCTGGCCAAAAGTAGAAACAATTATATATCTATTATATAATAGAAACAAGTACCACCAATCTCTGGGAGGGCTCTGTAGAAACAGTAGACAGCTTCTGCTACCTAGATGACCAAATTAGCAGCGGAGGTGAGTGTTCAGAAAGTACAATAACTAGGGTAAGAACAGGATGGAAGAAGTTCAGGGAACTACTGCCACTGCTAGCTGCAAAAGGCTTCTCCCTCAAAATGAAAGGCAGACTGTATGATGTGTGTATCCAAACAACAATGTTACATGGTAGTGAGACCTGGGTGCTGAAGGTGAAAGACTTGCGTAGATTAGAAAGAAATGAAGCCTGCATGCTCCGATGGATGTGTAATAGTAATATACATGAACAACAAAGCATAAATGAATTGAGAGATAGACTGAGCATAAGAGGAATCAAATGCTGTGTGTAGGAGAGGCGGTTGCGTTGGTATGGACATGTGATGCGTATGAAGGATGACAGCTGCATAAAAAGGTGCAGAGCACTAGAAGTCAATGGAAACCACGGAGTGGGGAGACCCAAGAAGACCTGGGATGAGGTGATAAAAGCCGACCTTACCCAATTACACCTCTCAAAGGCGATGACACATGACTGTGACCTCTGGCGTCACGCAGTAATACAGAGTACCCGACCTCCCATGGGTACAAGCTGAAGCATATAGACAATATGCTCGCACACCCTCCCACTGCAAGGTGGTCGTGGAGGTGCCACGACAAAAAAGCATCCCGCCCACACTGTAAAGTGGACGTGTAGGCGCCACGGAAAAAGCACCCAGCACTCACTGTAAATGAGGTTGGTGTTAGGAAGGGCATCCAGCTGTAGAAATCAAGCCAAAATCAGTTCCTGTATGAGCAAGGCATGGTCAGCTGACCAGACACTGCCCACAACAGGACAACCCGTCTAACCCATGCTAGCATGGAAGAACGGACGTAAAACGATGATATATAATATCTATCTATTATATATCTATCTATTATATATCTATTATATATCTATTATATATCTCTTATATATCTCTTATATATCTCTTATATATCTCTTATATATCTCTTATATATCTCTTATATATCTCTTATATATCTCTTATATATCTCTTATATATCTCTTATATATCTCTTATAGTTAAAATTGTTGCACTCTCTGCAATCCAACCTGGTCACCGAAATGGGTTCTACTGCAAAATTACTCATCTGAGCTGTAATTGCTTTAGTTTTCACACAGTCTCAGATCAAGTCACTTGCCAGACATGTACAACTGTGACTGTGGTCTCGGGTCAAGCTACTTGCCAGACGTGTACAGATCCAAAATTGTCATTAGATCTTTTTTGTGAGAGAGAGAAAATAGTTATTTTGCTAATTATAAATACCACTGCATATCTTTATTATCTACAACTGGACGGATATACAGTTGAAACCTTTTGATACTGATCTGGTCAAAACCAGACTCGGGATCTATGAAACAAACGGGCTCCTATTTAAATTAAAATCTAAAATAATTTAATACAAAAATCATATATTAAAAATATCTTAATGAAATAATTAATAATTTTATTTAATCCATTCAAATTCTTCATTAACTCATTCATCTCCTGTGTATTTCATGAGAAATATGAAAGGGTTAAAATATTTTCTTTTAGCCATTTCCTGGTTTGTCATTAGACAGTGGCCATACTGGGGCACAGTCTTAAATGGATTCAGTTGATCATATCCACGCCAGCACTTTTTTTTTGTTTTGTTTTTTTGTTCAAGCTTGTTACTTGTTATTGATTTCTTTTATTGAGCTGCTAAGTATGGAGTGTGCTCACGCACAAACGAACGATGACAGGCTTTTGTAGTTTCCATCTCCAAAATTTCACTTCCAATGCATCACACTCTCTCTCTTATACTCATTAGTGTCATCCTTCATGTCATTGGTCAATGTTTCTACTGTTGACTGAGTGGTTAAGACATTTGCTTTGCAATCATGAGACCCCCCCAGGTTCAATTCCACTTTGTTGCTGGACTTTGAATTATAAGTGCAATCCATCTTGTATTATAGTATAATTCCACAGATGCACATACTCTTAATGTATTCTCAAGTAGACTTAGTATGACACAGTATGTGACAAGGCTGGAGTCCATGTAATATAGTGTAAGTGACAAGGCTCCAGTCCATGTAATATAGTGTAAGTGGTTGAGTATTCCACAGACGCATGTACCCTTAATGTAGTTCTTAAACCAAATCAGTATGACAAGGCTGGACATTGGAATTACAGGTATAGGCTTCCACACAGTTTTTGTCTGCCTAATTTTACTCACAAGGCTTGAATCAACCCAAGGCTATGATATAGATATTTGCCCAATATACAATGCAGTGAGATTGAACCTGGGGCCTCATAACTGAATGGTTAAGAAGCTCGCTTCACAATCCTGTCAAAGTTAAAATGTTAGTCTGTCTTGAGTCCAGAGGCTCTTCAGACCAGTACTTAACCCAGTTTCCGTGGTGTGAAGTGACTGAGTACAAGACTCTTCCCCTAGTCAGGACGCCAGTCCATCACAGGGTTAATCCCCCCCCAACTATTGCTGATACTCAATTTCAGCTGAGTATACTGGAGTAACATGAAATGAAGTGTTTTGCTCAGGACCACAACGCAACCCAACCCAGGAATCTAACCCACATTATGATTGTAAGTCCAATATCTTTACGTACAAGGCCATGTGCCTCCCCTGTCATGCTTCGGTCCTAATGGTTATTGTAAGTATGATAGACAGCAATTGGATAATATCAACATTCTATAGAATTGGACGATTTCCAATATTTTGAAGGTTTAGTCAAAACTGTTGATTCCTAGATTCGAGGTTATTATTAAAACATGAGGGTGGGTAGATTGGCAGTAATGGTAGAGCATCGGGCAATATACTTTGTGGTATATAGTTACGTCTCTTTACGTTCTGAGTTCAAATCCCACTGAAGTTAGCTTTGTCTTTCATCCTTACTGGGTCGATAAAATAAAGCACCAGTAATGTGCTGAGGTCAATTTAATCGACTGTCCCATCCCCTTCAAATTGCAGCATTGTGCCTAAAGTAGAAACAATTAAAATTGACAAATCACATGACAGCTGCACTCTAACATCTGGAATCCTTATACCAGTAATTGGTGTGGGTTTAGTTATCATACTGCGTGTTTTGAGTATGGTTCTGAAGGGCGTGATTGGTTTTATTTTGTCTTATGTAATATCTAGTTGGTGGGATTGAGTATAGATTTATGGATATTTGCTTGAGTGTGTAGTGTTGGTTTGGTGTAGGTTTGTGTTTATATTTGGGCGATTATTATATTTATATAATTTATAAGATATAAATATAAAATATATACATATATATATATGTATGTGTATAAGTATATATATATATGTATGTGTATAAGTATATATATATATATATGTATGTGTATAAGTATATATATATATGTATGTGTATAAGTATATATATATGTATGTGTACATATATGTATATGTGCATGTGTACATATATATGCACATGTATATATGTGTGTGTGTGTACATACATATATATATCATCATCACCGTTTTACATCCGCTCTTCCATGCTAGCATGGGTTAGATGGGTTGTCCTGTTGTGGGCAGTAGCTGGTCGGCTGACCATATCTTGCTCATACGGAACTGATTCTAGCTTGATTTCTACAGCTGGATGCCCTCCTAACACCAACCTCATTTACAGTAAATGCTGGGTGCTTTTTTTTTCTGTGGCACCTACACAACCACTTTAGTGTGGGCTGGGTGCTTTTTTACCGTGGCACCTCCAGACCACTTTGCAGTGAGAGGGGGTGGGGCATATTGTCTATATGCTTCAGCTTCGGCTTGTACCCATGGGGACTCGGTCTTCTGTATTACTGCGTGACGCCAGAGGTCGTGTGTCATTGCCTTTGAGAGGTGTAATTGGGTAAGGTCGGCTTTTATCACCTCATCCCAGGTCTTCTTGGGTTTCCCCACGCCGCGGCTTCCATCAACTTCTAGTGCTCTGCACCTTTTTATGCAGCTGTCATCCTTCATACGCGTCGCATGTCCATACCAACGCAACCTATTCTCTTGCACACAGCATTTGATTCCTCTTATGCTCAGTCTCTCTCTCAATTCGTTTATGCTTTGCCATTTGCGTATATTACTATTACACATCCATCGGAGCATGCATGCTTCATTCTTTCTTATATATATAATATATATATATATATATATATATATGCATCATCGTTTAACGTCCATCTTCCATGCTAGCATGGGTTTGTGTATATATGTATGCATTTGTGTGTGTGTATATGTGTGTGTGTTTGTGTGTGAGTATATATACTTTGTATATATATATATATATATATATATATATATAATGTGTGTGTGTGTGTGTGTATATAGCGTGAAACTAATAAAACGTTTGTTTTTGCATCTGCGTTTGTCTAGTTTATTCTTGAACTAGCTATAATTGCACAAAATAAAATATTCCAATATGTTGTGCTTGTTATTGTTGTTGACGTAGTTTGTTTTTATATAATTCTCTACATCCTTGAATATCCTCTAGTTCCTTCTGTGACTTATTTTTAGTTTCGTTGTTTTGGGATTGTTTTTGTTTTTTAACAAAAATCAGATGTTATACTGCATTGCGTTATGATGTTGGATAGAATTATCAATATCTCATGTGGAATATAGGTTTACCAATATCTTACAATATATGTGTGGAATATAAGTTTACCAATATCTTACTGTTTGTATGTGTGGAACATAAGTTTACCAATATCTTACTTTGTATATGTATGCTCCTTACATTTCTTCATGTGACCACATTATGAACGATGTGGTCATGGAAAGGGTCTGGCTGGGTAATCTATGTGTGACCATCACTGTAAGATGGCAGACAATGCTTGGTCACATGTTACACATGTCCATGATTAGACCAGTGATGGCCTTTCTCAAATGGAAGAAGGGTGGCACAGAGGGCAAGGCAGACCCATCAAGACTTGTTAAATCATTACAGGATGTTAAGAGTTATGTGTATGCATCATAAGTTGGTGACAGTGGTTGCTTTAAACCAATAGTTCCCAACCTTTTTTCGAGCAAGGCTCCATTGATTTAAATTAACTTTCCCATGGTCCCCTTTCCTCTGCTATAATTATTCCCCACCCTGATTTTTATACAGTAAGAAAAACAATTGAAAGAGGAATGTTTAAATATAGAGAAGAATGAATACTCAATGTGTGTAGATTGCTTTTAAAAAAGGATTCGGAAATTTCACCTTAGTTCATTAACCTTCAATACTACCATTGCAGACTCTGTCATGGACAATAAGTTCACTCTTAATATCCTGTACCAAGTGAAACTATGACTTCATCATATTAAGTATTAAAGTTTTTACTTTAATATCGCAGATTTTTACAATCTGTCCACTGGTAAGGATATTATTGTAAACATTTGAATTAGGAAATTTGTTTTTATATTTTTCTTTTCTGATAATTTATTACAGGATTTTAAGAGTTAACTTTATATTTATCATTACAGGTTGGTGACAATGTGATTGCACTGAGTGAGGGCCAATGTTGGGCAGAAGTTGCCAGTGTTCCTGTCAAGTATGTGTACAAAATGCCAGAAGGAATGAGCTTCCATGATGCTGCTGCTATTGCTATGAACTACCTCACTGCTTACATCCTTCTTTTTGATATTGGTAATTTACGTGCTGGACAATCAATTCTTGCACACAGTATAGCTGGCGGAGTTGTGAGTACAGTATTCTTATTTAGCCCTTTAACATTTACTTTACTCTATATTTACTATTGTATTTTCACAGTAAAGGCTTTACCTCACATAATTATCTGACTTAATATCAAGTCTGAGATTTTTATATTATTTATTTTGAGAACAATACCTGAACATCTGTATGAGTGGTCGGTTAAGCAGGTTTGAACAGAAAGACATGGAATTCTGGCTGGATACAGCCGGTTTAAACCTTTCAAGTACATAGGTCATTATTAACTCTTTCATTACCATATTTCTAATGAAATACACTGCCAATGGTTTTCATATAATTTTGAAAATAATCAAGAATTTGGAGAGATTTAGTAATGTAACTAACTTTCTCATTAATCTGGTGCTTGGGGCATAAGGCACTTTAACCATTTTGTTACCATACTTTCTATTGAAAGAGACTGTCTATGGTTTTCAAATCGTTTAAAAAATAATCAAGCATTTTGAGAAATTTAATAATGTAACTCATTTTCTTGTCATAAAGCTGGTGTTTGGAATATAACATGTAAACCAGAGCCTGCTTTGAAGATGACAGGGTGCAGTGAAGCTTGATTCAAATATCTGAGCTTTACTTTGACCTATGACAGTGAAGATGGTGCTGAGATACTTGAATTGATCAACTTATTCCAGAATCTTGCCATTGAATTTGATGGGGATTCCTCTAGATAGCCAGATGCCTATATATAGTATCTTCATCTTGACTATTTTGATTATTGTTTCTCTTTATGGTATTGCCAAAGCTAGGCAGTTAGGAATGAGCTCCCACTGCCCATAACCAATTGCTCCATATGACATATGCAACATGATCACTTCTGCTGAACAAACTCTCCCCTCATGCATCCTCATCACAGTAGTGCTACTACAATAGTGCTGCACCCTCACTTTCACACCCAGCACTAAGTAAAACTACTCACCTAAAATCTCCAGTATGTGTCAGCTTTTGGATCCAATGGCTATTGGTGTTGCTGACTGCTCATTCTGAGGTTCAGGACACATCTGTCCCAATGGGGTTGAACTCTGTCAGTAAATAGCTTGTTTTTTTTAATGAAATCCAAGACGCATCTTGCCCAAACTTTGGTAGCTATACATGGTGCTGACCTCATCCCCACCACCGTCTCATTCGCACCGCCAGCTCATCCTCGCATCCTCCTCTATTGCACCCTCTCACCACCACAACCATTTACTCCCTCTTTCCCTCCCTCTCTTTCCCTCCTCCCCTTCTAATTCCTCCCCCCTCTTTCCCCCTTTCTATTCATCCTCCCTTCTTTAACCCCCCTCTATTTCATTGTTTCACCCACTATAATTATCCACCATGTCACCCCCTTTATATTCCAGGGCCAAGCTATAATCCAGTTATCTAAAACTGTTGAAAATGTCACATTATATGGAACAGCCTCTGCACACAAACATGAATCACTGAAGGACAAAGTTTCACACGTCTATGACCACAGTTTGGACTACACACAGGAGATACGGAAGTAAGTAATCATCATAACTCCATCACCTCCAGTCGCCCCCCCCCCCCCCCCTCAGCGTTACCTTCACCATCACCACCAAGTGAGTATTTAGTAGGAGCTACTGACGTCTCAAGCAGTCCGAGGGGCCTCACATCATGCTTACATGAATTCCAGATACTAGGTGAATTTTATCATGGCACCATACCAAAGAGGTTGTCATGTCCTTGACACAACTGAACTGTCTTCTCAACCTTTTGTTTTACAATTTTTCTATGGCTGGACATACTTCCTAATAATTGTTTCTATTGGCACAAGGCCAGCAATTACCCAGTACATTACTGGTACTTTATTTTATCGACCCCGTAAGAATGAAAAGCAAAGTTAACCTTGGCGGGATTTGAACTCAGAATGGCAAGGGCCGTAACTCTATACGTCAAAGCATGGTGTCCGACCCTCTACCGATACTGCGAATAAGGATTTCTAGTATAACCACAAGGCCAGTAATTTTTCTTTTTTTTTGGGGGGGGGGGGGGGGGGGGTCGATTAAATCACCCCCAGTACGTTACTGGTACTTTATTTTATCGACCCAGTAAGGATAAAAGGTAAAGTTAACCTCGGCGGGATTTGAACTCAGACCGTAAAGGACTGTAACTCTATGCTGCAAAGCATGGCGTCCAACCCTCTACTGATACTGCCAATCCACCGCCCTTACTCTTCCTAATAATAACCACCTTACAAGATGTTGTGACACCAACTCTAAGGAGGTTGTCATATTCATGAAATAAACTAGTCCTTCCAATCCTTTATTTAGATGGTTTCTATAACTGGATGCCCTTCATGTCACCAACCAGTTTAAAATGTACTAGCTGCATTTTATAGTAACACCAGCATTAGAGAGATCATGTATTTGACACAAGTGAAGAGTCCTCTTGACTTTGGCAAATTTTCTACAGCTTGATGTCCTTCCTAACCCCAACCATCTTTAGCTTTTTCTGTTCTTACTCTAACACTCATCATCACCACTTGTTGTTGTTTTATTAATTTCTAAAACCCTGTATTGTTTTAAAGGATTTCTCCAGAGGGTGTTGATATAGTAATGGATTGTCTCTGTGGAGATGACACAAACAAAGGAATCAGTTTGTTGAAACCTATGGGACGGTACATACTGTTTGGTGAGTGTTTTAACAGATTTTGTTTTATCTTTTCATCTGGTTTCAGTTATTTGACTGCCAGCAGATTTGAGCACTGCTTTGATTTAGTTGATCGTATTGATCCCAGTACTTTTACTGTTTCCACTCATTGGACTGTGGCTTTGCTGGGACACTGCCTTGATTTAGTCAATCATATTGACCCCTAAGACATTTTAATTTTAAGTCCAATACATATATTATCGATTTCTTTTTGTCAAACTGTTAAGTTATGAGAAATAAACAGCCACAAATGTAAACACTCATATATACTTGGCTCGTTTGCTCTTTCTCTGTTAAAATGATGTGCATCTGCAGTTTGTCTATCAAATTCCACTTCTAAGACTGGCATTACTCAACCTGGAGCTATAGTAGAAGAGACCCAAATTACTGTGCAGTGATGACTGGACTCAGAACCATGTGATTGTAACTACACAGCCATGTTTTATTTATTTTTGAGACACTCAATTTCCATAAATAGCACACAGAAATTTTCAAAAAGCAGAAGATTGTTAGAAAGTATCCCAGAACGAATATTTTGCAAGTAAATATAAAAAACTGTCTGAAACTGCCACTGTTTTTATGATACAAAACTGTTTAAAGTGTTTATATTTATTTAAAAACCTTATGTTAGAAAATTTGCTGTGTTCCAGCTTAATGTGAAAGTTGGTTATATTACTAAACCCTTCAAAATTCTTGATTATTTTCAAAATATAAAAAAAGTCAAAATTGACAGATTTTTAGATAAATATTTTATGTAAGCACCCTTGATTAGTTATGCTCTAATCACTGAGAAAGTTAGTTATGTTACTATATCCTCCAAATTATTTGAAAATCTTAGTGCCTTTCATTAGAAACATGGGAATAAGAAGTGCATATATTTATCTAAAAATCTTCCATCATTATTTTATTCAAGAACTTTTGTTAAACTGTTAATAATGGTTTTTGATTTAGCACAAGGCCAGCAATTTGGGGGAAGGGGAAAATCGATTAAATCAACCTCGGTGCATTACAAGTGGTTTATTTTATTGGCCCCTTAAAGATGAACGGCAAAGCTAACCTCGGTGGGATTTGAACTCAGAATGTAAAGGGCCATAACTCTGTTCTGAAGCAGGGTGTCCAATGCTTTACCAATACTACCAATCCACTGCCTTAATAATCGAAGTTATATTACGAAATCCTACGAACTTGATAATTTTCTTTGAAAATAGCCACAAATATAAGGGAAAAGCATAAACTGCTTTGTTTTTCTTACTTTACTTTACTCCAGGATTTCTAATTTGCATTGTACCAGCTTTCCCAAAACAATCTTAACCACACATATGTTTTATATAAACTATACTACTTTGTTCTATTATAATTTCATTCACATCTCGTGTTTTATGACGACTACATTCATTGATGGAAATGGATTTTAGGAATTAGAGGGTTATGCTGTTGTTGGTGGATTCAATTAAACTGAATTGCTTTAATACTTTTTCATATTAACTTGGCAATAACCAGCTCTGGTCCTATCAAACAAAACCACCAAAAAGGTTCCTGTTTAAATTGAAAATTTCCAACATTATTTTATCTGAGAACTGTTAAATTACTTATCTTAGTAATAAAATAATTGATAGTTTTAGTAAATCTTTCAAAATTCTTAATTAAATCTAAAACCAATTTCTGTCTGTTGTAGGAACTGCCAGTGTGGTTACTGGAGAAACTAAAAGTTTCTTCAGTTTTGCAAAATCAGTGAGTTTCTTAACTTCTTACTTCAATATAATCCTTGCTGTTCTATAATAGATCTTCTTTTCCCACTTATTCCTGAGAGGGTCGTAAGGGTAGTCCTCAAACACTCCTTCCAGTGGGTCCTGCCAAAAGCAATCATCTCCAACTGATCCAGCTTGATCCTCAAGCGAGACCAGCCAAGCTCATGGATGTTATCTAACAATCTTGCTCGGCGTCTACCCCTGGGTCTCCTGCCAGTTGGTATTGCCTGTAAAATCTGAGACATTCTAACCACATACCCATAGTACACTTTACTACTGAATAAATATCTTTACTAATGGACAGATCACTGGGAAAATTTACAGTATTAGTTCACTCTGATTGATCGACAAGATCCCAGACCTCATTCGCTTGCTGAGTGGGGTGGACCACGTCAAATTGGACCAAGGAAACGGTTTTCATTGGTCTTTCCATTGTTGATACTACCTACCGGTCACAACTCCTGGTAGGAGCAATGTGAAATAAAGTGACTTGCTCACCCAGTCCGAGAATTGAACTCGCAATTGATTGCAAATCCAACTCTCTGACCACTAATCCATGTGCCTTCACTCGAGTATTAGAGTAAATTTTTTATTTTTAATGTGATGCGTTTATAATGCTGTTTTGTGCTTCTCAATAATGTCTTGTTAATGTGATTTCATACAGTACAAAACATTTAAGTTAAACTGTCTAAGACTAAAGTTCTAGTTTGTAGGAAGGAAAATAGGGCACCGGTCCCATCTGGGAAATGGCCATGCTCAGTGTGTAGGAAAGGAGTAGGCAGAAACTCCATTTTATGTCCAAAATGCAAAGTATGGGTGCATAAAAGATGTAGTGAGATCACAGGTAAGCTAACTAAGAATATAGATTTTATATGTGGCCAGTGCTCAGGTGCAATAAGTAGCAGCAAGTGCCCACAGAATACTAGCTCATTCCATTGCACAGATGGTTCTATAGAAATAGTGGACACCTTCCGTTACCTGGGTGACAAAATCAGCAGTGGTGGAGGGTGCTCTGAAAGTACAGTAGCTAGTCAGAATGGGATGGAAAAAGTTCAGAGAGCTTATACCACTATTGGCCGCTAAAGGGTTCTCTCTAAAAATGAAAGGCAGGCTGTATGATGCCTGCATACGAACAGCAATGTTACATGGCAGTGAGACTTGGGCATTGTGTGCAGAGGATATATTGTGTGGAGAGGAACGAAGCTTGCATGCTCCGCTGGATGTGTAATAGTAATATACGTGAACGGCAAAGCATAAACGAACTAAGGGAGAAATTAGGAATAAGAGGGATCAGATGTTGTTTACTCGAGAAGACTACGTTGGTACGGTCACGTGATTCGCATGAAAGACGACAGCTGTATAAAAAAGTGCAGGGCGATAAAAATAGACGGTAGCCACGGAGTAGGTAGACCCAGAAAAACCTGGGACGACTTGATAAATTCCGACCTCACACACTTACACCTCTCCAAGACAATGTCACTGGACCGAGATCTTTGGCGCTACACAGTAATACAGAAGACCCGCCTTGTCTAAGTACAAAGTGCAACCTACAGTCAGTAGGCACCTCTAACAAAAATGCACCCCCGTCCCACTACCCCCACCTCATCCACACCACCCCTTTCAATGTAAAGTTATGTTGGTACCACAACATTCAGGCCAAAACAAATGAGGTCGTGTAGGTGTCACGACAAAAAAAAACAGTTCACGCTGTAATGTGGCCGTGTAGGTAACACGGTAAAAACCTCCCAGTCCACACTGTAAACGTGGTTGGTGTTAGGAAGAGCATCCAGCCATAGAAAACCCGCCAGACAGTCCTATACGAGCAAGTCAACCAATCTTGCCTCAAGTGGGAAAATTCCCGCCCAAACCCATGCAAGCGTAGAAGATGGACATTAAACAATGATGATGGAGTTTTAAGTTTTTCTCTCTCTGTTCCTCTATTTCAGTGGTGGCAAGTTGATAAGATTAGTCCCCTGAAGTTATACGACGATAACAAGTTCCTTGCAGGATTCCAATTACGCCAGTTATTGTTCCGTGACAATCAACATGTTTATATTCAAAGTTTAATGGATAAACTTTTCAAGTTATATACTGATGGTGTTATTAAACCAGTTATTGACCAAGTTGCTTGTTTTGAAGATGTAAGTTCTTTCAGCTACTAGTTCTTCTTATGGCTCATTCATTATAACTAGTAGCAGTACCTGGCCTCACACAGGTATATTAAAGCCTAAAATAAATACATATAATCACATATATTCACAATATTTTAGATAAATTGGTTTAAAAATATGCTGACAATATTGTTTGTCCAGGAATGGTGATTGACTCCAAATTGTTACATCCAAACAATTTAGTTTCATAAACGTGTAAAAAAAAAAAAAAAAAAAAAAAAAAAAAAATAATAATAATAATAATGATAATAATAATGATAATAATAATGATAATAATAATGATAATAATAATGATAATAATAATGATAATAATAATGATAATAATAATGATAATAATAATGATAATAATAATGATAATGATAATGATAATGATAATGATAAACATAGAATCTAAGATATATTACTTTAAAATTTTTGATATTCAATTTGTTCAATTTCTCATTTAATTCCTCATTCAATGAGTCATTCCATTAGTCATTCCAGTGTTTTGTTTCCTCCCCATCAGATTGCTGAGGCAATGCAACGACTTCATGACCGCAAAAATATTGGTAAAATTATCTTAGACCCAACTGTTGAGCCAAAGGTAAGTATTACTTAGCTATGGTACTGACACAGTGTGATTTAGAATAAAGGTGTCTCTGGACCCATATGGCAACATTTCAAAGTTACTACACAGCAATATTTCAAAGCTATTTTGCATCATTTTGATGCGAGTGACACCATCTGTAGCTACACCACAGCTTCCATGATATTAATAACTAAATTAACGACATTCAAAACCAATGTCAGAATGGTTTTATCCAATTTGTTTGGATTCTTTTTTTTGTTTTATTTTTTTTTGATTATTAAATTAAATTTCATTTCATTATCTTTTGAAATCTTTTTAGCTTTGATCTTTCAATTTTTTTAAAAATTAATTTATTCAAAAAAAAAATACTTAAAAATCGTCATTTTATGTCTGCTTTTCTGTGCTGGCATGGATTGGATGAGTTTTTCTGAGGCAGTGTTCTATGACTAGAGGACCTTGTTTTCAAATAAAGTACTTATTACGTAACTTTAAATATCAAACCACCAGTGAGCTGCCGAAATATTCGCTATACAGATCATAAACAAATCTCACTGGCTGCACAAAGTGTCAGCATCTCGTATACATGCACAAGCACACGCGCGCTCTCCTTTTTCTTGATAGTTCACCGAAGTCAACAATGATGTTACACTTCGTGGCAGCCAGTAATGGGACATTCATGTGTACAATCCAATACATACACGCGTGCACACCGCCTTGTGCACATCCACCTCCAAAATGCTGCCAGATGTCACTCACTCACCCTAAGGCCTACCCTCACCTATAAGTAATATGCAACAAAATAACCACTTGTGTGCCCCCTTTCTATCACTGTCCTCCCAGCCCAATAAGGATATGTGTTAGTGTTGAAATGTGGTAGTACTGGTATCACGATAAAATGCAGTGAGTACATGGCCCCCATGATTAACATGCACACAGTGCATTACTGGTACTTTATTTTATCGACCCCGTAAGGATGAAGTTAACCTCAGTAGGATTTGAACTCAGAATGGCAAGGGCCGTAACTCTTCAACGAAAATAATGTAGGGTGGTTTGAAAGGATTCTTCAGTCTGACTGAGCATGTGACGACTCCAATGCTGGTGCCCCGATAAAACACACCCAGTCCACTCTTTGGAGTGATAGTGCTGGTGACTCAAAAATGCGTCCAGTACAATATTATTAGGTGCTGTGTTAGGAAGGGCTCCCAGCTTTAGAAACTATGCCAAATATAGTACATATGAGCAAGGTGAGGTTGCTCCAACTTGTCTTGTCACACTGTCACACGTGACAGCTTGTCCAACCCATGCCATCCTAAGTAAAGTCCTGATCAAAATATATTGGATAATCGTAATGTTTTGAGCTTAAATTCTGTGGCCATCCTCAAATAAAGTTTTGATTGTTGAAGGTAAAAAATTATTTTTAGTCAAATCTAATTTTTGCATATATAATAATAATAATAATGAAATTATTGTGTAAAGTGCTCAGGTGCACTACAACTCGTCAATATAGTACATAGAATAATACACAAATGTCAGGGAAGTACATGTTTGTATGTGTTAGCTGTAGTGTTGGCGGATCTCGGGAAGCATGGAGGCCTTAAAGGATGCAGTGTCTCGACAGCTAACAACTGATGCAGGTAGTTTGTTCCATGCTTCAGCAACTCTGAGCGTGAAAAATGTTTCCGAAAGTCATGGGAACTGTGCTGTTTTCTTACTTTGTGGGCATGTCCACGTGTGTTAGACACATGGAAATCGAAAAGGCACTCAGGGTTGTTGTTGGCAACATGGTTAACAATTTTGTGGGTGTTTACCAAGTCAGTTGCCAGGCGTCGGAGCTTCAATGAATCCATGCCCAGGGAAGCAAGGCGCTCAGAGTATGGTAGATGCCTGATGGAGGGTATTCGCTTGGTTGCACGTCTCTGAACAGTTTCCAGGCGGTCAATGTCCTGAGCAAGATAGGGGTTCCAGACTGGTGATGCAAATTCTAAGTGTGGTCGCACCATAGCTGTATACAGCCTTAAATAGATATCTGGAGAGCGGCTGACAAAGGTCTTGCTGAGTGATGCTAAGACACCCTCGGCCCTCTTGACAATTTTAGAGACGTGCCTCGTCCAACGCAAATCGCTGCTGACCGTAATGCCCAGGTCACGTTCACAGGAAGACTTCTTGATATTAGTGCTGTGGAGGGAGTATGTGGACGCTGGGTTTTTACTCCCAAAATGCATGGTGGTGCACTTGTCCACAGCTAGCTTGAGTTGCCAGTCTGAGATCCACTGTTGCATTGTGTCCAGGTCAGACTGCAAGCAAGATCTATAGTGTTCAGGATCTGTCCTTTTTATCTCAAGGTACAGCTTGATGTCGTCTGCGTACTTTAGTACTGTGGCATTCCTTAAGTTGGCATCTGTCATTAATATATGCCACAAACAAAAGGGGGCCAAGAACAGATCCCTGAGGTACACCAGATGACATCTCATATGGTGAGGAATGCTGTCCCAGAACCGTGACTACCTCTCTTCGACTGAGAATGAAGGACTTCAACCAGTTAAAAAGATCATCCTTCACACCCATTGCAGAGAGTTTTGCCATAAGCCTTTTGTGTGGCACAGAATTGAAGGCCTTCGCAAAGTCAAGGTAAACAACATCCACCCATGAGCCGCCATCAGTGATCCGGGTGATGTCCTCAAGAAACTCTATATTTGGCTCATTTTATAAGTGTGGGCGCGGTCGTATGGTTAAGATTTCACACCTATGTATTTTAGGGAAAGTGTCTTCAACTACAACCTCGAGTTGACTTATGTCTTGTGAGTGAAATTTGGTAGATAGAAAAATGCAGGAAAGACCATCATAGATATGTCTGCATGTATACATGTGTGTCTGCAGCTATGTTCCGTAGCTTAGCTATTCGACTAAGAGAGATCGATAAAATAAACACTAGGATTAAAAAATAAGTACTATGGTCGATGTGATTGACTAAACCAAAGCATTGCTCCAGTTTGTCCGCAGTAAAAGATTTTTCAAAAGAGAATATTCGATGATTTTTTTTTTTTTTTTTTTTTTTTTTTTAAATAATCATTCAAGCATAATTGGTTCTCTGTCGGTTCTAACGGTGGGTACTACTGGACTGTATCTTACGCGGTTTTGAGCATACGCTATCGGAAAATGTTTTTAAACTTGAAGCCTTAAAACTGTTAACGTCCTGTTGACCTAATGCAAGGGAGATAACTATATTCCCCAAACTACTATCATTGTTTTCCAGAAAACCTGATGTGATGTCGCCTTCAACATACATAGACACATTTTTAGCAGTAGCACAAAGCCTGATTCATAATAAATGTATATAGCAGTAGCTCTAACATTGAGGTAGTTGAGACATGATCACATTGAAACGTATGTATTTTTATTATACACTAGCAGAATGGCCCGGCGCTGCTCGGGATTCTAAACATAGATTGGCATGTTTATCCCTCCTTTCTGAAACAGTTTCGTATGTTCACCAATTGATGCAGAAGTCCTAATAAAAAGTGAAGTCGCCTTGGGT
Organism: Eledone cirrhosa; assembly: GCA_964016885.1. Taxonomy (NCBI): domain Eukaryota; kingdom Metazoa; phylum Mollusca; class Cephalopoda; order Octopoda; family Eledonidae; genus Eledone; species Eledone cirrhosa. Next base: position 326,044,089 of record OZ024740.1, read on the forward strand.
GAATAGGCAAATAATTTTCCATTAAGATTTTTCAAAAGCATGTAATTGCGTTCCCTCTCTTTGTTTGTTGTTTTTGCTGCTGTCGAGCCTCGTGAAATAAATACGTTTGTTTATATTTTGTTATTGTGTATGCAAAAATATCTATACACGAATATATAATTATATATATATATATATATATATTAAAATAACAGATTAAAGTTTAAGCAAAGAATTGCTGCTTTCACCCTTAGCGGAATCTTCTGAAACTAAAATAAATCAATCTGTGAATGCAGAAGTAAATATTTCGAAAAACGTTACACACACTATATATATATATATATATATATATATATATACATTAATCTGTTATTTTAATAAATATATATAAGTTTAAGCAAAGAATCGCTGCTTTCACCCTACACACACATATAGCGACGTTATAATGTCGTAATGCAGACAGCTAGAGATACATTATAAGGGTGCAACGTTATATCTATGTATCTATCTAAAAAGAAAGTCTAAGAATTATAGAGAGATCGCCTAATGCGGTCCCTAGGGCATTGAAAATTTGAAATATTTGCTCAAAACACTCACATGACCATAAGTATTACATGTGTAAAGTTTGAAAAAAATCGGTTGGGTGGTTCTCGAGTTTTAGGGAGACACAGACACACTGTCTGTTTTAAATATATAGATAAACATATTCATCATCGTTTTTACTTCTGCTTTTCCCCACTCGCATGGGTTATACAAAAGCATATTGTATATACTTTTATATATGTCTTGAACATAGTTTTTAATAACATGGAGATGGGGCTTAAGGAATCTGATGTCTTCATAAGATCAGGCCCAATGTATTTAGTTGTTGGATCAACTGAACGTCCTACTCACGAAGTTGTATAAATGGCTGAGTATTCCAGTTACATATACCCTTAACATAACTTTTAGTGTGACATTGCTGAGCCTTTGTATGACAGACACGCGTTCATCTCATATGTATCATAGTCCAAGTGGCTGAGTATTCTACAGACAGGTGTACACTTAGCATAATTCTCAGGGAGATTCAACATGATACAGGGTGTAACAATGCTGCTCCTTTAAATTACACCTTATGTTAGAATGTAAGTGGCTGAGTATTCTAGACACATGTATTTTTAATATAATTCTGACAAAATATACATGCTACAATACGTATGTAGCAAGGATTAGCCTTTGAAATATAGGTATAATCCATCCAACAGGCTTCCACAGTTTCCATTTACCCAATTTCACTCACATGGCTTGGTTACCACAAGGATATGTTAAGTCACTTGCCCAAGATGCCAAGTAGGGGGATCAAACTCGGGACCTGATAACATGTTATGTGATATATCGTCATTGTTTAATGCTCATTTTTCCATGCTTGCATAGGTTAGACGGGTCATCCATATTATGATACAAATTTGGCCAGTTGGTTGCACCATACCTTACTCAAACGGAACTGTATTTTGGCTAGGATTTTTAGTTGGATGTCCTTCCTAATACCGACCACGTTTAATTTGGAGAAATTTCTTTTAGGCAATTTTCTCAGCTTAAGCAGGAATTAGCTTTGCTGGCCATATGGCTTAACTTTTAGCATCCTGTAACTACATGAGACTGCATCAGCTATACTTTCTTGAAAAGTATAAAACACAATGACTATCTCGCATTAAAAGTTTAAAAATCCGTCCAGTAGTAAAAGTACTATAAACATTTGAATTAACAAACCTGTTTTTTTTTTTAGATATTTTCTGCAATATCATTGCAGGTTGTTAAACGTCAATTATACTCATAATTGTTTCTACTTTTAGCACAAGGCCAGCAATTACCCAGTACATTACTGGTACTTTATTTTATCGACCCCGTAAGGATGAAAGGCAAAGTTAACCTCGGCGGGATTTGAACTCAGAATGGCAAGGGCAGTAACTCTATGCGTCAAAGCATGGCGTCCAACTCGCTACCGATACTGCCAATTCACCGCCAATTATACTCATAATGTGGGGATTTTTTATGCAATTTTTTACAACCAGATTCCCTTTCTTGCACCAACCATTTTAATCTTAGGGATATGGCATACCTATTCTAAACCAAATATGTCATCTTCAAAATAATTTATTTAGCATAGATCTCCAAATATATTCAGATTTCTTCGAGATTTTGATTTTCAGAAATTTTTTTTTTTTTTAATTATTTTCATTTTCTTTTGTTTATTTGTTTTGCTTATTTTGTTATTTTTGTTCCATGTTTTTAATAGGGAAAATCTGAGGCCAGTGCAGAGGTGAAAGTAAGTTTTTCTTGCTACATACACATATACATGCTTCCTGATGCACAGCATTGTGCCATTAGACTAAATGTTTTAAGGCATATTTTATCCCAGTGGCTAGTTTGGAGGAATTTACTGTTAAGATATGTAAAGAGAAGGTGGAACACAGCCTATTATATAATGTGGTTCTGGTCACTACAGATAAATTTTATTATACAGAAACTATGTAATATGACAGTTGCAGCTTGATAACTTCTATTTTCGCTATTTGGTGGCTGGCATAGTCCATACTTGGTTTATAAGTCGGGAATGCAAGTTAGGGATTGGTTTAGCAAGGTCATAAGTTTATGGTGCTTTCTAAGTGTTTTGTCTACAGGTTAAGGCAATCAACTTACTTAGTGCGTGTGTGTGCATGCACAAGCACACACACATTGTGTACTTACATACACATTACATACAAACATATGTACATATAGGTGCATGGCTTAGTGGTTTGGGGCTTACAATCGTGAAGTTGAATTCAATTCCTGGACCGAGCAGTGTGTTGAAAGACATTGCTCCAGTTCAGTCAGCTCTAGAAATTTGTGACATCACTGGTGCCAAGCTCTCAGCCATTGCTTTTCCTTTGGACAATATCGACGGTGTAGAGGGGAGACTGGTATGCATGGGCGACTGCTGGTCTTCCACAAACACACCTTGCCCGGGCTTGTGCCTCAGAGGGAACTTGTGTGTGTGTCTATAGAGATTTTTGCATATTAATAACAATTAGGATGTAAGGGATTTTACACATTAGCTATATCACTAAATCCTTCAAAATTGTTTATTCAAAATGATTTGAATATAATTGGTAGTGTTTTTATGTTTTTATGGGGAGTAGGAGCCAATGTTTTTTTTTTATGTAGTGAGGTGACAGCTTGGATTAAGACAGCATAATCCCTCTGTTACATTGAGGTTTTCCAAGGTGTGCAACACCAATATAATGTATTATATACCTACTGAATACTGAGGCCCTGTCAGTTATGGATTTTGTAAATTGAACAAACTTGACTGTTATTTCTCGCTTTGTAAACAGGTTTTCTCCACACACTTTATAGTTGGAAATTTTAAAGAAATAAACTACCAACATTCCCCGTTATAGTGTGGAATTGTATGTCTTCTCCCTTTTTTTTTTTTTTTTTTTTTTTTTATTGATTTGTTTCTTTTGTAAATCATATTTATCACATAATGTCTATAATAAATTAACTTCATAGAAGGAAATTTTGTGACACTTGACTCTTTGAATCCATCTTTCACTATAAAGATCGTGGATTTGATTTCTAAACCAGGCGATGCATTGTTCAGATAAGCGGGGGATAGGTAGAAATTCGGAAATTTTTCTAGGTTGTCTCCCTTGAGTTTTTTTTTTTTTTTTTTTTTTTAAACCAGATTTAGTCATTTAGTTTACATATTGGGACCCCCCCCCCCAACTCATCCTATTTATTTTATAACATATGGGATTTCTTATGTTTTTTTTTTTTTTTGTTGTTTTTTTTTTGTAGTGTGTTTTTAATGTCTAAAGAAAATTGTCATAGGAATGCTACCACTTAATCTATCTCTGGCGAAATTATATTTTAACAAAATTTAATAAGTGGTGGGGTTGGAATAAGAGCAGGAAAGTTGAAAGAAAAATAGTGTGCGTGTGTGTGGGGGTATTCGAAATCCAAGAGTACTTGGGTATTTCAGCATCTTAGCTTTGCTGTCACCGGTATTAGTATCAGCAACTGAACGACCAATGAAATATTTAAGACAAATATAAATCCTTAAACCCTTTAATTATTATATTTCTGATGAGACACTGCCTATGATTATAAATTCAGAAAAAAAAAGAATTTGGGGGGATTCAGTGATATGGATAACTTTCTCACTAAGTTCTTAATGTTACAATGAAAGGTTTTCATTTAAATATAAACACTTTAATATAAACAGCTTTGAATCATAGAACTAGAGATGATTTCAGGTGGTTTGGTTTCAAGAGTTAATGAGATTTTATTTATACATTTAAACATTATCTATACAAGAGCTGTCTGTCAGTCCATCCATCACGCTCCCTATATAGAGGGAAGGAAACACAACCCCCCACCCCACCCCCACCTTTCACAATGCTGAAAATGCAGAGGTTTTTTTTTTTTTGTGTGTTTCTGTATGTCCTTCAACATAGACAAACAACACAGACATCAAAAAGACTTTCACTATGACGTTGTTATTGACAGAGAAATACAGTGAAAGAGAGTGACTGTTGTGAAAGATAGGTAGGTAGTGTTGTCACCTGAAAATGTAGGAATTTTAATGCAAGTTTGTCAACACTGTCAGCCTAGGCAACAACTAGTTTATATAATGATTCACAAACAAAATAATCAAAAATTAGCCAGTAATTATTTTACTTTGCAGTTGACACCTGTCAAGATTACATTTTCTATCAAATACATGTGCTTAGATTGTAAGAGATTTAAGCAGTATTAAAATGTGAAAAGTAGACCTTACAAATACTTCTCACTCAGAATTTCAAACACTGGGTTATGGTGTCTGCTGCAAAGATTTGGGCAGTTGTAAAATTATGAATCAGAAAGGTATGTCCTCACATTAACTTACCATAGTGATAGATAGATAGATAGAGATATAGAGAGATAGATATAGAGAGAGATAGATATATTGATAAGCGTATATTTATTTGTGTAAGAAATAAACTAATTATAAGCCACCCTGTATATGGTTTTCTCTTCTGTAACCTCTAATGATTACCAAAGATAACTAAAATGGAGAGGAGCCAATCTTTAGATCGAATCAAGGAAATGTTTCTAGTGATCTCTTCCATTGCTGATACTATCTGCAACTTCTCGCAGAAGAAAAGAAAGGAGCGAATCATCAGATTAGATCAAGAAAACAATATTTCTGTTGTTCTTGCCATGGCTATACTGTCTGTCACAACTCCTGGTAGATTGAAGGAGCTGATTGTCAGGTCAGACTAAGGAAACAGTTTCCATTAGTCTTTTCATTGCTGATACTGTTGGTCACAACGTATGGCAGAAGAAAGGAAAGGAACAAATCATTAGGTGGGACCTAGGAAACAATGCCACTGTTGGTCTTTCCTTTGCTGATACTATCTGCTGGCTGTAACCCCTGACAGAATAAAGGAGTCGATCATTAAACTGGACCAAAGCAACGTTTCCAATGGTCTTTCCATTGTTGATACTATCTGCTGCTTGCAATTCTTTGCAGGAGGAGACAGAACTTAAACTCAAGATGTTCAGTTGAAGTAGATGCTGCAAAGCCACTACTCCAACTCTTTAATAATTCTGCCAATCCACTGGCCCCTTGACTAGTAATTTATGAATCCTAAACCTGACGAGCAAAGGTAACCTCAATGGGATTTAAACTCAGAGTGCAGAGAACCTTTTTGATATCAATCTGGTTAAAACCAGCTTGAATTCTATGAAGCAAAATCACCTATTTTAATGGCTTCCTATGTAAATTAAAATATTCAAACATAATTTTTTATAAGAATCATATGTTAAGCTGTTAGCTTAGTATAAAAACCATGTGTTAAGTTACTTAGTAATGAAATAATGTTAGTAAATTTTTCAAAATCCTTCATGAATTAATCCCATTTCATCATAAATGCTGTTTTGTGTTAACCTGAAACCCTAACAATTTACCACCTATGAGCTAAACTACCATAAAATTATTCCCGTGTCCTGATTTTGTTGGATGAAATTCCATTTTATATTCCTGGATCTGTAGTTACTCTAATGTATTTCTATGTTATTATTCCAGGCCCCAGCTGAAAGTGCTCCTGCAACTGAGGTAAGTTAACAGAAATTTAGTGTCACCATCATCATCACCCACCATCGCTGCCGCCGCTTTCACCGCCAACTTTTTAAATATTTTATATCTTTATATTTTTAATTATTTTTTTTCTCTATTTCCAGACCAAAAGTGAAGATGATGCTGGTGCAGAGGTAAGAAAGATTTTCTCTAAAATCCATCATCAGATTGTGCTATATATATATATATATATATGTTTCTGTAAAGAAACAGTACAAGATTTAACTTTATCATTTAAACCAGCCATATCCGGCCAAAATTCTCTCACCTTTTTCTGTTCAAACCGGCTGTTACTGGCCACTCATACTGATGTTAGGGTATTGTTCTCAAAATAAATATCAAAATCTCATAAATTTGATATGTGAGGTAAAGCTTTTACCATGAAAATAGTAAATATAGAGTAATGTAAATGCTAAAGGGTTAACAAAGATTGTGTTCCAACTAGAATCGGTGCCGGATTTAGGACAAATGAGGCCCTGTGCTAGTTACTTGGACCCTGAAGAAGGTAAAAAAAGGGTTTTGGGAAGGAATATGGGCAGGCCTCTCTGACCAATGGGTCCCTGTGCTTAAGCACGGACCCATTAAGCATGTTTAAGCACAATGGTAAATCCAGCACTGACTAGAATAGATACCCTAATCAAATCATTCATTCTTTTTCAGTCTCTGAAGAAATATTTAACTCTAATACCAACTTGCCCCAAAAGCACCCCTGGCTCTATGAAACAAAACCACACATTTTAAATTGTTACTATTTAAATTAAAACCTTTCAACATAATTTGATATAAGAAATATTTTTTTAAGTTGTTATAAGAAACATTTTTTAAAGTTATAAATATCATTTTAATAATGAAATAATTTATCATTTTAGTAAACCCTTCCAAAGACTTCATTAACTCATTCAAATACAATACATTTTATCAGAAATAGTGTAACAAATAGGTTAAAGGCATATCTCTACATCATCATAGCTGTTTAATGTCCATTTTTCCATGCTAGCATGGATTATGAGTTGTCCTGTTGAGGTGGGCCAGGTCTGGTGACCATGCCTTGCTCATACAGAACTGATTTTGGCTTGGTTTCTACAGTTGGATGCCCTTCCTTAATGCCAACCACTGGGTGCTTTTTTTTGTCATGACACCTATATTATTACATGTTTAAATAGCTTTGATTAAATCTTGTACTGTTTCTGTATAGATAATGATCTATTGTACATCCATCAGTGATGGCTTGTAGCTTGGTGGTTAGGGTGTTCAGCTCTCAAACACAAGATCATGAGTTGATTACTGGCTGCATGTTGTGTTCCTGAGCAAGACACTTTAATTCACATTGCTCCAGTCCACTCAGATGACAAAAATGAGATGAGTTATTGACTGACATAATGTCTAGAGTGGCACCCCAACAACTGGCTGAACCAGCTGTGGTAACTTCATTGATTGATGAATATTTTCTAAGTTTTCTATTGTAATACCCAACATTCCTTTATCCTTCTCTATTTCTTGGTCTTGCTACACCTCTCTCAGGTACTGGTCATCATCATCATCACCACTGTTTAACATCCATTTTTGCTCCGTTGTGAGACAATCCATGTCTGATGAGTCTTGTTCATACAGAACTGGTTTTGGCTTGGTTTCTATGGCTGGATGCCCTTCCTAACACCAGCCACAATTACGGTATCTACTGGGCACTTTTGTTGTGACACCTACATGACCACATTAGTGTATACTGGGCACTTTTGTCATGACACCTACATGACTACTTTCCAGTGTGGGCTGGGTGCTTTTTGTCGTGACACCTTCACAACCATTTTAGTGTGGGCTGGGTGCTTTTTGTCGTGACATTTACACAAACACTTTACAATGGGACCACGTCACTATCAGTATTCAGAACATTCTGTCAACAGAAGGCAGCAGATTGGAGGCAAATTTGAGAGGATGTCGGATTATAAATGCTTCGGTATTTGTTGCAGCTGAGTTCAAATCTGAGTTCAAATCCCATTGAGGTGAACTTTCATCCTTTCAGGGTCAATAAATAAAGGACCATTAATGGAGTTTGCCAATTTCTTTCATAGAAAGAAAGAGCCATGTTTTGATCTGGAGAGAGATGGACTCCACCAGGTTTAAAATGCCTAAGTGGGTCAGGTTGCTACCCTTATGATTTCATCAGGAGTTTCATGCACATCTATACATAAACACACGTGCCCATGCACACTCACAGATATATGCATACACACACACATACATTGATAACATTGAGCAGAAGATATAGCAATATATTAGGTGTGCTTTGAGACTTATTAATTTAGATAACAATAGCCAGTTGATAACATTATCTGTGATTATAATAAGCAGCTTTTGCTGCATTATTTAATCCATTGCGCTAATGTTGTAATTATTTCAATATCTCAATTATGAGACATGCATATGTATTTATTTTTTATTTATTTATAGCCACCAGATGCTGGATCTGAAGTAAGTTTCTTTTTCTTTTTTTTGTATTTTTGCGGGGGGGGGGGGGGTGTTGCTGCTTATCTTCCCTTCCTCTTCTGTTAACCAATCAACTGTGACATTAGGGGTTATTATTTTTTAGCTGAGAAGATTGATAGATGCAATATGTGGAATAGAATGGACTTCCCTTGACTTTGGCATAAGTGTTCAAGTTGTTCAATCAATGGAATAGCCTGCTCATGAAATTGTCAATCATTCCAGACATGTATATGTTTAAGATAATTCTCAGGGAGATTATGATGAAGACAATGTGTGTGACAAGGCTGGCCCTTTGATACAAGATGGGCAGTATCTGTAATTCATAGTCTGTGGCTAAATATTACACACACGTATACCTTCAAAGTAATTCTCAGGGAGATTCAGAGTGACAGTGTGTGACATGGCTGGCCTTTTAGATTACACATACAGTCCATACAATAGGCTTCCAAACAGTTTCACTCACAAGCCATGGGTTAACTTGAGGCTATGGTAAATGACACTTGTCCAAGATGCTATGTCTAAGATGCTATGCAGTGGGACCAAACCTGGAACTTAATGATTGCAAAGCAAATCTCTTAACCTGTCGGCCATGCTATGTTCACATGCAATTTGTACCATACCAAGAAATACATGTTTGTGGCACTATTAGCAGTGTTGTTAGTGTAGAATTAAATGCCTTGATGTTCTGGCTCTCATGCTCAACTTTGCTTTTCATACTTTCAGGGATTTATAAATAGTGTGGCAGATTGGTGGAATTGTCAAAGAATTAGATGAGATGCTTTGCAGTATATGTTCTAGCTCACTGCTTTTTGAGTTCAAATCCTACTTGTCACTGAAATATCTATGACCAAGAGTTGCAACTGGCAGATAGAAAATATTGTTTCCTTGGTTCAATCTGACAATTGTCTCCTTTCCTTTTCCATTTTTGTTATCTTAAATTAGTAATGCAACCAGACTGATGATCATCATCATCTTATGTTTACTATCCCGGTGGTTTGTGGTTTTTAAAATGTGATTCAGTTCTTATTTTGAGTAACTGCCCTTCTAGACAGCTTGGCAGACCATGCTCACACACGTCCCATTTTTGGCATGCATTCTACAGCTGGATTCTTTTCTTAACACCAACCACATTACAGTCTGGACTGGATGTAATTTATCTTGCACCTGCATTAGAGTGCATACTTTGATAGGACCAAAGTATGCACTCTATCTACATTGTCTCTGCTCATTTACAAACCACTTTACAGCATGTACTGGGTACATTTTATCATGGCTCCAACATTAGAGAGGTCGTATCATTGTAAACTTTGTAGTTAGAGAGATATCTCTACTCTATATTGTCTTTGTTCTTTCAAGGCAAATATAACCAAAAGTGGGAATAGAAACAAATTGATGGCCCAGAGTGGGAAAGAAAAGAGTAATAATGTGAGTGTGAAGGGGGGAAACTGAGATAATGAGGAGGGAGACAATAGTAGCAACATTTTGGTAGGAGGTTGAGTTGAAACAGCATGAGCAACTTGATGAGATAGCAGTAATGAGTCATGGTAGGGAAGAACAAGTGATAGATAGCAACACATGCTTGATGTTTAATGAGTGGTATGTCAGTTAACCTTGGCAGGATTTGAACTCAGAACATCATCATCATCGTTTAACGTCTAACTTCCATGCAAGCATGGGTTAGACATAAAGGGACATAACTCTGTTGCAAAGCATTGTGTCCAACCCTCTACCGATACTGCCAATCCACTAGAGGGCAAATGGTATTGAATATGGGCATAAGTAATGAATATGAGAAATATAGATGACAGCAGAGGATGGTAGATGTCATCTAAAACCTTTATGGCAGAGAGAATAAGTTCGCAGTAGAGGGAGATGGTATAGGATATTGACAATCGTTTATGGTTACACATGGTTTCTACAATATAATAATATAATAATAATGAAATTATTGTGTAAAGTGCTCAGGTGCACTACAACTCGTCAATATAGTACATAGAATAATACACAAATGCCAGGGAAGTACATGTTTGTATGTGTTAGCTGTAGTGTTGGCGGATCTCGGGAAGCATGGAGGCCGTAAAGGATGCAGTGTCTCGACAGCTAACAACTGATGCAGGTAGTTTGTTCCATGCTTCAGCAACTCTGAGCGTGAAAAATGTTTCCGAAAGTCATGGGAACTGTGCTGTTTTCTTACTTTGTGGGCATGTCCACGTGTGTTAGACACATGGAAATCGAAAAGGCACTCAGGGTTGTTGTTGGCAACATGGTTAACAATTTTGTGGGTGTTTACCAAGTCAGTTGCCAGGCGTCGGAGCTTCAATGAATCCATGCCCAGGGAAGCAAGGCGCTCAGAGTATGGTAGATGCCTGATGGAGGGTATTGGTTGCACGTCTCTGAACAGTTTCCAGGCGGTCAATGTTCTGAGCAAGATAGGGGTTCCAGACTGGTGATGCAAATTCTAAGTGTGGTCGCACCATAGCTGTATACAGCCTTAAATAGATATCTGGAGAGCGGCTGACAAAGGTCTTGCTGAGTGATGCTAAGACACCCTCGGCCCTCTTGACAATTTTAGAGACGTGCCTCGTCCAACGCAAATCGCTGCTGACCGTAATGCCCAGGTCACGTTCACAGGAAGACTTCTTGATATTAGTGCTGTGGAGGGAGTATGTGGACGCTGGGTTTTTACTCCCAAAATGCATGGTGGTGCACTTGTCCACAGCTAGCTTGAGTTGCCAGTCTGAGATCCACTGTTGCATTGTGTCCAGGTCAGACTGCAAGCAAGATCTATAGTGTTCAGGATCTGTCCTTTTTATCTCAAGGTACAGCTTGATGTCGTCTGCGTACTTTAGTACTGTGGCATTCCTTAAGTTGGCATCTATGTCATTAATATATGCCACAAACAAAAGGGGGCCAAGAACAGATCCCTGAGGTACACCAGATGACATCTCATATGGTGAGGAATGCTGTCCCAGAACCGTGACTACCTCTCTTCGACTGAGAATGAAGGACTTCAACCAGTTAAAAAGATCATCCTTCACACCCATTGCAGAGAGTTTTGCCATAAGCCTTTTGTGTGGCACAGAATTGAAGGACGATAGTTCACAGGTGATGTGCGGTCACCCTTTTTGAACAGAGGAATGACACTGGCAGTTTTCCACTGTTCTGGAGTAGCACTGTTGTTCAGACAGAATTGGAAGAAGCGTGATAACTGGTGTAGAAGGAAGTACCCACCACGTTTAAGAAGCAGGTACGTAACACCATCAAGACCAGGAGAGGCATGGTTGCGTTTATTTTTTAGGTGACGTCGCAGCATTGCAGGTGTAAATTCCATGGTTGTAATAGTCCGGTGTCATAGGTAGTGGAGATGGTACACTCTGGTCTTCAATGGTGAAAATGCCTGCATAGCATTCAGCAATGAGCTCTGCGCATTCCTTGGGGTCGTCAGTAACCTGGCTTGTGTGGGGATTGCGAAGAGGACCAACTGGAGAGTGAGGCCTCTGCTTTGAGTGAACATACTTCCAGAACACCTTACTGTCAGGGCTGGTTGCTATGCGCTGCTCAAATTGAAGCACTGCCTTTTTTGTCACCTGTTTGAGGTGGTTGGACGATCTATTTCGCCTCTTCCTATTAATGTCTGATTTGTGAAGTTTGTACTCACGTTCAGCATTGCGCCGTTCTTTTCTGGCAAGACGGACTGCTGCAGTCTCCCAAATTGCGCTTTTAGGATGTTTTTTCCACTTACGTGGCACCGATGCTGCACATACTCTCCATATTGAGCTCAGGATGTTCTGGAGTACAGTGTTGACATCTCCAGAGTCATAGAACTCAAGCCAGTTTGGCCGTTGCAACTCGGTGCAGTAACAGTTCCAGTCTGCTTTATTCCAGTCAAAGTGAGCAGTTTGGAGATGGTTGTGGTTCTTGTTACTGCCCATGAGGGATAGATTGGCAATGATCATAGCATGATCAGTCACCTAAAGGTTCCTCAGCAGTAACACTAATGACCGTTTCAGGAGTAGTGGTGAAGAGTAGGTCCAAAGTGTTGTCACCTCTCGTTGGGGAGGTGACCACCTGGGACCAACTCGAGTCCAGCACCAGCTCAAGGAAGTCATTTGCACTTGGCGGCCAACGAAAGGTCTCCCAGTCAATCTCAGGGTGATTGAAGTCACCTGCAATGAAAACATAAGTGGCTGTCTTCCTGGCAGCAGCTCTGAGGATATCACAAAGTTGAGTGTCCTGATGGTAATTTGGGGGACGGTAAACGACTCCAAGTAGCAGTGTTGACATGGTCATACGTATATCGCAGAAAAAAACTTCCTGCTGTGATTGGTTCAAATCAGCACAAGGAATTGCCGACAGATTTGACCGAACGTAGACCATTACACCACCACCACGACGATTAATACGGTCTTTACGAAACAGGTTGTAGCCAGTCATGCTGAAAACCCCATCACAGAGTAAGGGATGTGCCCAAGTTTCCGTGACTGTAATGAAGTCCGGGTTGATACTTTTGACGTAGGAGTCAAAAAGATGAATCTTATTGCATAGACTACGTGCATTCAAGGACAACAGTTTGTACTTTGATTCCAGTCTATGATTATGTGCAGGGGATGGCAGGTTGTTCTGATTTAGTTTCCCAGAGTTTTTTCAGTTTCTTTATTGTCAGTTGTTGTGGGTACACTGTTTTCAGACCAGCTGGTGTCTCTTTTCCATGATTCGCCAGCCTTAACAAACTTCCATATCTGCCCATCATCTCGTAGGCTGAAGCTTTCATGTTCTGCCGAGCTGCGGTTTAGGGAAGCTGCAGCACGCAACTTTGGGCGGACATCAGGTGGAAGACCAGGACGTGTTCGGAAAGCAATCCGACTTTCACGCCTAGCTTTATCAGAGGCTACAAGGTATGAACGTGCCTCAGCCGAGTTTGAAAACGACAGTCTAATTAACCTGGGTTTCGGGCCTGGTCGGCCAAGGCGTAGAGCACCCTTTGCGGGAGCACAGCCCAGGTCTTTGGATGAACTGGCAGCAAATGCCTGAAGATCAACTATGTCTTCCGGCACACCAATGGCAATCACTTCGTGGTTTGCAGATTCAGTGGCATTCTCAATGCGTCTAGGTTCAACATGAGGTACGCGGAGATTTTTTAACAAGGCACTCCGGTAAGATCTCTCATTGTGGGGTTCTACACGAACGCTTGATTTTATTTCCGCTATTTCTTGACTTAAAGCGGAAATCATTTGCCGTATTTCCTCAAACTCCGTATTGACGGTCGGTTTTTGTTGTTGTTCTTCTCCTTCAACAGGCATGGTAGAAGACACAGTCGTCGGTTGTTGTTGTTGAAAAGTAACGGTTGCTGTTGTTGATGAAGTCCTTCAACGGGGGTAGTAGCAGAAGCTACGGTCGTTGGTTTTTGCTGTTGTTCAGCGACAATGGTAGAGGAAGACACGATCCTCGGTTTTTGTTGTTGTTCAGGAACAATGGTAGAAGACACGATCTTCGGTCTTTGTTGTTGTTCCGCAGCAATGGGAGAAGCAGGCATACAGTCCAGGCACTGAAAGGACCAGTTTGTTAGCTGGACCATCTCCCAGAGTCTATCCATCGTAGCAATGTGATGTTTCTTATTTTGGCCTGGGATCTTCCGGAAGCATGTGGCGCATTGAAGGCAGACAGAGATGCGACAGGTTCCACATTCGACCCAACGATTACGGAACGAGTTTTCGGGTTCCGTACAGATATGGCAGGTGTGATCTTCCGGGCAATGTTCTATTTTTGGACATCGACCAGTTTTGTCGCAAATTTCATCGATGGATATCACCATGGCAATTTTGTTATTTCTACCCATCCGTAGAAAAACACAGAATGTAAACAATAGAGGTTTAGCGCACTTGATTACGATAGAAATAAAATGTCTGTTTTTTTGTGTATTTTGTTTCCGTTTTCCTAAATGTTGTGTGTGTGTAGAAGAGTCTGTGCATGTAAACAAATAAATATGCTGCGTGAGTTAAATGAAACGTACTGTAGAAGGCAGTTGTTTATTAACAGCGAATAACGTTTTTTTTTTTTTCTCCCCCTGATACTGCTTCTTTATAGTAAACTTTCAATAATATTTTTTTTTCAAATTATTAACTTTCAGCTGCTAGTATATATATATAATTAAAAGGTGTATGTGGGTTAGAAGCGAAGTCAATGTTAAGAAATATTTTACCAATGTAAATTGGTAAAATTGGCCGGTATAGTGTCTCACACGCAATAGTGTGGTTTCTTTTCACGTGTGTATATGCATATGGTATGTATCTGTATATAAATCTGCGTTATATTTTTGTTTATGTTTTGTGGAGTACTTACTGCGATCCTTAAGGGATGTAGTGATTTGTTTTGTTTTGTTTTTTTCTTTTTTCCCCGTCCATGTCCACACGTGGTTCGTTGGCGAAAATCAAGTCAAATTATATATACTTCGTTAAGATAATTCTATCTTGAAACTGGTACTAGTTGTCAGGGAACAGTGAAAGTAATTGTAATAATGAATATTGTAATCCATCTGACATGTGTTTAAAGGGCAGTTTTTGGTGAAAATATTATATTTTGTTTGGTCAAGACGTGGTCAAGCGACCTTCCTTGTCGCCATTTTTGAAAGGGTATGTATTATCAAATTTTCTTATCCTCTAGTTGAGCTTGCTCAAAATAAAATCTCTAAAATCTGTTAATTTACTTTAAATTTTAGTCAAAAGAAGAAAAACCTGAAGAACCAGCTGAGAAAACTGAAGAAACTACTGAAAGTGCAGAATGAATAAAAAATATTTGAAAATTTATGGTAATATTGAAGTTTTCAGTCCTATATAGTTAAGACGATGTAGTGTAGTTGTGTGTGTAGTGTGGTGTTGTGTTGTGTGTATGTATATTTCTACCAGTAACCCATATACGAGGGTTGAGCGAAAAGTTCATAGGCTGACTATGAAGGAGTAATGCTAGAGCTGTGAAATCTAGCATACATTATTTCGAGCCAGTTACTAACTTTGGGGCCCTACAATTCATATCTAAATGGAACCTATTACTAGCTTTGTGAGCCTACATTTCACATCTGGCCTGGGCCTATAGCCAATATTGTGACCCTACATTTTACATGTCGACTGGGCTTATTACCATCTTTGGGAGCCTATATTTTACATCAAGCCTGAGCCAACTAGTTTTGGCAAACTAGATTTTACATGTGGACTGGGCTTATTACCAACTTTACACAGGCCTTTATACCAATGACTGTAATGTAAAACATGGATTATTGACTGACACTTTAGTGGAAGAAACAACAAAAATATCTAATTACTAAACAGAACTTTTTTACCTTTTGTTACCATATTTTTAATGAAAGCACAGCCTATGGGTTTCGAGTAATTTTGAAAATGTATGTTAGAACCAGAGGAGATTTAAGCCAATTTGGTATCAAAAGCTAGATATGCTTCACTACTGTACATACTCATATATAAGCCAAGAAATATGTGACAAAAAAGATGGAGTTAGCCTATATTTGAAGTCAATATTTTGCCAATTTTCACCAATTTCAAAATTCTATGCAAGTGAGGTGCTAAAATATTTTTGCTTTGTCGATCAATATTACACCAGTTTTATTTTGGAGGTAAATATTACACCAGTTTTACTTTGGAGGTAAATATTACACCAGTTTCACTTTCAACGCAAAATTTGTATTCCCTAGTTTTGTTTTGTTTTTGTTTTGAATGAATATGGCCTTCAAAACTGTCAGAAATTGGTAAAAAAATCATTATATAATGGAGTGGTGAAACGAAAATGACACACTAAACAACACTTGAAACATTTTAAATATCAAAATATCAAAACTTTATAAATATATTCTCCACTTATGAGAATTTCAAAACTACACCATCTAAACATGTTGATTACCTGCCTTGGCTTATAAATGGGGTTTGGATTTTTGCCTATTTCTCAAACATAAAATAGGGGTCAGCTTATATTCAAGTATATATGGTAAATATACAAGATATATTATACATTACACACTAACTCCTTCATTACACTATTTCTGATGAAAGACACATATTTTAAGAATTTTTAAAATAGTCAAGGATTTGGAGTGATTTAGTAATATAACTCATGTTCCAAGCATCAACTTGATAATATGAACGTAACTTAACAAAGTTTTTTAGTTGAAATTATGGTTGAGGATCTTTAGATAAATATAAACACTATAAAACAGTTTAATATCATAGATGCAATTTCGGGTGGGTTGGTATCAAGAGGGTTAAAGTAGTGTTTGGAATATAACGTAACATAAAATTATTAATGACTCAGTCTGATTTTCAATGTTGAAGATAATCAAGAATCTGATGACTTTCTCATGATTAAGTTGGTGTTTCAAACCTAACTTAAAGATTCTTCTGAACAGTTTTGTATTAGAACCGGGAACCAGGGGAGGTTGTATGCAGGTTCGTATGAAAAGGGTTTATGTAGTTTTTGTCTTGTTTTGCAGGCCAAAGACACCAGAACTTTCTTGCAGAGAGAAAAAAAATGTATTCCAGTATTCCAGTTTACCATTTTTAAGCCACCTTATTTCCAGCTTTTTTTTTTTTTTTTCTTCTTCCAAAACACCAAAATACTGTTGCTACTGCTGTTACCATGATACATAGATGTCATGACTACAACCCCCACCCAACCATTCCTTGGCCATTTTTTTTGTACTACTGGGCTATTGTTGTTGTCTCTCATATATTTGTAACAACTCCTCTGGCTTGGTTTTAGTAAAATAAAATGAAATAAATAAAATAGAAATATTTATTTCAATGGACTTGAACAGCTAACAGTAAAAAACAAAGAAATTTCTAGATGGGAAAATTAGTATTTTTGTTTTTAATTTTTGTATTTTTTGTTTCTTTGGTTTTTTTTTAACTTGGGTATTTTCCTATAACTGTTGAAATTATTATTGCTGATAGTATTGAAATGTATTATTATTATTAGGATTGTGGAAATGGCAGAATCAGAGTTGGACAAAATGCTTTGTAATATTTGGTTACAGTTCTTTAAGTTCAAATTATGCCAAAGTCAACTTTGCCTTTCATCTTTCCTGGGTCAATAAAATAAAATACCAGTCGTGTACTGGGGTTGATGTAATTGACTTATCAATTCCAAAAAAAATTTCAGGCCTTGTGCCTAAATTAGAAACCATTATTATTGTTTCTTTAAGTTTCATGCAAGTTTTTTTTATTCTATAACCACCAGGAGCACTTATGTACCTGAAGTGTGTGCAGGATTGTGTTAATTTTGTGGAATATAGACTCCTCGTCTTTGTGTACTGCGTCAGTTTTTTTGTTTTTGTGAGATTTAGCCTATAGTTTCTATCGTGTATGATGTGTGGTCTGTGTAATGAGTTATTTTATTGGGTATTAATCTTATAGACTATATTTTGTGAAAGTTATTATATTTTATTACATGCTTATTCTATAGAGTGGATATTGTGTGTGAAGATTGTTCTATTTGAATTAGTATTATGTCTTTCATTACATTCTGTCACAGATCTATGTGCGTTGGGAATGTGTAGTGTTGTTTTTGATATCATTATTTTCTCTTTAAAAAATCTTGAAATGAGTTACAATAACCAAGATTCTTTCAAAACCAACTTGAAATGTAAAACAGTCTGAATAAAACCACAAGTTGTAAAGTTCTGTAGAAATTTTCATATCATTTTTCTAGATCATATCTGTAACTGTAAATCTGCCACCGATTCTAGTTGGATCCATAGAATAATTATTTAAAATAATCAGCCATTTTTCTTCTTCTATCCCCTAGTAGTGAAATGATTTCTTCAGATTTTCAAACTAAATAGATTGAAGTTTCTCATCTGTGTGTGTGTGTGTGTGTGTGTGTGTTATTGTGGGATTGGCAGTAGCGGTAGAGGGTCGGATGCCATACTTTCCAGCATAGTTACATCCCTTTATGATCTGAGTTCAAATCCCGCCGAGGTTGACTTTGCCTTTCATCCTTACGTGGTCGATAAAATAAAGTACCGGTAATGCACTGGGTAATTGCTGGCCTTCTGCCAAAAGTAGAAACAATTATTATTGTGGGATATAATTCTTGACAGTCGAACTTAAACCGTTTCAATTGCAAAAAAAAAAAAAAGTTTGACTGTTAGGCATTATATCATATAATAGTAGTCCATACTTAAGGAAAGTATCGTGTAGATATTAAGCTGAATGATAGTCTTGATAGTTTAAATAACATCCTATTCTCTCTCTCTCTCTCTAATTTCCAGGAACTTTGGATAAAATTTAATATTTTGTTAAAATATATCGGGATCTTGTGGAATGTTCCAGATATATAGATATAGTTCTGTGATAGAAAGAAAGATGCCAATCATCAGATGAAACCAAGGAAACAATGTTTCCATAGGTCTTTCCATTGCTGATACTATCTACTGGTTACAACCCCTGGCAGAATGAGCAGCATGAAATAAAATATTTTGCTCAAGAACATGTCATCCAGTCCAAGAATCAAACCCATGACCTTACGATTTTAAGTCCAACACAACTATTACACTATGACTCTTTACAATTCCTGGTCAGCGCAATGTTTTATTTAGCAAAATACTTTTTCACATTTCTCCGTCCGACAGGAGTTGCTACTGGTAGATATCGTGTGTGTGTGTGGCATAATGTCCCTTGTAATACATTGGTTATGCTAATTAAAGTTTCAATGTACCTATTGTGCTGTATATTGGATGTATGTATATATGTGTATTAAAATGGTAGAATGTATTTAAGAATCGGTCAATTACCCCCCCCCCCCCCTCCCCTCCTGTTTAGTTTTGATTTAAAATACAATTTTAATGTGAAACAGTGAATCTGTGACTGGAATTTACCCTTATTTTAAAATAGTAGACATGAAACCTATATCCTTCCCTGCTGCAGTTGATGATACAACCTTAGATTAAACCAGTTTATGTTCAGTTTATTGTTTCAATGGTTTATCTCTTTCTTTACTTATATGTGAATTAGAATTATTAGCTTTTTTTTTCTTACAGGAGAGAAGTCTTGTGGCAATGAAGTCTCTTTAAGATCCACTACATTATTGTCACTTAATATTTAAGTTTCAACTGTAATATTTATTCCTCTACCGACATTAGTTTGGAGGACATTTTTTTAGTGGTGCTGAGCTCTACAAAGATTTCTTTTAATCCCAGCTATCCTATTGGTATTAACATTTGTGATAAACTTTCTTACTCCTTAGTTCACTTCTATAAATATATAAATATATATATATATATATTTGTGAGGGTCATAGGCACTGTGCCACTTCTTCCTCCAAACCTACCAAGTAAAAAAAAAAAAAAAAAAAAAAAAAAAAAAAAATCAGTGAAAACTCTTCTGCCATTTCTGAATGAAGATAAACCAAAGCACAAAAACTATTTATTCTAAAATCTCTAGAATTATTATAATTTTTATTGATGATGGTGATTAAGGCCAATACACATAAACAAGGACAATGTAAATTGCCACTGTCCTACTTGTATTGTCCTTAATGTTTTCAGCCCTAGTAGCCAAATAAGGAAATTATTATCATTAATCTGCGAAAAATAAGAATAATATTAGGGGAAAAAAAACAACTTTAGATGTTAAATTTATTGGCATTAATGAAGAAATAAAAAAAATAAAAAAATGAATGTTTATAATGGTTCGCATCTAAATGGCCCACTATGTATTTCAGCTAATTTCGAAAATAGACAAATTTTTTTTTTTTTTTTTGTCTATTTTAAAATTTGTTTTTAAAACATAGCTTCTTAAAAGGTTAAGTGAAATTATAATGGACCGTTTTAATTTATGAACACTTTTTTTTTTTTTTAAATCCAAGAACCACGGGTGGACTTGGGCAGGTTGGTATTAAAAAAAAAAAAATGTAAAGAACTAAAGAAGCATTTAAGAAAAAAAATTTTTTTAATAGTATTTAGTTATTTTAAGAAACCAAATTCTTCAAATAGATATATATATATATATATCAATTTATTTATTCTAAAGAGCTTTGGTTTTGCCTCATATATATATATATATATATATATATAATTATTTGAAATGGTTTTCTCTTCCTCTCATAGTAAGAAAAACCAAAACACACACATACACACATACATATATATATATATATATAAATCACTTTAAAAAACATGCACATACACATTGTTGGTGTAAATGTATTTGGTAATTGTAATGTAAGAAATTATTGTTGAATTAATGTCTACTTAATATTTCTGTAATAAACTGTTTGGGGCTCTGATCAAAAGGAGTAGAGCAACAGTTATTTAATCTAAGTAATGAAAATCCTAACGCATACCAATTAACTCTTAACATCCTGATTTAGTAGAAAATATTTTAAAATGGGTTTGTTAATTAAAATCTTTATATTATTTTTACAAATGAACAGATTGTTGCAGTCATAAGTGTTATCTTTACTTTTCAAGGTTGTTTTGCTAATGCAATTTCATGTAGTACTGGATGATAAAAAGCAAAATTAAATAGAAAATTATATTTTTCAGTTACTTTATTTTCTCCTGTGGAAAAACTTGTTTTTGGACTAAAACTATAATTTTAATTGGTATTTCTTTATCTAATTTATAAATTATTTTCCGCCTTATGAAATGATCTATTTGCGTGCAATTAAATGTTCAACTAGTTGCCTTTTTTTTTTTTTTTTTTTTTTTTTTTTTGTTTACATAATAGTGGAAGACAAAGTATATTTCTTAGAGAAAAATGTCTTTTGTGAAATATGAAAATTGTTGCCAAAATAAAATTATATATAAAATATATATATTACTGTTTATCTTTTTGTAAAGGTTACTATAAAAGTTGATTGAATAAAATCAGGGATATAACTCCTTGAGATGGAAAAAAAAAATTGTAGTGGTAACATGGCCTTCCAACAGATGGCAGAGGTGAGGCTTGATTATTGCAGACAATTTTATCTACTTTTTTCTGTCTCAAATGATTATATCTCCAGTTAACTGTTTTGTATAGATGTATTGTAGTGACCTTTACAAAAAAGTAAAACATACTCTTAAAATGTCAATCTTACTACATGCTCTTTTCATTGTTTTTATATTATATATCTATATATTCAAACTGGAATTATTATAAATTCATAAATTGATAAATTGATATTTTCTTAAGAAACTTTATCTCAATTTTGTTTAACTTTGTTTTTATTATAAGTGGAAAGACTTTGGGATAGAACAAACAAAAGTAAAATAAATAACAGGGCTTTCTATAAAGACTTTGGTTTTCTGCTTAGAGCCTTCATAAGTTTTTAGTCTCTTTGCATTTGTTTTTATTTTTATTATATATATTCCATCTTTCAAATATTTTTACAATTTATTTCTTAATCTTGAATTATTTTTACTTTTCCTTTTTCCAATTTAGAAATATATAAATATCTATGTACATGTTTATTTTTCTGTATTTTCACAGCTAAGTTTATAATTTAAAATCTGTAGCCATATCTACATTATGCATGGAAATATTTGCCTGCAGCATATCAACTCCTTCACATAATTGTATTAACATCTGAGGAAATTACAACGGTGCCAGTTGCTGTTGTAATGATCACATGACAGCTCCCTACTGGTCTCACTGAAATATGTATTATGCAATAAATATTATGTAACATCTCTTTTAAATTTAATCCATACATTAAATTTATCTTAGATATTACAAAATGATTTTTACTTGATTATAAATTAAGGACTTAAAAGTTTGACTGAAATTATTTTTATGTGTTATCAAGAATTCTCAAGTGTGTACACATTTTCACAGCAAGGCCTAAAGTATAAAAAATTTAATTATAAATTGAGGATTTTAGAAATAAATTTGATTGGAATCCTTTTCTTAGACAATTTATATTTTGTGTGTGTGTGTGTGTGTATATATATATATATATATATATATATAAATATATATATATAATAATCAATTAATCAGTTCCTGATGAGCTAAGTTATTGTTTCACTTATTGATCTGCTCAAATATTTAATGATCTCATACTTTCTCAACTGTTCCAGCCCATAAGCTATGGCCATGCTGGGCATTACAATTATTTAAATTTTTATACATTGCCAATTTAATTTTAGAACTATAATACATTGTACAAGTGGTTCCCAACTTTTTTGCTGGATTGGTAGCAAAAGGGTTAAGGAAGAATTTAAGATAACTAACATATGGTTCTTTTATAAGTTTGTTGAAAGATTTAAATAGGAACCCTTTAAAATAGATGGTTTAGTTTCATAGAACAAAAGCTAGTTTTGGCAGAGCTAATATCAAAAGTTAACAGATCTTTGATTTGTAAATTTAAAGTAGACAAGAATTTGCAATCATCCCATGTCAGTTTAATTTTGGCTTCTTATGAATAGTTATTCATTGCTTACAAAATACAAAACTTGGGTGTTTTAACTAGTCCCAATAATATTGTAATGGAGTTGACATAATTTTGACATTGTCTGATAAATTAAGATTCTAAAATTTTTTAGTCACCATCACTGGACAACAACAAAAAAAAAAAAAAAAAAAGGTAAGGTGGCAAAATTGTTCACGAGTCGAACAGGGTACCTTCGAGTTCTGTTCATTTTGAGATCAAATCTCGTCTTCTGGCAGGATTTACTTCCAGAAAAACAGTATCAGCAATGGAAAGATCAATGGAAACATTGTTTCCTTGATCTGATCTGGCAATCAGCTTTTTTTTTTTTATTTACAAAAGATTTGATATGAATAAATAGAATAAAAATGAACTCAGTTTTGATTAATCTTAATATTTTTCTAATGTAATTTACAAATTTTGATAGCTGGCAAATGTTTACTTATTTTTGCTATCTAATCCCATCATTTTAAAATTGTCTAGCAATTTATTTATTTAACCCTTTTGTTCCCATATTTCTGTCTGATTTTCAAATAATATTTAGAATAAGGAATTTAGAGATTTAGTAATATAATTTTCTCAATATTAAGTTGTTTTGGAACATAAAGGTTCTTGAATAATATGATGTAGATATTAAGATAAACACTTTAAAACAGCTCTGTATCAAAAGATTAACAAAACATTCCAGGAACTTCGTCATCCTTTATTTTCTTTGACATTTTACAAATTATTTTACATCACATCAATAAATCGAAAGTTCTCAAGTGTTCAATTTTCAAGAGTATAATGGAAGATCTTGAGATCAGTTACCATGTAGATTTTCCTCCCTTAGTAATTATCTACTTATATTTTTCTGGGTCTAAAATTCACTCTTATTTTGAAAAAAAGACTTTTATTTGGTATGCAGCAAGATTTTGACATCAAGTTAGAGAATATATTAGACTTTCTAGTGTATAAAGGTGCCTTTATTTTGAAGTAAAAAGTTTTGGGAGGAAATGTTATAGTAGTATTAAAGTTTTTTTTTTTTTTCCCCAAGTAATTTTGAAAATAAAGAATTGAGGGATTTAATAACATAACTTTTTTTTATTTAGTGTTTGAAGCATAATACAAGATTCTTACATTGAATTTTGATGGGTTTTAGATAACTATAAACAGTTTAACTATTTTATATTTCTGATTAAAGATATTGAAAATAACCATGAATTTAGTGAAATGACAAACTTTCTGGTTATTAAGCTGGTGTTTGGAACATAACTTAAAGGTTCTTATATAAACTTATGGGAGGTTTTTAAATATACAAAACTTTGTATTACAGTATTTATTTAAGTTTGTGGAAAAGTTTAGTAACATTTAAGATTTTATTCAGTGAATAGGAGACGAGCAAATTTTAACAGAATTCTAGGGTAAAAAAGAGCTGTTTATACAGTAAGATATATTATTTTTAATTGTTATATCTAAAAGATTGTGCTGTTTGTAAATATGAAAGTTTTGGGTTTCCATTTTAGTAAAAATCAATTCCTCAACCCTTTCATGACCATATTTCTAATGAAATATACTAAATTTCAATTGGTTAATGAAGAATTTTCAGGGATTAATTAAAATGATTTCATTATCAAGATGACATTTGTAACATAATAAAAGTTTTTGGTATAAAAATTATATTGGAAGGGTTTTGTTTAAAATAGGAACCTATTAAAATGGGTGGTTTCGTTTCATGGAACCAGAGGAGGTTTCCGTCAGGTTGGTATCAAAAAAGAGTTGTCTTCAAATAATTTTATTGTTATTTTTCTTTGAAAAATTCTTCAGTTTTGAACATTTGTTGTAAATGTCCTTATGGAAATATAAATGAAATATTGGATTTATTCAATTCAATTCAACTTTCTGTAGAATTGTTGTCTGAAGGTTTTTTTAGCTCTGATGTCTTTTAGTAGACTCATTTGTTATTGAATGGTTCAACCTCAAAATATAGCTTCCTCTCCTTTCCTTGTCCCTTCACTATGATAGTATAAGGATCTAATTTTGTGAACCCTTCACTACAATGGGACCTACATTTTTTTTTTTTTTTTTTTTTTTTTGTTTTAATAACCCTTCACAATAATATATAAGGACCTACAGTTTTTTTTGTTTTTTAATAAGCCTTCACATTTATGATAGTATAGAGGGGACCTACAGCTTTGCTAACCCTTTTCCACTACACGAGGATCTAGTTTTTGTTAACCCTTCACAGCTATGTTAATAAGGGGGAACCAGTCAACTTGAAACATTGAATTGTTAGAGAAATTGAATCTCATTTGTGAATCATTTTTTGTTTCCTGTTTGTATTAAAAATATTAGTAGCTATATTTTCTGTTAATATTTTTAAAGTAGCTATATTTTTGGTTGATATTTTAAAAATAGTAGCTATATTTTCTGTTAATGTTTAAAAGATAGTAAGCTACATTTTCTGCTAATGTTTAAAAGGCAGTCGCCACATTTTCTGTTAATATTTTAAAAATAGTAGCTATATTTTCAACTGTACCTTGTTACCATTAACATTCTAATGAAATAAATAAAAGTGGCATCTAACAATTCTTTTTATTTATTCATTTGATAACATATGTAAAATTATTAATTCTTTTATTGGTTTCGGCCACTAGACTACAGCGATGGTGAAGGAATTTAGTAAATCATATCGATCCCAGTACTTATTTTTTTTAAGTGTGGTCATAGTGGTTTAACAAAAAAAAATAATAATAATAATAATTTACAGGACAGAAATGAACATGCACATGGGTGGCAGGCTTCCACACAGTTTCCATCTACTGAGACTAGATAATAGGATAAGACCAATCTATCATCACATACAACAGAATTCAATGGTTGGAACATGTCGTGAGAATATCGACCTACAACCAGCCTATCATGTGTACAACACAAGTATGTCTGACCATACAAGACGAGAGGCTGACCTAGGAGTACAATGGTTCATATACATTACCAGAATGTCATCCAACCCACCAGGTATATTTGGACACACAAGATCAAAGGCCAACCTAAAAAGAAGTGGATTAGTATCCAGGAAACTCTAACATCACATGGCAACATGCCAAGACGAGCCTTCCTACGACACCACCAAAGGTACAAGTTGTGGACAGGCCTTACAACTGACTGCTGCTCTTTCTTCCTCCCAATACCTCCAAGGGTACCAGCTGTAACCGCACACAGAACACATCCCAGAACAACAGTTCTTACTTTGCACAGATAAAAGATAAAGTTTTCTACATCATTTAATCACTATCATTTTTCTAATAAAAGACAGTTTCAAATAATTTAAATAATCTAGAATTTGGCGTGATTTAATATAATTAACTTTCCCTGTTAAGTTAGTGTTTGAAACTTATAGGTTCTCGTGTAAAATTATAATGGAGTTTTTAGTATCACTGTTTTAACCCTTTAGTATTCACGTTTTATATATACTATTATATTTTCATGGTAAAGGCTTTACTGCACATAATTATCTCACATAATATCAAATGAGATTTTGAAAGTATTTATTTTGAGAACAATACCTTAACATCAGTTTGAGCGACCAGTTTCAACAGAAAGGGGTAGAGAATTCTGGCTGGTTTGAACACTAAAGGGTTAAGTTATTTATGCTTACATGGATTAGATAGATTGTCACGTTGGTTGTGCCTCATTCATACATTTCATTTTTAGATAAAATATAAATACTTCAAAATAAGTTTTGTATTGTAGAACCAGGGGCAGTTTCAGGTGAGTTGGTATCAAAAGGATTAATAAATAAGGCTTGTCGAGAATCAAAGGTCTTAAAGTTAACTTGTCAAAGACTAAAGTTCTAGTATGTAGAAAGGAAAAAAGGGTCCAGATTCCCTCTAGGAAATAAGCCTTGCTCAGTGTGCAGGAAAGGAGTAGGTAGAAAGTCCATTCTATGTCCCAAATGCAAGCTATGGATACATAAAAGATATAATGGGATCATAAGCAGGCTATCGAAGAACATAGATTTTACATGTGGCCAATGTGCAGGTGCAGTTAAGTAGCAAGTGCCCACAGGATACTAACTCTTTCAAATGCCCAGACAGTTCTATAGAAATAGTCAACACTTTCTGTTGCCTGGGTGACGAAATCAGCAGTGGAGGAGGGTGTTCTGAAAGTACAGTAGCCAGAGTAAGAACGTGACGGAAAGTTCAGGTAGCTATCGCTGTTAGCTACAAAAGGCTTTTCCCTTAAAATGAAGGGTAGATTGTACAATGCATATATATGAACAGCAAGGTTACATGGTAGTGAGACCTGGGTAGTGTGCAGAAGACCTGCAAAGATTGAAAGAAATGAAGCATGCATGCTCTGATGGATGTGTAATAGCAATATACACGAACAGCAAAGCGTAAATGAACTGAAAGAGAAATTAGGTATAAGAGGGATCAGATGCATATGAAAGGTAACAGCTGTATAAAAATGTGCAGAGCAATCAAAGTTGATGGAAGCTTTGGAGCAGGGAGACTCAGGAAGACCTGGGATGAGGTAATAAAAGCTGACCTTGTGCAATTGCACCTCTCAAAAACAATGACACAAGATCGAGATCTTTAGCGTTATGCAGTAACACAGAAGACATGCCTTCCCATGCACATGGATTCATACATCTAGTAGGCACTTCTTAATCACTATACCCCCTTCCATACACCTCCCACTTCTATCCACACCACCCTTACACTGTAGTGATGTTGGTATCATAATAAAGCATCCAGCCCACACTGTAAATGTGGTTGATGTTAAGAATAGCATCCAGCTGTAGAAACCTAGCCAGAAAGTTCTATATGAGCAAGACACAATCACCTAACCAGACTTGACTCTAATGGGACAATCCATCTAACCCATGCTAGCATGGAAAATGGACGTTAAAAGATGATGATGATGTAATTTTTTTTTCCCATTTCCTTGTGACCATGCTGGAGTATTGCCTTCAAGTTGATCAGATCACTCCCAATACTGGGATGTATTTTATCAAACACATTTGACGTAAAGAGACGCAGCCAAATACATATATGACTGTGTGGTCTTCAATTCTATTGCACTACACTGAACCTTGGTTAAGTGTCATCCACTATGGCTTCAGGTTAACCTTGCAGATAAATTTGCTGAAAGGAAACTGTAAGGAAGTCTGTCATATGCATATATGTATGTATATATTATACCCACTAGAATACACTCAGTAAGGTGGTTGGTGTTACTAAGGGCATCCAGCCTAAGAAACCATGCCAAACATGGAACATATGAGCATGATGAGTCCTCTCCAATCTGTCTAATCTTGGGCCTGACAACCCGTCAAACCCATGCCAGCATAGAAAGCAGGTCAAAAATGATTACATATATATATATGACCCTTAAGTTCTGGTGCCATGATAAAACTTACCCAATGCACTCTATTCTATAAAGTAGTCGGGTCTTATGAGGGGTATTGAGCCATAGAAAACTTGCTAAACATAGGGTTGAGGTTGTCAAAGGCACAACCTACTTGGTGTTGATGCCATATTGAAATGCACCCAGTACATTTTAAGTGAAGGAACATATGTGAGCGAGATACAGCCCCTAGCTTGTCTGTGAAGTCATTGGCTCTAACTGCATGCTGACTTGGTCTGTGACAACCCATCTAACCAATAGAAAGTAGAAGTAAAAGATGATGATATACTGTATTTTGAGAGTGCCGTGCTGCCAATAGAAACACATGCATGGATGAATTTCACTTCAGTTTTATTATCAATCAGTTAATAAATTAATTAATTACTTTATCAATGACTTTTATTGTCTTTTTATTTCACCTTTACTTGATCTTTCTTCAGTGTGATGCATTCATGTATGGCTTGCATATATGTCTGTCTGCAGGATGTGGTGCATGTATGCATATTTGTGTGTAACTTTTGTCTATCTGCCTACAGGACATGGTGCATGCATGCATGCACATGTGTGGCTTTTGTTGTCTGTCTGCATGAAGCATATGAATGTAACTTTTCTTCCTTTTTCTATCTAGCTGTGTCTCCTTTATTTATGAACATATTTGTGAAGAATAGTTAAGTTAGCTAAGTGAGAAAATGACTTAACACAGTGATATGGCTTCTCGCCTATATGAATATGTTTGTGTAAAGTTAGTTTAGCATTTGTAGGAAATAATTTACCACAGATATCACAGCTATATGGCTTCATTTTGGAATGAATACGTTTGTGAATAGTTAAGTCACCATTTCGAGAGAATAATTTACCACAGATGTCACAGTGATACGGTTTCTCTCCTGTATGAATACGTTTGTGAGTAGTTAAGTCACCACTTTGAGAGAAAGATTTACCGCAGATATCACAGTGATATGGTTTCTCTCCTGTATGAGTACGCCTATGTAAAGTTAAGTTAGTATTTGTAGAGAAAGATTTACCACAGATGTCACAGTGATATGGTTTCTCCCCTGTATGAATGCGTTTGTGTATGGTTAAGGAATTTTTATAAGAAAATGATTGGCCACAAATATCACAAAGATACATCTTCTCTCCTGTATGAACACGCTTATGAGAAGTTAAGTCACCACTTCGAGAAAATGATTTACCACAGTTATCACAGTGATATGGCTTCTCACCTGTATGAATACGTTTGTGTATAGTTAATTCTCCATTTTGACAGAATGATTTACCACAGATACCACAGTGATATCGTTTCTCTCCTGTATGAATACGTTTGTGAGAATTTAAGTGACTTTTTTGAGAGAATGATTTACAACAGATGTCACAGTGATATGGTTTCTCTCCTGTATGAACCAGTTTGTGTTTAGTTAATTCTCCATTTTGAGAGAATGATTTACCACAGATATCACAGTGATATGGTCTCTCTCCTGTATGAATACGTTTGTGTTTAGTTAACGCATCATTTCGAGTGAAAGATTTACCACAGATATCACAGGGATACGGCTTCTCACCTGCATGAATACGTTTGTGAGAAGTTAAGTCACCACTTTGAGAGAATGATTTACCACAGATGTCACAGTGATATGGCTTTTTTCCTGTGTGAACCTGTTTGTGTTTAGTTAAGTCTCCATTTGTAGAGAATGATTTCCCACAGATGTCACAGGGATATGGCTTCTCACCTGTATGAATACGTTTGTGAGAAGTTAAGTCATCACTTTGAGAGAATGATTTACCACAGATGTCACAGTGATATGGCTTTTCTTCTGTGTGAACCTGTTTGTGTTTAGTTAAGTCTCCATTTGTAGAGAATGATTTCCCACAGATATCACAGTGATATGGCTTCTCTCCTGTATGAATGCGTTTGTGAACAGTTAATTTAGTGTTTGTGGGGAATGATTTGCCACAGGTATCACAGTGATATGGGTTCTCTCCTGTATGAATGCGTTTGTGTATAGTTAAGCTACTTCCTTCAGAGAATGATTTGCCACAGATATCACAGTGATATGGTTTTTCTCCTGTATGAACACGTTTGTGTTTAGTTAAGTCACCACTTTGAAAGAATGATTTACCACAGATGTTGCATTGATATGGTTTCACACCTGTATGCAACTGTTTGTGTTTAGTTAAGTCTCCATTTCGAGAGAATGATTTATCACAGATGTTACAGCCATATGGTTTTATGCCTGTATGAATACTTTTGTGAAAAGTCAAGTGAGCTCTTCTAGAGAATAATTTACCACAGATATCACAGTGGTGTGGCTTCTCTCTTGTATGAATACGTTTATGTCTAGTTAAGTGACTTCCTTCCAAGAATGATTTACCACAAATATCACAGTGATATAGCTTCCTTCCTGTATGAATATGTTTGTGAAAAGCTAGTTGACATTTTTTGAAGAATGCTTTACCACAGATATCACAAGGATATGATGTCTTTCCTGTCTCTTTCATTACTTCATCAGACTCCATTTTAATTTTAACCTGTTTCTTCCATAATTCCTTTTCCATATTTTTTCCTTTTTTCAATCCTTTTTGACACCTGTTCAGTATATTTTCATTTTGCCTTTAAAGGATGATAAATATTGATGATGTATCTGATCTAAAGATTTCTTTAATACCAGTGTCATCTCATATTCTGAAACAATAAAGAAACATTTTAAGATATAGATGTTGAGATTTAAAAGTGGAAATTTTACTACATCTATATTGATAAATTGTATATATACATTTGCCTGAACAATTGAGGTTTATTTGTACCAAAAGAGGTAGCATCACTAGAACTTCAAACCCTTTTCTCCAGAAAATGAAGCAATTTTAAAAAATTATTTTGTAAATAGTTTCAGTCATTAGAGTGTGGTCAATCTGGAGTACCACTTTGAAGGAAATTTTAGTCAATCATATCAACACCAGTACTTATTTTATTCATCTCTTTTTGTCAAACGGTAAATGTAATCACAAACACACACATATTTCCATATATGGTCGGTTTCTGCAAAGTTGCCAACTGCCTTTGTAATTCAAAGGCCAGCCTCGTCACAATATATCATGCTTGTATCTCCTTGAAAATCATATTAAGGGTACACATGTCTATAGAATATTCGTAGAACAACCAAAACACACATCGCCAAAATCGATGATGGTCCATACCATGTGTGTGTGTGTGTGTGTGTGTGTGTACATGCATGTGAAATCTAAATGGCTCCATTTTTTTTTTTAGTGTTAAAATACAGTATAGTTGCTGAGATGCTAAAATATCTGGCAAAGTAGGTTACAATGCAAATTGTACAAGATAGTGTCATATCCAATGACTGGCACAGTGCCTTCATAGTAAACCAGCTACAAGGTCAAATGAGCCACACCAGGAAGAGGAAAATACATCAAGTTATAACACAATTAATTAGGGATAGAAATGAGCTAGATGAGATGGAGAACGTTTCTGTGAGAGCGTAGAATTCGTGTGACAGACGAACAAAAAAAAAAATCCAGTGTAATGATTTCTAGTATAGGCACAAGGCCAGTCATTTTGGAGGGAGGGGACAGTCGATTAAATAGACACCAGTACGTTACTGGTACTTTATTTTAAATACCCTGTAAGGATGAAAGGCAATGTTAACCTGGGCGGGATTTGAACTCAGACTGCAAAGGACCATAACTCTATGCTGCAAAGCATGGTGTCCGACTCTACCGATACTGCCAATCCACCGCCCTATAGTGATCAGTAATCTTTCGATTTAAGATCACAGTGATAAGAAACATTAGGTAATGATTTTTGTTAAAATGAAAATGAATGTTACGTGATTAATCTGTATAATGGTGAATCCTGAATGGTTGATTATGAAAAAAATATGATAAATTTTTACAATTACACTTCATGTCAGAAATTATTAATCTTTTAGTCAACTGCTGACAAGAAAATAATTTCGGGTGCTTTTGAAGGCGAGATTCGTTCGAAACATATCAAAAATAAGTAAAACATAAATTTCTCCTCCATACCATTGGTCCAGACATTCTTCAGAAACGAAGATCTGTGAGAGTGAGCAGAACAGAAACTTGTGGCAAAGCAGATTCTACTGAGGAAGTTGGATATACCCTCAGGAAACCAGCATCCAACACCACACGCCAAACCATGACCTGGAACCTACAGGGTAAGAGGAAGAGAGGTCGGCCCCGGGCCAGCTGGAGGCATGACACTGAGACTGAATTAAGAAAACTGGAAGCCGACTGGAATGGAGTGGTAAGAGCAGCCCAGGATCTGGGTATGATGTATGATGAAGGAGGGTCGTTAATGGCCTATGCTTCACAGAAAGCGATGAGGCTGAATGAATTTACTAAAACTATACCGGTGTAATATTCACCTCCAAACCCGAAAACATCGATATTGCTTCGAACAGGCCTGCACAAAGGTTTTTACTGCGCGACCATGTTTTATCTTCGTAATATAAGATTTAAAAAATTAGTTGTAATGTGCGCAATTAGTTGTTGTGTGTGGCCCTCGAGGGACCCTCAGTTTGACATGCCTGGATTAGAACACACCAGCTAACAATTTCCGACGGTTTTGAAGGCCAAGTTCGTTCAAAACATAACAAAATCCATAGCTTATACTGTACATAAATATTACCTACAAACCTTAGAAATCTGAGAGTGCTCTCCCCTTCTCCGGTTAACTAAAAAATAAACCGAAGATTCGTTAAAAATATACCAAAATTTCACCGCCATCGTGAGTAATTTCAGAAATTCGCCATAAATATTGTCACAGATTATATATGAAAACAGAAATGACTAAAATGGATTAGGGTGATCATTCGCAGTAGGTAGATGTGATGTAAACAAGGCGACTTCCACCCAAAAATAAATTCAGAATGATTTATTAGTAAAAAAAAAAAGAGATATCACAAGTATGGGGCATCACTATCTCTTTTCTACGTATCTACACAGGAATTAATTAATAGTAAAAGAAAATATTTAAAATTAAATTATGTTTGATAAAGATTAAAGTAAATTATTGCAATAAATTTAAACCATCCATTTTAATTCTATTACTTACCCTTCTGTAGTTCAAGACCTTCCCATATGTTCTCGACATATGACAAATAGCAACTAAAAAACGCTTCGAATATTTCAATAAATATTAACGAGTTACTCCCGTTTTCGTTCTTTTTTTTTTTAATGTGGTAGAGGGTATAAGATTTGCCTGCTATTTCTAGCAACTTCAATGACCACATAATTGGTTTGTAATTTTGTTTTATGAATTTCTAAGAGATACGTTTACGATGAGATACACTTATTAAAAATACTTTCATTGCATAGTTCCGTTCGTACAGGTTTTAATTTACTGTACTACTCGGGAACCTTTTAATAACATACAGGATTAAGTCCATGTTTTTTCAACCAATTAATGGTATCTGCTGTAGTAGCGGTAGCGATGGAAATATCGCGATGATTAATTCCATTTACGCTGGGGTATTTCACCATATTTTTCAAGTTGCAAATAGGTGTATTATCCCAAAGTGAAAAACCAACGTGGTGATTTCAAAGTTTATTTATTTACACATGGTGGTGGTGATATGGAAATAAACGAAGGTTTGACCATTGAGAAGGTTGACAAATGACGTCACATTCTTCTACTTTCACTTCTGACAGCCAATTCCGTTGTAGTGCCGTTTTGTTTTTTTTGTTTTTTTTAGGAGAATCTTAGATTTCAAAGGTAAAACTCAAAAAATCCCGAAACTAACAGTTTTTTTTTTCGTTTACCTATAATCAAAACATCCGCTACATCTGATGGGGGCCAACTTTACTTTAATATAGAGATGGTTTATAAAAATTTACATTAACGATACTTTAAAGAAAAGGCGATTAATAAGGAAAATAACTTTAAGATAAAATACCTCGTATAAATCACGGCTATTCTTGGGTAACCAGTAATAGATGCTGAACGTCTTGTTGAATGGAAAATAATTATTCTACAGATGGATATAATTCGATTAAAAAAAGAAATTACCTTATTCCTTAACAATGGCAGAGATAAAAATGAAGTCAATATCCGGTTGATCATGCGCATTAGTGAATGTGATTGAAGTGGGATTTAACACTCGCGCGCGCGCGTATAAAATAATAATTGTTTCTACTTTTGGCACAAGGCCAGCAATTATCCAGTGTATTATTGGTACTTTATTTTATCTACCCCGTAAGGATGAAAGGCAAAGTTAACCTCGGCTGGATTTGAACTCAGAAGGGAAAGGGCCGTAACTCTGCGTCAAAGCATGGCGTCCGACCCTCTACCGATACTGCCTATAAAATAATAATGAAATTATTGTGTAAAGTGTTCAGGTGCACTACAACTAGTCAAAGGTGCATGTATAGTACATAGAATAATATGCAAATGTCAGGGAAGTGAATAGTGTATGAGATATGATATACATGTGTGTATGGAGGGGGAACATTATGTGTAGTGTTGGCGAATCTCGGGAAGCATGGAGGTTTTAAAGGATGCAGTGTCTCGACAGCTAACAACTGATGCAGGTAGTTTGTTCCATGCTTCAGCAACTCTGAGCGTGAAAAAATATTTCCGAAAGTCATGGGAACTGTGCTGTTTTCTGACTTTGTGGGCATGTCCATGTGTGTTAGACACATGGAAATCAAAAAGGTACTCAGGGTTGTTGTTGGCAAGATGGTTAACAATTTTGTGGATGTTTACCAAGTCAGTTGCCAGGCGTCGTAGCTTTAGGGAAGCAAGGCGTTCAGAGTATGGTAGATGTCTGATGGAGGGTATTCGCTTGGTTGCACGTCTCTAAACAGTTTCCAGGTGGTCAATGTTCTGAGCAAGATAGGGGTTCCAGACTGGTGATGCAAATTCTAAGTGTGGCCACACCATAGCCATGTACAGCCTTAAATAGATACCTGGAGAGCGGCTGACAAAGGTCTTGCTGAGTGATGCTAAGACACCCTCAGCCCTCTTGAAAATTTTAGAGACGTGCTTCGTCCAACGCAACGTTCACAAGAAGACTTCTTGATATTAGTGCTGTGGAGGGAGTATGTGGACGCTGGGTTTTTACTCCCAAAATGCATGGTGGTGCATTTGTCCACAGCTAGCTTGAGTTGCCTCTCTGAGATCCATTGTTGCATTGTTTCCAGGTCAGACTGCAAGCAAGATCTATAGTGTTCGGGATCTGTCCTTTTTATACAGCTTGATGTCATCTGCATATGTTAGTACTGTGGCATTCTTTAAGTTGGCATCTATGTCATTAATATATGCCACAAACAAAAGGGGGCCAAGAACAGATCCCTGTGGTACACCAGATGACATCTCATATGGTGAGGAATGCTGTCCCAGAACTGTGACTACCTCTCTTCGACTGAGAATGAAGGACTTCAACCAGTTAAAAAGATCATTCTTCACACCCATTGCAGAGTTTTTCAAGCCTTTTGTGTGGCACAGAATTGAAAGCTTTCGCAAAGTCAAGGTAAACAACATCCACCCATGAGCCGCCATCAGTGATCCGGGTGATGTCTTCAAGAAACTTGATTGATCACAACAGCTGGAGTTGGGGATAAATCCAAATTGTGAGGGCCAGATAAGACTGTGAGAGTTCCAGAAGTTCCAAAGTGTTTCTCTGACACAGGATTCCATCAGTTTGGCAATGCAACTAGTAAGACTGACTGGACGATAGTTCACAGGTGATGTGCGGTTACCCTTTTTGAACAGAGGAATGACACTGGCAGTTTTCCACTGTTCTGGAGTAGCACCGTTGTTCAGACAGAATTGGAAGAAGCATGATAGCTGGTGCAGAAGGAAGTACCCACCACGTTTAAGAAGCAGGTACGTAACACCATCAAGACCAGGAGAGGCATGGTTGCGTTTATGTTTTAGGTATGTGTGGAAATATGCCCTTACAACCCTCAGCCACATTTGAAAAAGTTAAAGCAGTGGTTTTCAACAAGGATCCATATAAAAATTGTGGGGACACCATAAAAAGAAATTGTAAATTGGCAGTCCATTGAATAAATTTGGCATTCAAAAAAAATATTTCAGTTGTGTCTACATGGTGTAGATTTTCACTATCCCATTTATTCTCTTCATTCAGGATTCTCTCATAGGACATCCATGCTTCCTTTCAACAACAGTAAGTGTATAGTGTATATGGACATCAGATGACTTATGTAAGCACTAATCATGTTAGCGCTGTGCATTGCACAACTAGAAAACTACTACCAAAGGACAACCCAAAGACCAGTCAGGTCACACTGAAAAGATTTGGGGAAATTGTAGAGAAGCTTGTGAGAAGAGCTTTGGCACAGCTAATTAGGAAAATAGTCAAATTAGATGAGATTCAACTTGTGCCAGGATGGAGTACCACAGATGCCCTCATAAAGGGGAAACAAAAAAAGTTACTAGCTAAGTGTAAGCCACTTTATCTAAGAAGGCCTTTGTCAGAATTCCCCAATCTGGTGGTCCTTGAGTGGCTTGTGAGCAATGGAATCCAGTAAAGTGAAAACATTGTTGTCAGTAAAATGACAGCAGGTAATGAGTTTAGTAAGGAATTCAATGTGCAGGTAGGTGTTCATTGGGGCTCAGCCCTCAGCCCACTTGTTTATTATAGTCAACCATGTCATAACTGAGAAGTTTAAGACTTGTTACCCATGGGAACTCCTATATGCTGACAGCCTGCTTCTAATAGCTGAATTAGTGGAAGAGCTAAAGAAATTCCTACTATGGAAACAGGACTTATAATCAAAGAGACCCAGAGTAAAATTTTAATTAGGAAAGAAGACAGGAGTCTGGTTCCATGAGGGAAGTGACCATACTCAATATGTAGAGTAGGTAGGAACTCTATACAATATAAACAATGCAAAACTTGGGTACACAAAAGATGTAGTTGGATGTAGGCGGATTAACAGGAAAAGAAGACAACGTATGTGAGAGATGCACATGGGTAGTTAGTAGTGAGAGCTCCAGCAAAATAAAATCTTTCCAATCCTGGGAAAGCTCCATAGAATTGGTCGACAGATTTTGCCGCCTAGTTGACCTAAGTAATTAGCAGTGGGGACAGTTGCTCTGAAAGCATGATAAGTAGAATAAGAACAAGGTGGAAAACACTTAACCCTTTAGCATTCACATTACTCTATATTTACAATTGTATTTTCACGGTAAAGGCTTTATCTTGCATAATTATCTCACATAATATTAAATCTATGAGATTTTGATATTATTTATTTTGAGATCAATACCTTAACATCAGTATAAGTGGCCAGTTACAGCCAGTTTGATTAGAAAAAGGTGATAGAATCCTGGCCGGTTTAAATGCTAAAGGGTTAAGGTGTTGACAAAAAGTTTCTCTCTGTGAATGGAAGGCTAAAAGTATGATGCCTGGGTGCAAAGTATGGTTTTGCATGGAAGTGAAACATGGGCAGTAAATGCAGAGGATATGTTAAGTTGGAGAGAAATGAAGGATGCACGTTTGAGGAGAAATCAAATGTAGTGTGCAAAAGAGAAGACTGCACTAGTATAGACATGTGATGCATACAGAAGATGACTATTGGTTAAGTTCCAAGTGATAAGAATCTGCAATAGAGGAAAGCCAAGGAAGACTGGACAGAAATGATGATAGATCACACAATATTGATCCTAACCCAATTCAACCTATGCTAGCATGAAATAGCAGATGTAAAAAGATGAGGATAATTGTGAAAGAATAACTTCATTAAATATATCATAATGGTAAGTTATCTCAGTATGGGAGAAAAATTGAAAAAAGGAATCAAATGTAGAGTGCAAAAGACAAGACCATACTGGTTTGGACATGTGATGCATACTGACAATCATAGCTGGGTGAAGATGTGCCAGAAGTTCCCAGTGAAAGGAATTTGCAGTAGAAGAAATCCTAGGAAAACCTGAGGAGAGGTGGTGATAGCAGATTACAAAAGGTTGAACCTGATGAAGGAATACAATAGGTGGAGGAAAGCTGTGCTGGAAAAGAATTATTCAACTTATGCAAAAATGAAAAAGCACTCATAAAATAATGATGATGATAAAATAGAATAATTTTATTAAAAGCATCATAAGTTATCTCATTAATGTAGATAAATGCAGTTATATAAAATATAGTGTTCAAAGATTGTTACCAAACATTGTGATATGTTCTTTGCTGTGTGAATACATTTATAAGATATTTTTTTTATTAGAATGACTTGATATGGTTACTCTCCTATATCAATACATATAAGAGTAATTAAGATAATTTTTTTACAGAATGATTTACCATAAACATTGGAGATATCACTTTTCTGTATGTGAACGTTTGTGAGACGTTAAGGATCCATTTGTAGAGAATGATTTACCACAAATTGTACAGTGATAAGGTTTCTCTCCAGTATGTGTACGTATGTGCAAAGTTAAGTCACCACTTCGAGAGAAGGATTTACCACAGATATCACAGGGATAAGGCTTCTCTCCTGTATGTGTACGCATGTGATTTGTTAAGGGACTATTATCATTGAAAGATTTACCACAGATATCACAACGATATGGCTTCTCACCTGTATGAGTGCGTTTGTGTCTAGTTAAGGAATTTTTATAAGAGAATGACTTACCACAGATATCACAGAGATACACCTTATCTCTTGTATGAACACGTTTATGAGAAGTTAAGTCACCAATGTGAAAGAATGATTTATCACAGATGTCACAGTGATATTTCTTCACTCCTGTGTGAAGAAGCTTGTGTTTAGTTAAGCCTCCATATGTAGAGAAAGATTTGCTACACATATCACAGTGATATGGCCTCTCTCCTGTATGACTACGCTTGTGTTCATTTAAGCCTCCACTTATAGAGAAACATTTACCACAGATCTCACAGTGATATGGTTTCTCTCCTGTATGAGTACGCCTATGTAAAGTTAAGTTAGCATTTGTAGAGAAAGATTTACCACAAATGTCACAGTGATATGGCTTTTCTCCAGTATGAATAGACTTGTGTCTAGTTAAATATTTCTTTCGAGAGAATGATTTACCACAGATATCACAGTGATGTGGCCTCTCTCCTGTATGACTACACTTGTGTTCATTTAAGTTTCGATTTGTAGAAAAAGATTTACCACAGATATCACATTGATATGGCTTCTCACCTGTATGAATACGTTTGTGTATAGTTAAGAGACCACGTTGAGAGAATGATTTACCACAGATATCACAGTGATATGGCTTCTCTCCTGTATGGCTACATTTGTGTTCAATTAAGTTTCTATTTGTAGAGAATGATTTACCACAGATGTCACAGTGATATGGCTTCTCTCCTGTATGAATACGCTTGTGTTCATTTAAGTTTCCATTTGTAGCGAAAGATTTACCACAAATATCACAGTGATAAGGCTTTTCACCTGTATGAGTACGCTTGTGTACAGTTAAGAGACCACGTTGAGAGAATGATTTACCACAGATGTCACAGTGATGTGACCTCTTTCTCTCTCCTGTATGAAGATGCTTGTGCCCATTTAAGTTACCATTTGTAGAGAATGATTTACCACAGACCTCACAGTGATATGGCTTCTCACCTGTATGAATACGTTTGTGTATAGTTAA
Source organism: Eledone cirrhosa (assembly GCA_964016885.1). NCBI lineage: Eukaryota > Metazoa > Mollusca > Cephalopoda > Octopoda > Eledonidae > Eledone > Eledone cirrhosa. Next base: position 326,084,126 of record OZ024740.1, read on the forward strand.
GTAACCACTAGTAGAAAATGAGTTACCACAGATATCACAGTGATAAGGTTTCTCTCTTGTATGAATATAATTGTGAATAGTTAATTCTCCATTTCGACAGAATGATTTACCACAGATGTCACAGTGATATGGCTTCTCTCCTGTATGAATACGCTTATGTTCTTTTAAGTTTCCATTTGTAGCAAAAGATTTACCACAAATTTCACAGTGATATGGCTTCTCACCTGTATGAGTACGCTTGTGTATAGTTAAGAGACCACGTTGAGAGAATGATTTACCACAGATATCACAGTGGTATGGCTTCTCACCTGTATGAGTACGCTTGTGTATAGTTAAGAAACTATGTTGAGAGAATGATTTACCACAGATATCACAGTGGTATGGCTTCTCACCTGTATGAGTACGCTTGTGTATAGTTAAGAGACCACGTTGAGAGAATGATTTACCACAGATATCACAGTGGTATGGCTTCTCACCTGTATGAGTACGCTTGTGTATAGTTAAGAGACCACGTTGAGAGAATGATTTACCACAAATGTCACAGTGGTATGGCTTCTCTCCTGTATGAATACGTTTGTGTCTAGTTAACAGAATATGTTGAGAGAATGATTTACCACAGATGTCACATTGATGTGGCCTCTTTATCTCTACTGTATGAATACGCTTGTGTGCATTTAACTTTCCATTTGTAAAGAATGATTTACCACAGATGTCACAACAAAATGGCTTCTCTCCTCTATGAACCTGCTTGTGTTTAGTTAATTCTCCATTCTGAGAGAATGATTTAATGCAGATATCACAATGAAATGTCTCCTCCTCTGTATGAATGTGTTTGGTTAACCTGCTTGTTTCAGAGAATGTTTTATCACAACATTGATATGGCTGTCCTCCTGTATGAATACTTTTGTGTTGAATTAGTACATCATTTCTAGAGAATGAGTTTCCACAGATATCACAATGATGTAGCTTATCTGTATGAATATGATTTTGAGAAGTTAAGTTATCACTTTCAGAGAATGATTTACTGGACATGTTTCTAATATATAGCTTCTCTCCTGTATGAATATGCTTGTGTTTAGTTACGGCTCCATTTGTAGAGAATGATTTGCCAAAGACCTCACAGTGATATGGTTTCTTTCCAGTATAAATATACTTGTATATAGTTAAGGCATTACTAGAGAATGACTTACTACAGATGTCGCATTGATTTGGCTTTTCTCCTATATAAAGATGCTTGTGTTTACTTAAGCCTCCACATGTAGATAATGATTTACTACAGATAATACAGCAATAGGGTTTTACACCTGTATGAATGCATTTGTGTATAGTTAATGCATCATTTTGAGTGAATGGTTTACCACAGACATCACTTCATATGGCTTTTCTTGTGTGTGAATGCATTTGTGTCTAGTCAAGTCACTACTTTGAAAAAAACATTCATCACACATATCACAGTGATATGGTTTCACACCTACATGCAATTGTTCATGTTTAGTCAAGTCAGCATTTCGAGAGAATGATTTACCACAGATATCACAGTGATATGGTTTTATGCCTGTATGAATACTTGTGTGAATTGTTAATTGAGTTCTTTGTGTGAAAAATTTACCACAGATGTGACAGCGATATGGCTTCTCTCCTGTATGAATACGTTTGTGTTTAGTTAAATCTGCTTTTCGAGAGAATGATCTACTACAGATATCACAATGATGTGGTTTTATACCTGTATGAATGCTTTGGTGAAATGACAAGTGAATTTTCCGGGAGAATGACTTACCACAGATAACATAATGATAGGGCTTCTCCCCTGTGTGAATGATTTGGTGACTATTTAAATGACTTCAACTAGGGAATGATTTACCACAAATATCACCGGCTTCTCTATTGTATGAACCCATTTCTCCAATAATTCCTTTTCCATAACTTGTTTTCACTCCCCTTTTTTGAAATCTATCCTGTATGTCTTCCTTTTGTCTTCAAAAGATGATAAATATTGAACATTGATGATGTATCTAATGTAAAGACTTCTTTAATGTCAATGTCATCCGAGATTCTGAAATAATAATTTTAAAAAAACAGTATAAGATACTGAGAATATTTAAAATATAGAAAATGAACAGTGGGATCTTTACTACATTTGTATATTGATAAACCATCTATGTAAACATTTACCTGGAGAATTAAAGTTTAGTTCTTAATCGAAATTACACCATACAATCTTATGTGAACTTTACATATTTACAGACTACATATACATCTTCACATTGTATAACACAAATACACCATCAGATTGTGTAACACATACACATATTAAACTACACCATCATATATTAAACTATAGCTACACCTTCAGATTGTGTAACATATATAAAGTACAGACACATACATATGTTAATCTACAGCCACATCTTAAGATTTTGTGACATATATATATGTTAACCAACAGAAATACCTTCAGATTTTGTGACATACATATATATATTAAATTACAGAGATACCTTCAGATTATGTGACATTATATATATATTAAACTACAGAGATACCTTCAGATTGTGTAACATACATATATAGTTAAAGTACAGACACATCTGAAGATTGTGTGACATTATATATATATTAAAAGGCAAAATCTCACCGAGGTTAACTTTGCCTTTCATCCTTATGGGGTCAATAAAAAAAGTACCAGTAATACACTGGAATAACTGCTGGCCTTGTGCCAAAAGTAGAAACAATTATATATATTAGTCGAAGGTAGTATAATAAGTAAGGCAATCAAAGATATGAAGATGGGTAAGGCGGCTGGGCCTTCGGAAATAGTTGCTGAGATGCTGAAAGCCTCTGGAACAGTGGGACACACCATGGTCACCCGGATAGTAAACCAAGTCATACAGAATGGGGTTGTTCCGAAGGACTGGCGTAGCAGCATCATCATTAACTGTTACAAGGGTAAAGGAGATGCCCTAGATAGGAGTAACTATAGAGGCATTAAATTAATCGACCAGGTCATGAAGGTCACGGAAAAAGTTATAGCGCAACTAATCAGAGAGAGAATTGATCTAGATGAAATGCAGTTCGGTTTTGTGTCAGGCAAAAGTACCACAGGCGCTCTTTTCATTGTACGACAACTACAGGAGAAGTACCTAGCTAAAAGTAAACCCCTATACTTAGCTTTTGTTGACTTGGAGAAAGCCTTCGACAGAGTCCCCCGTTCCATTATCTGGTGGGCTCTTAGAAAACTAGGTCTTGACAAATGGCTTGTGAGAGCTATACAAGCCATGTATAAAGAAACAGTCAGCAAGGTTAGAGTTAACAACGAATATAGTGAAGAGTTTAGTGTAAAAGCTGGTGTTCATCAGGGCTCTGTTCTTAGCCCCCTACTATTTATTATTGCCCTTCAGGCTATAACAGTGGAGTTCAAGACCGGCTGCCCATGGGAACTCCTATACGCAGATGATCTAACGCTCATAGCTGAATCAATGGCCGAGCTAGAGAAGAAATTCCAAACACGGCCTAGAATCAAAAGGCCTTAAAATTAACCTGGCTAAGACTAAAGTTCTAGTTTGTAGGAAAGAAAATAAGGCGACGGTCCCTTCCGGGAAATGGCCATGCTCAGTGTGTAGGAAAGGCGTAGGTAGAAACTCCATTTTATGTCCCAAATGCAAAGTATGGGTGCATAAAAGATGTAGTGGGATCACAGGTAAGCTAACTAAGAACATAGATTTTACATGTGGCCGGTGCTCTGGTGCAATAAGTAGCAGCAAGTGCCCACAGAATACTAGCTCTTTCAATTGCGCAGAGGGTTCTATAGAAATAGTGGACAGCTTCCGTTACCTGGGTGACAAAATCAGCAGTGGGGGAGGGTGCTCTGAAAGTACAGTAGCTAGAGTCAGAACTGGATGGAAAAAGTTCAGAGAGCTTATACCACTATTAGCCACTAAAGGGTTCTCCCTAAAAATGAAAGGCAGGTTGTATGATGCCTGCATACGAACAGCAATGTTACATGGCAGTGAGACCTGGGCATTGTGTGCAGAGGATATACGCAGACTAGAGAGGAACGAAGCTTGCATGCTCCGCTGGATGTGTAATAATAACATACGTGAACGGCAAAGCATAAGCGAACTAAGAAGAAAATTAGAAATAAGAGGGATCAGATGTTGTTTACTCGAGAGAAGGCTACGTTGGTATGGTCACGTGATGCGCATGAAAGACGACAGCTGTATAACAAAGTGCAGGGCAATAAAGATAGACGGTAGCTACGGAGTAGGCAGACCCAGAAAAACCTGGGACAAGCTTATAAATTCCGACCTCACACACTTACACCTCTCCAAGACAATGTCACTGGACCGAGACCTTTGGCGGTACTCAGTAATAGAGAAGACCCGCCTTACCTAAATACAAAGTAAAACCTACTACAGTCAGTAGGCATTTCTAACAAAGTACACCCCCGTCCCACCACCCCCACCCCATCCACACCGCCCCTTTCAATGTAAAGTTATGTTGGTGCCACAACATCCAGGCCGAAACAAATGAGATCGTGTAGGTGTCACGACAAAAAACACACAGTCCACGCTGTAATGTGGCCGTGTAGGCAACATGGTAAAAACCTCCCAGCCCCACACTGTAAATGTGGTTGGTGTTAGGAAGGGCATCCAGCTGTAGAAAACCCGCCAGACAGTCCTATGCGAGCAAGACAATCACTCTTGCCTCAAGTGGGAAAACCCCCGTCCAAACCCATGTAAGCGTGGAACACGGACGTTAAACGTTGATGATGATGATGATGATGATGATGATATATATTAAACTACAGAGATACCTTCAGATTGTGTAACATCATATATATATTAAACTACAGAAACACCTGTGTGACATATATAGTACAGACACATCTGAAGATTGTGTGTGTGACATTATATATATATTAAATACACATTCAGATTATGTAACATGGAAAAGTGGAAAAAAAAATGATGATGATGATGATATTACACTATAACTACATCTTCAGATTGTGTAACATTATATATGCTAAACTTAAGTGACAGATACAAGTTGTATAAGAGCACCATCACTTTTCTGTTTGTATGGATTGGATGCAGGTTTCATACAGCCAGTCTTTTGTTCATACAGAGAAACATTTTGTTATCAACAGAAGCTTTAGTTCTCTGAACTTGTTTAGCTTGCTTTTATTCCAGCAATTATACTTTCAGAACAGCTTCCTCTACTGCTTATTCAATCATCTAGGTAGTAAAAGCTATCTACTACATCTTCGGAACTTTCCTAGGATTTGAAAGTTTATGACACTGGACCTCATACTACTATCTACCAAAGGCTCATTTCCTACAAAGTCTATCTCTTCTGTTAGTTTGCCTACCAACTCACTACATCTCTTGTGTATATATGTTTTACATTGTGTACACTAAAAATAGAGTTCCCACCTACTCCTTTTCCATAAACCGAGTATGAACATTTTCCTACTTACTAAAATTTTGGTCTTAACTAAGTTTACTCTGAATCCTTTTAATTCTATGTTCTGTCTCCACAGTAAGAATTTCTTCTCTAGCTCTTTTAAATTCAGCACAAAGAACCAGGTTGTCAGCATATAGAATATTATGGACATCCAGCCTTAATAGAAGACTGAGGATTGAGTCTTAATATACACTTACCTACATGTTGAATTCTTCACTAAATTCATTACCTACTCTTACTTTGGTAACTGCAACTGTGTTCATGGCTTGCACTGCTCCCACAGGCCACTCATCTACCCTCAATAAAGACTACCAGATAACAGATTGTGGAACTCTACTGGCATACTCAGCCAGAAACTTCTCTTGTCGTTGTCTAACTAGGAAGAGAGTATCTATTGTGCACCTTCCTGACACAAAACCAAACTGCATCTCATCTAATTTGACTCTTTTCCTACTTAGATGTGCCATCATTCTTTACATCATTTCATCCATCAGTTTTATGATTGTAGATGCTCCTTTCTAGAGCATCACATTTTTTTCTCGTAACAATTAATGCTTATTCTGCTATCTTGACTCCTACTTCACCACATAATTTCAGTCATTGATGGTCCAGCTGCTTTTCCATTTCCCTGATTGCTTCTTTGACCTTGTAACTGTCAACACTGATAGCTGCCCCCTATATTAAATTAACATAGTTTCTCTTTTAGCTATTGTTCTTTGCTACTCCAATTTTCCCAGTCATCTATGCCTGTTTCTTAGCTTTAATAGTTCTCTCTACACTGCTGTTCCACCACCAAGTCACCTTCATCTAGCCGGTACCTTGCTCCAACTACAAGACCCACCAGTGGACTGCGGTAAGTTGTCCCATTGAAATTTCCATCTTTTCTCAGTCATATGCATATATCTCCTCCTCCTTCTTGAACCTATATTTAACAGTGAGGTTTTCAGCTTCCATACCCTCCTCTGGTGTATCTTGCATGTTTGATATCACTAATAACTAACATGTTTGGTGGGAGGCATTCTTCACTGGCAAAGACCTTCACATTGATAACTATATGTCTATCCCATTCTCTAACAAGCAAGAAGTCAATCTGGTTAGCATGTTCACCTGACTAGTAGGTGATAAAATAGTTCTTGGAAGGTTTTCTAAAGTTATTTTAAATAGTTAGGTCATTCACATCACTGAAATATAGGAGCCTTGATAACTTTACATTTCTCAACAAGGCATACCCATAGCCACCATGTACTCCAAAGTAACCATCCTCGTGTTGACCAGCATATCAATTGAAGTCGCTGTCATCTATAAGTGTACCCCTTAGAAACGTTTGTTTTTTTTCATTTATTTAATCCAGATTGTGGCATATAAGTAGAAATAACTGACCATTCTGAGCTTGATAATTGTGTCATTTACTCTAACTACCACAATTATCTAGCCATTTCTCACTCAGAAAAATACCACTCTTGTCTACCTCTTCATTATTTCCTATGAAGAAAAGCTTCTATCTATGCTGTTTGCCTGCAAAGTGTCTTGTTGTGGCACCTCTTCATCTTACTTCTTGGACACAGCACACACATACTCATCTCCTCTCAAGCAGCCCTACAATTTCTCCAGGTCTACTTTTCTGAGTGTCTACATTGGCAACCCTGTTGGGAGCCCATGCCTTCCCCATGCAGTCATATCTATTTGAAATAACTGCTCTCTTTAACAGGCTGATATCATTGCTGCTTACTGAGCCGCATTGTCGTCAAGCAATCTTATTTATTTGGAGTAACTGCCCTCCCAGATGGGCTCTTTTCACCATGGCTAGTCTGTGTCTTCCCCATGCCATCTTATTTATTCAGAGCAACCGCCCTTCTGGGCTGCTTTCTTATTTATGGCTTACAGAATCAATGACTACCCCAAAGATACACATTAATGCACATATACACCAATTTGACAGAGACAATAATGGTACAATTCTAGTTGGTTACATTTCAAAACAGTAAGGTAGAGCAGGAGTGGAATTACTAGAGTAATTTTACAGCATGAATACAATAAGTTTGGTAAGAGGACGTAGGTAGGGCAGGTAGAAAACATGAACAGGAAATGGAGGATGTGTGAGAGTGTGAGAGTGGGGCATGGTATTAGTTGTGTTATTTTTGGTAAAAATATTCAGTCCTTATGACTATTTTTCTTCTAGTTAATTGAATAGTGATAAAAATATAATGAGCATTTTGAATAAACGCTTTTGACAGTAAGGAAGAGCAATTAGAGATGTACAATATAGAGGAACAGTAGGAATTCTTGAAAGTTAACCTGCTGAAGGCGACAGATGAAATCTGTGGCTGGAGCAGACCTATAGGCAGGAGGAGAGTAACTTGGTGGTGGAACAGTAAGGTGGAAGAGACAATCAAGGCCAAAAAGCAGGCTTGGAAAGTATGGCAAGATGGGGAAAGTAGAGAACACTATCAAGTGGCCAGGAAAGAAGCTAGGAGACAAGTGTACTTTGCAAGAAGGGAAGCAGAGGATAGAAACTTCAAGCAAGCATGTTCTACACTGATAAGAAGGTAGCTTGGAAGTGTCACTACGAGAGACTACTAAATGAGGAGAATAAAAGATAGTCTGCCCCAAATCGATCCAATAGAGGGGACCAGCAGTGCAAGTTAAAGGTAGTATAATAAGTAAGACAATCAAAGATATGAAGACAGGCAAGGCAGCTGGGCTTTCTGAGATAGTTGCTGAGATGTTGAAAGCATCTGGAATGGTGGGACATACTATGGTCACCCGGATACTAAACCAAGAAATACAGAATGGGGTCATACCAAATGACTGGCGTAGCAGCATCATCATTAACTGCTACAAGGGTAAAGGAGATGCTCTAGATAGGGGAGCTATAAAGGCATTAAGTTAGTTGACCAGGTCATTAAGGTCACAGAAAGAGTTATAGCACAACTAATCAGAGATCGAATTGATCTAGATGAAATGCAATTTGGGTTTGTGTCAGGTAAAAGTACCAGAGACCCTCTTTTCCTTGTACAACTACAGGAGAAGTACCTAGCTAAAAGTAAACCCCTCTACTTAGCTTTTGTTGACTTGGAGAAAGCCTTTGACAGAGTCCCCCCGCTCCATCATCTGGCGGGCTCTTAGAAAACTAGGTGTAGATGAATGGATTGTAAGGGCTATACAAGTCATGTATAAAGAAACAGTCAGCAAGGTTAGAATTAACAATGAATATAGTGAAGAATTTTGCATAAAAGTTGGTGTTCATCAAGGCTCTGTCCTTAGCCCCTTTCTATTTATTATTGCCCTTCAGGCTATAACAGAGGAGTTTAAGACCAGCTGCCCATGGGAACTTCTATACGCAGATGATCTAACTCTCATAGTTGAATCTATGGCTGAACTAGAGAAGAAATTCCAAACATAGAAGCATGGCCTAGAATCAAAAGGCCTTAAAGTTAACTTGTCTAAGACTAAAGTTCTAGTATGTAGAAAGGAAAATAGGGCACAGGTGCCCTCTGGGAAATGGCCATGCTCAGTGTGTAGGAAAGGAGTAGGTAGAAATTCCATTTTATGTCCCAAATGCAAACTATGGGTACATAAAAAATGTAGTGAGATCACAGGTAAGCTATCTAAGAACAGAGATTTTATATGTGGCCGATGCTCAAGTGCAATAAGTAGCAAGTGCCCACAGGACAGTAGCTCCTTCTATTGCCCAGATGGTTCTATAGAAATATGGACACTTTCCGTTACCTGGGTGACAAAATCAGCAGTGGTAGAGGGTGCTCTGAAAGTACAATAGCCAGAATCATGGAAAAAGTTCAGAGAGCTTATACCGCTGTTGGCCACTAAAGGTTTCTCTCTAAAAATGAAAGGCAGATTGTATGATGCCTGTATATGAACAGAAATGTTACATGACAGTGAGAGAAGGGCATTGTGTGCAGAGGACCTGCACAGACTGGAAAGGAACGAAGCATGCATGCTCCGTTGGATGTGTAATAGTAATATACGCGAACGGCAAAACATAAATGAACTAAGTGAAAAATTAGGAATAAGGGGTATCAGATGCTGTTTACTTGAGAGAAGACTACGTTGGTATGGTCACGTGATGCGCATGAAAGACGACAGCTGTATAAAAAAGTGCAGGGCGATCAAAATTGATGGAAGTTACGGAGTAGGTAGACCCAGAAAAACCTAGGACGATTTGATAAATTCCGACCTCACACACTTGCACCTCTCTAAGACAATGTTACTGGACCGAGATCTTTGGTGCCATGCATTGCCTATGTACAAAGCAAAACCTACAGTCAGTAGGCACCTCTTAAAACAAAAATATTTAATCTTTGCACAGAAGCAATACCATAGCCAATGAGGGTTATCCAAGGCGTGGATATTGCTAGTTGAAAAAAACTAAACCTCATTTACATAGAATTTTGAAGTTGGTGAAAATCTGCAAAATATTGACCTTGAATATAGGCCAACCCCATTTTACCATCATTTTTTTTGTTACATAATTTTTGGCTTATATACGAGTATAGACTGTATGTTCTGTATTACTCCATCTTATTTCCCTCTGCCTGATGAACTTAGGCTTCATAGCTGAATCTGTGGCAAAATTAAAGAAGAAATGAAAGTTCTAGTAAGTAGAAAGGAAAATAGGGCTTTGATTCCATCAGGGAAATGGTCTTACTCAGTATACAGGAAAGGAGTAGGCAGAAATTCCATTTTATGGGTCAAATGTAAATTATGAGTACACAAGAATGTAGCAGGATCTCAGGCAGGCTAGTAAACAAAATGTAGGTTTCGTGAGTGGCAAATGCACAGGAACAGTAAACAGCAAGAGATCACATGAAACAAGTTCTATCAAATGCTCAGGGTTGCCAGTTTGTTACCTGGGTGACCAAATATCATTTTACATCATGCATACTATAGGGATTATTTGTCCAACAACTAAGCTTAAATCGTTTCGATAGCAACCGAGAAATTGTCTATTCCTGGAAAATTTATCTACAGCTAGATTAAATTGAACTATATATAGCTGTGTGTATCAGCATTATTAACCCTTTCGTCTGATGGCTGCCACCCTACTCCTGTCTTAATATGTCGTCTGCCTCATGTTCCCAACCAACAGGATAGAGAAGATATTGTCCTGAAGGCCGGCGAGGGTGACGCGCTGGAACGGGGCTCACACCTACAGCCAGTTAACTCTGTTCTGGTAGCAGTAAGCAGTGGTGTGGTCTGGGGTCCAAGAACGCCAGAAGTCTCCACTGTTTAGAAGCTCAACCACAAACCTATTAGAGAGTGGTTGAAACTTTGACAGCTTGGCTCCTTCAGCCTGGTGAAGCCAAGTGGATGTACTGTCAGCCAGGAGGATGTACTGAAAGTACAGTAGCCAGAATGAGAACCGAGTGGAAAAAATTATAAATTCAGGAAGCTTATACTACAGCAGGCTACAAAGGGTCTTTCCTCAAGTATAATGCTTGTGTATGATCAGCAATGCTACATGGAAGTGAGACTTGGGATTTGTGTGCAGAAAACCTACGAAGCTTGGAAAGAAATGAGATATGGATGCTCCGATGAACTGCAATAAAGGTTTACACGAACGATGAAACATCAATGAACTGAGAGAGAAACTGTGCATTAGATGGATCACAAATATTCTTCAAATTTTAAAAGAAAAATATCAGGGGAAAAAAAAAAATCACCAAACCCCAACACGTTTTCGTTGGTGGGAAATAACAACAGGTTGGGTGGTGTAGGTATACTATTTGCTGACAAATGGGTAGATAAGGTAATCTCAGTGAACAGGGTGAACGCAAGAATCATTAAACTTAGACTAGTCCTGAATAAAACAATTGCTACAATTATATCAGCTTACGCACCCCAATCTGGATTGCCAGACGAACATAAGGATAGGTTTTACGAGTCCTTAATGCACACTACTGCCCTAACAAACGACAATAACTTCCTAATCATTGCAGGAGATTTTAACGGACACATTGGGAAACACCATGACAGCTTCTATAGTGTCCATGGAGGCTACAGGTTTGGCACAAGAAATGAAGAAGGCTTCAGGCTTCTAGAATTCTGTGACGTCAATATATAACACAAACTTCAAAAAACCCGACAACCACCTGATCACCTATAGATCAGGGTAGCATTCTAGTCAGATAGATTTTATCCTTATCAGAGGACGAGATAGGTGGACGATTGTAAACACAAAAGCCTTCCCTGGTGAGGAATGTATCTCCCAACATAACTTAGTTGTCAGCGATATCATTGTCAGAACTAGAGGAACTTGGAAAAAGAAGTCAACCTGGAGAAGAAATATCTGGAAGCTGAAAGACTCCTCAGCCGGTAACAGATTTAAAGATATCTTACTCAACACTTATGACAGTAAAGAAGAACAGATTGAGACATTCAATATAGAAGAACACTGGGAGTTCCTAAAAAATAACTTACTAAAGGCGACAGACAAGATTTGTGGTTGGAGCAAGACCACAGGGAGAAGGAGAGTAACTTAGTGGTGGAACAATAAGGTAAATGAGGCAATTAAGGCTAAGAGACAGGCATGGAAACAATGGAATAACGGGGGAAGCAAGGTACATTACATAGAGACCAGGAAGGAAGCTAGGCGACAAGTATACTTAGCTAGAAGGGAAGCAGAAGATAAAAGATTCAAGCATGTTTTGCAGCATGAGGACCAGAAACAGGATGTGTTCAGGAATGCAAGGCAATGTATTAGAGAAAATTGTGATGTCATTGGAGAGAAGTGTGTCCGGAATGATAAAGGTGAGCTTGCCTTCAAAAGTACCAAGAAGAAAGCTGCATGGAAGCCATTATGAAAGATTACTGAATGAGAATGCATGGGAGAAAAAGACCCTGCCCCAAGTGGACCCTATAGAGGGCCCAGCAATACAAGTCAGCAGCAGTGTAGCAATTAAGGCAATTAAAGATATGAAGACTGGGAAGACAACTGGTCCATCGAGTGTAGCTGCTGAAATGCTGAAAGAATCTTTGTCTGTAGGTCACACCATAACCACACACATTGTTAACCAAGTAATACTAGAGGGTGTCATAGCAAAGGACTGGCGCAGCAGCATCATTATCCACTGTTACAAGGATAAAGGAGATGCACTAGATAGAAGAAACTATAGAGGTATAAAGCTGATGGACCAGGTCATGAAAGTAATAGAAAGAGTTATAGCACAGCTGATTAAGGACCAGGTAAATCTAGATGAGATGCAGTTGGGGTTTGTGTCAGGCAAAAGCACCACTGATGCTCTCTTCCTTGTGAGGCAGTTACGGGAAAAATACCTAGCTAAAAGTAAACCGCTCTACCTGGCATTTGTCGATCTGGAAAAAACCTTCGACAGAGTGCCCCATGCTATAATCTGGTGGGCTCTTAGAAAACTAGGAGTAGATGAATGGTTTGTGAAGGCTGTACAAGCCATGTATTGGGGAGCAGTCAGCAAAGTTAGGGTTAACAATAACTATAGCAAGGAATTTGGCATACAGGTCGGTGTCCATCAGGGCTGTTCTTAACCCTCTCCTGTTTATTATCGTATTGCAGGCTATAACAGAGGAGTTTAAGACCGGATGCCTATGGGAACTTCTGTACACGGATGATCTTACACTTATAGCTGAATTTATGGTGGAACTAGAGAAGAAATTCCAAACATGGAAGCAGGAACTAGAAAGAAGGGGCCTCAAAGTCAACTTGACAAAGACTAAGGTCCTCATAAATAGACGAGAAAACAGAACCCAGATCCCCTCAGGGAAATGGCTTTGCTCAATATGTAGGAAAGGTGTAGGTAGGAATTCCATCCTCTGCCCCAAATGCAAACTATTGGTACACACAGAGTGGGATTTACATATAAGCTAAACAAGCTATAGCTTAGGGCCCCCACTTTCTTGGGGCCCCGAAAAAATAAAAAAAATAAAAAAACTGTGTACATTTCCAAAATATAAGATAAAAAAGAACTAAAATAATGCAATAGTTTTAAACAGTTTTCTGCTTTAATATTGAACGTTTTGCAGTTTTTATAACATTTTTTATAACATATAAAGGGCCCCATTATCTCAAATAGCTTAGGGCCTCATCAAATCTAAATCCAGCCCTGGGTACACAAGAGATGTAGTGGGATCTCAGGAAGTTTAATTAAGAATGTAGTCTTTACATGTAGCAGTTGCACTAGGACAGTAAGCAGCAAACGGCCACAGGAAACAAGCACTACCAAATTCTGGGAGGGCTCTGAAGAAATAGTAAACAGCTTCTGCTACCTAGGTGAGGTGTTCTGAAAGTACAGTAACCAGGGTAAGTTCAGGGACCTACTACCACTGCTAGCTGCAAAAGACTTTTCCCTCAAAATGAAAGGCAGACTACAAAATGAAAGGCAGACTACAATGTTAGATGGTAGTGAAACCTGGGCGTTGTGTGCAGAAGACTTGCGTAGATTAGAAAGAAACGAAGCTTGCATGTTCCGGTGGAACATGCAAGCTTCGTTATATACGCGAACAGCAAAGCATAAACGGATTCAGAGAGAGACTAAGCATAAGAGGAATCAAATGCTGTGTGCAGGAAAGGAGATTACGTTGGTATGGATATGTGATGCGTATGAAGGATGACAGCTTCATAAAAAGGTGCGAAGCACTAACAGTCGATAGAAGCCTTGGAGTGGGGAAACCCAAGAAGACCTGGGACGAGCTGATAAAAGCTGACCTTGCCAATTGCACCCCTCAAGGGGATGACACAGGACCGAGACCTCTGGCGTTACACAGTAATACGGAAAACCCGACTTCCCACGAGTACAAGCTGAAACTGAAGCATATAGACAGTATGTACCCCACCCGTCCCACTGTAAAGTGGTCGTGTAGGTGACACGACAGAAAAGCACCGAGTACACTGTAAAGAGGTCGTGTAGGCTCCACGGTAAAAAAGCACCCAGTACTCACTGTAAATGAGATTGGTGTTAGGAAGGGCATCCAGCTGTAGAAATCAGGCCAAAATCAGTTCTGTATGAGCAAGACATGGTCACCTGACCTGGCATTGCCCACAACAGGACAACCCGTCTAACCCATGCTAGCATGGAAGAATGATGATGATGATGGTTGCGAGAGAAAAAAACTCATATACATCAAGTTATTTCCCTTGCATTAGAGAGTTTGTCATTTCTTTATAATACTAGTAACAAAGAAAAATTAATAACTGTTTTCATTTCTCATAAATTCGCTTTGTTGCTCAGTACAAGACACTAACAGTTAACCTAATAAGGGTGAACAGAATATAAATTTTATTTTCTAAAGAAAAGAGTGGCAGTTGATTGAAATTTCCTTGATGAGGTCTTTCAGACAGCTGGAAAAAAGCTGCATCACTGCAACATCAGTCATTGCTATCCTTTCTTCCAGAAACATATATTTAACGCGTATCCCTGAACGCCGATGGAAAGGCACCCTAAACCCTAATGTGAAATAAATTAGTTAACTCTAAACCTAATTTGGAATATATCGTTCTTTTATATTAATTTATCATGAAGGAAGGAGCTATTCTGGAGAAACACCTAAAAGGGAAGGCAAAATGTCCTCTTCCCTTTTTTGCAGATGAAAATACTAGTAGTCCGTGAACAAGTAGGACAACGGAGGTCTCTTCGGCAACGGTCATATTCCATCAACTCTGTTAAGATCACATTGTAATCTACATTCACCAACCTTCATTGTACATCCAACTAATACAGAGTACTAGATATATAGCAGCTGAAATACACCGCTGATGTGGTTACATTTTCTCTTTTCTTATCACCTGAAATTTCTACGATACAAAACTGTTTATTTTAGTGAGTTATATATAAAACCTTCTACCATAATTTTATGAAATAAACTCTCTTGTGTTCAAAACAACAACTAAACAATAGAGTTAATTACAAAATCGCTCCAAATTTTTCCTTATTTTCAAAATTGTTTAGAAAATATTAGTCTATCTTTTATGAGGAAAGGAATAAAAATGATCCTGTTATAAAATTTGATTCTCTGTTTTACTTTGATTTTGTATGTAAATACATTCAACAAATTTCAATTGAATTATACATTGTTTGCAATAAAAATAGAAATGAGGAAAAATTAAATAGTGAAAGTACAGGAAAGGTGGGAGGGAGTGGCCGATTACACTCCAGTGTAGGTAGGTGGTTTTCTCCGCGGACAAGATGGCGAAGGCATAACCGCAGAGGACAGCCTCTCCAATAAGTTACAGTTTTTGTTTTCGACCTACAATAAAATTTAGCAATTTGGTTTTAATTTCTTCTGTAAATCACTATTATATTTGGAGTTTACGTATTTTAAGATTTTTTCGCTTTCATTGTTTACACAAAACATCGTGGTAAGAGAATTGGATTCGCAATCGTGAAGTTGTCAGTTCTGTTTCCGGACCAAGCGATGCGTTATGTCCTTGAGCAAGACACTTTATTTCACGTTACTCCTTCTACCTGGAGTTGCGACCGATAGATAGTATTAGCAATTGGAAAGACTAACGGAAACATTGTTTCCTCTGTCCGATTTGACGAAAGTCGATAGACTCCCGTCTTTATATATATAAGTAAATAATCGAGAATCAGAATTTCAGCCCACGAAATAACGATAAACAAACTTCGACATGTGTAGCAGAGGGCTCAATAGTTTGGATGAACCAGAGCTATAACTATCGTTAAAATACCAACACATAAAGACGATGCTTAGAATCAATCGCACAGCCGAAAAAAACGACCAGGAAAATTTGGGTCATTCAAATAAAAAATTAATAAATTAATAGATTAAATGAATAGAGAGAGAGAGAGAGAGATTAAAAACAATTTATTGTCTTGATACACTAGAGAAAAGACGATTGAATAAAGAAAACAAAATACCTCACAGTTGAACGTGTTGTTGAATGAAGAATAATTACCAGTATTCTCTACAACTTTCATCTAACAAGTTCCACTGCTTGAGTCTCTATGCCATAAGCTCTGCATTGGACTTTGTAGAATTAGGTCCCTGATCAAGTCATTGAAGTCTTTTTGGTTAGGGTAGTACGAGCTTTTCTCCTCAGCTACATCTGGTTTGCACTTTCATCTGAAGACAGCTGCTCTTTCTTTGGGGGAGTGGGTACAGGCAGTTCAGGACTGAGTGGCACTGGGGCGATGGATGACGTAATGTTTGGATATATGATAATAGTCACATTCTTGCCAGCTTGACATTTGGAAGCGTCCACCATACAGAAGAAACAATTGCTTGAGTGGTCATTTGGTTCTGGCTGTAACTCTATAATAATTGTTTCTACTATTGGCACAAGGCCAGCAATTACTCCAGTGCATTATTTTACCGATCCCGTCAGGATGAAAGGCAAAGCTATCCTCGGCGGGATTTGAATTCAGAACGTAAAGAGCCATAAATCTATCCTGCAAAGCATGGTGTTTGACGCCAGGGAGGTGTGCGGGACTGTGTCCTTTTTAGATTTTTTTTATCCCGTTAGTAAAATAAGTTGGCTTACTTTGAATAAATAATGAATGAATATTATATAATTTTGTAACCCGTGATTAAACATAAATAATTTAAAGTGTTGCTTATTTCAAGATTCACTTCTTTTAAGTTTCAAATTTCATTTTCCGGTATATTGCCACCACTACTACCATATATATATATATATATATAGTATTAGTTATACTATTTATGGTTATGTAAATACAAAGCCTTAAGCAGTTGTAAGTATTTTACACACACCCTAAATAGTGGTAGGCAGTAATGTATTACTACCTTATTACCAGTAAGTTAAGTAGCTCAATGTAAAAACATCAGATGATTTACAGAGCAGTTATATGAAATATAAGAATCAAAGAACTGTTCAAAACATTATTGTGCTTACAGCTGTTTCCTCCAAACCGAGGTTTGGATTCTTCGGAGCAATTTATTAATGCATGGACAGTTATATGACCTCCTTTTCAGCCGAGAGACATACCAAATAAATCCTAATCTCTTCATCTTTCTTTTTCACTCTCTCTCTCTATGTCACATAGTCACTATCTGCATCTCTCTCTCTTGACACACTCTTTCTTTCTCGCTCTGTCTCTCTCTCTCTCTCTCTCTATATATATATATATATAGAGAGAGAGAGAGAGAGAGACAGAGCGAGAAAGAAAGAGTGTGTCAAGAGAGAGAGATGCAGATAGTGACTATGTGACATAGAGAGAGAGAGTGAAAAAGAAAGATGAAGAGATTAGGATTTATTTCAACACGCTGACGCGTATGTGAAATATATACATTTATATGTATGAGCATATAACTATACTTGTTTCTACTTTTGGCACAAGGCCAGCAATTATCTCAGTGCATTACTGGTACTTTATTTTATCGACCCCATAAAGATGAAAGGTAAAGTTAACCTCGGCGGGATTTGAACTCAGATCGCAAAGGGACGTAACTATGCTGGAAAGCATGGCGTCCAACCCTCTACCGATACTGCCAATCCACCGCCCTTGAACATATAACTATAATCGCGCAAACACAGACACACAAAAATACGCACTCACGGACATACAGTCACACACAGTATCATAGCAGCGTTCGATAAATTTGGAAATGGGAGAGTAAATATGAAGGGTAAACTTTTTATTTATTTATTCTTAACAATACAGTTTTAAACGGAAAAAATGAAACGAAATTTCATTTCACACTCTTAGTACGGCTGTTACTTAAATATAAGTATGTACACGTACATACATATATGTATACAGACGTACAGTAGTATGTATATATATATATATACATGCACACATATATATATATATATACGTATGGATTCACCGAACATTTATTATAATGTTGAACAAACGAGCAGCGATGGTTGCTGGATACTACGGCTTAATACGGGATGTTTGTTTACAAACACACCGAGCATTATAATAAATGTTCGGTGAATCCATACGTACATATATATATATATATATATATATATATATATATATATATATATATATATATATATATATATATATATATATGTGTGCATGTATGTATATATATATACATACTACTGTACATATATGTATGTACGTGTACATACTTATATTTAAGTAACAGCCGTACTAAGAGTGGGAAATGAAATTTCGTTTCATTTTTTCCGGTTATCGTTTTCGGTGCACCCGGCCGATTAACCCACTCGATATGCAAATTGGGCTACTCAGCTGTTAATATGCATAAGGTAAGTATATACGTTCAACAATCTGGCAGGATTCCTTTGTCAGTGTTGAACAAACGAGCAACGATGGTTACTGGACACTACGGCTTAATACGGGATGTTTGTTTACAAACACACCGAACATTATAATAAATGTTCGGTGAATCCATACGTACATATATATATATGTGTGCATGTATGTATATATACATACTACTGTACGTCTGTATACATATATGTATGTACGTGTACATACTTATAATACAGTTTTAACTTTTTTAAAACTAATTTGTTGTTACAGGTTTATTCACAGTTGTATAAAAAAATATAATTGTTTCTACTTTTGGCACAAGGCCAGCAATTACTCAGTACATTACTGGTACTTTATTTTATCGACCCCGTAAAGATGAAAGGCAAAGTTAACCTCGACGGGATTTGAACTCAGACCGTAAAGGGACGTAACTATGCTGGAAAGCATGGCGTCCGACTCTCTACCGATACTGCCAATCCACCAATGCTTACAGAACGAAAAAATAAACAATATGTAATATATACAAAGGAAAGGGACAGGGATAAGACAAAAGCAGGTAAGACACACATCCAGGACCACATATAACAAAAGGCAGGCGAAAGAGGTGGACAAACAAACCGCTGACAGAGCAAAAGATAACAATATAGCGAGTAGCACTGGGAAACCTATAATAATCTTTTAGGCAAGCGAGCACGCTCGCAGCATTACCTCGGGTGATGGCGAGGCTGAGGTGATAGAACAACCAAGCGCCCTCACGAGCATCACCAGTTACCTCTGTCAGGCGAGCCGCCAGTGAAGCTAAGAACCTCGCTGTCAGTATCTCGACTCCCCCAACGTCTGGAACGTCACAGGCTGGAAAATGTAGTTAGCCGACAAATCACGGTGTTTTAGGATTGAGTTCTGTTCAGCTGCGGCTGCTGTAGCTCTCGTCCTCACCGCTGCATCCAGGGTGTGGGAAGAAGCAAAAGAGTCACTAACTGTGACGTTCTAGATAAAGCACCTGCCTCTTGACCAGGGATACATGGTAAGACCGTCAGGTCTTATCCCATCAATTCTGGACAACCCAGATGGTTCCAAAATTGAGGGGATATTTGCCCGGGCCAAATGTCCCCTCAATTTGGCAGTGTGTGTATGTGCGCGCGCGTTAGTTTGTCGACGATACATAGGGCAGACAAATTATTTCAGCACATTGTAGTGGATGTCTATGTGAAAGTAGTGGGATGCAGGTTTCAATAATTGAGGAACTTTGCAAGTGGATGAGTACAATGGATTAATGGATTATCTACAGAGATGAGATGATAGCACTGAGCCTGGAGTGCCAGTCAATTTACCATCGTCCTTCATTAGTAGCCTAAAAAACATGCATCAATACTTTCAGGATGCTATGACAATTGCTGCCAAATATGGCAAGCCATATATTTTCATAACTTATACATGCAACCCTAAAATTCGAAATAATTTAAATGAAAATGAAGCAGCTGAAAACAGACCAGATTTAGTTGCCCAGGATTTTAAGGCTCAGTTTTCTGAAACGATGAAAGGTATCAAAGAAAGACACATTCTTGGCGTGCCAGTGGCTCATATTTACGTCATTGAGTTCCCAAAAAGATGTCTTCCTCATTGTCATATGTTGTTCATCTTAAGAAAAGAAGACAAGATAAGAAACAGAGAAGACATTGACAGAATCGTCATTGAAGTTTGCTCTTCTACAAAAAACGTCAAGTATATTTTCAAATATATGTACAAGGGGCTTGATTGTGTGTCTATAGAAGTAACAAATAATGCATTGCTTAATGATGCTCAGAACCAACACAACCATGACGAAATAGGAAACTATCTTCGTTGCAGGTATGTGTCTTCAGAAGCAATGTGGCGTCTCTCTGAATTTAAGCATCATGGTACATCGCATACAATGTACAGGCAAGCCATACACCTAGAGAACAAACAGCGAGTTTACTTTCAAAGAGGCAATGCTCATGTCGCGGTAGAAATACAGGGACACTGAAACACGACCCTTACTTCCTGGTTCAAGCTAAATGAAGAAGACAAAAATGCAAGCAAATACCTGTAATTCCAGAACACTATCTGTTCAATTCAACCAACAGAAAACGGATGCCAAGAAGGAACAATAATATGATTAGTTGAATGCACACAGTCAGCCCCGTTGTTGCAAATTTTCATTTAAGAGTATTGTTACTTCACGTGCCAGGTACTAGGAGTTTTGAAGAACTACGAACAGTGGAGGGAGAAACATTTCCTACCTTCAAAGAGGCCTGCTTGCGACTTGGTCTTATTGAAAATGATTATTTCGTGACCCAGTCCCAACACATGGCCTTACGCTTTATCCAATGTTGATATCCCCCTACCTTGATCAAGGCCTGTGAAACCGACCGTACAACAGCCCTCTCACCCTGACACCCAACATCCTTTCCACCCCACAACTCCGGTGACATAACTTCCTTTGCTTCTGCACCCTCTCTTCTGACCCCATCAACTTTCTTCATGAACAGGATTGACATGCGCAGCCGGGTTGGAAGTGATAAAATCAGGTGTAAAATGAGTTGGCTGGAATTTGCAGACGACATGGTATTACTTAACTAGACAGAAGGTGATCCCCGAATTGCACTTGATAGGTTTGATGCCGAGTACTGCATGGCTGGAATAAAAATCCGTGCTGCGAAAACTGAGACACTCGTCTTCTCAAGGAATCCTACGCAGTGCACTCTACATGTGAATGGAGTTCCATTGAAGCAGATGGAGAAGTTCAAGTATCTTGGGGAAAGATTTGCATTGAATGGATTTGTTTTAGCACCATTTATTCGAACACAAATACTCAGGCATTCATATAGAGACATCGGGGCAACAAGATGCTGATCATCGATCCCATACTCCTGCAGAACCTTCCACGGCAGGTACCTAGGAATGCGGTCACATTCATTTTCAAGGTATAAAAAAGAATATACCTCTTGGTAATACACTTCTATATTCTCTCTCTCTCTCTCTCTCTCTCTCTCTCTCTCTCTCTCTCTCTCTCTCTATATATATATATATATATATATATATATATATATATATATATATATATATATATATATATATGAAAAACATGGGGAGAAGAATACTGCATGGTTGCACATGGATTACATATTATAAAATTAGTCCCTCATCAGTGATTTGCCAACGATCATTGGTATTTCATCGCATTAAAAATCATATACCTCAGGTTGGTGCGAGCAATAACTAAAATAAGCTATTGGGACAAGTGAAACGCGTAAAGCGAGTGAGACAAGTAAACAACATAGAAGGAAAAGCTAACCGAAGATGGGAAGAAAAACAAGCAACATGGTTATCCGATCAGCATAAGCTTGGTGAATTTCATGAGCGCTCAGCAAACAGACCTTTCGCTGTGAATGGGATGTGAGAAAGAAAGAATCCGACTCCTAGCGAACGGGAGGAAGTGAGAAGGGGAGAAACAGAGAGTGAGTGAGTGGAAGTGCGAGGAAGAGGTCAGTCGAGAGAAAGTGTTAACTGACAGAGGGGACGAAAGAAGGTAAGAGAAACAGAGAGAACGGGGGAGCAGTAAGAGAGAAACAGATAATCGCAGTTTAGGTAAATATATGAAAAACATGGGGAGAAGAATACTGCATGGTTGCACATGGATTATATATATATATACTAGCAGTGGTACCTGGCGTTGCACGGGATAAGGTATTGCGAAATATATAACCGCTTTAGCTAAGCTTAGTATTGCCACAACCACGGCTGACAAAGAAGTAAGCATCTGGTGGTACGTAAGTAAGCAACACTCTGGCTTAACACGTGAGGAAGAAGTTGTGTGCACTTATCAACTGTTTGGGGAATGAGTGTGAGATTTGTCTTGAGCAAGGATGGCAGCAGACAGCCAGACATACAGACAGATATTATAAGTAGCGCGTTCTGGACGCAGAGCGATTTGTAGGAAGTGACGTAATGCGGACAGCCAGGCATACAGACAGATATTATAAGGGCTCGACGTTATATGTATGTATCTATCTAAAAAAAGAAAGACTAAGAATTATAGAGAGAGATCGCTAAATCACCTGATACGGTCCCTAGGGCATTGAAAATTTGAAACTTTTTTTGCTCGGAACACTCCCTGAAACATTAGTATTACATGTGTCAAGTTTGAAAACAGTCGGTTGGGTGCTTCTCTAGTTTTAGGGATTCAAACTCACACACAGACATCCTCAGTTTCATATATATAGATTACGTGGCTATTTTCCAATAATGTTATATGTCATGCGAAATAGCTTATTCTAAATATGGATGTGATTCGATCAAAAGTAATATTAACTTATTCTTTATGAATGGCAGAGCTTGAATGAAATCAATATTTAGTTAATGACATGATTTTGTCCGTTTTCTCTTACATAGCGCTAATACGCATGATCAACCGGATATTAATGTCATTATACCTCTGTTGTTTTGAATTGAATTACACTGATCCTTAGAATATTTTATTTAGTATGAAACACAAAATTATTGTAACATAGTCATATTTATCTCCTATAATATATATATATATATATATATATATATATATAAGGAGAAGGAAAGACTGTAGGACTGAGGAAGAGGTACAGAATACTAATAATTTACTCCATTCAACAATACGGCAACCATCAGTGATTCCCCACCAATAGCTGTGATTTATACGAGGTATTTTACCTTAAAATTGTTTTTTTTTTCAATCGTCTTTTCTTTGGTGTATTATTAACAGCAAATTCCGACAACCCTTGTCTATATAGACCACACGGATATACATCATGTTTTGAGTAAACAATTATAATTAATAAAATAAATGAAAGGAAAAATATCTTAAAATACGTAAATTCTAAATATAAAAGTCATTTACTGAAGAAATTTAATTTTGATAATTTTTAGGTCGTAAAACAAATAGAACTATCTTAGAGCAGAGGCTGTTCTCTAGCAGAGCTAGATATACTACCCAGACTAGGGTGTAAAGTCTGCCGCTCACTCCCTTGTTTTCCTTGAATTTCACTTTTTTCCTGTTTTTTTTTTTATAGCAAACGTTATAGAATTCAATTGAAATTTGTTAAATGTATTTACAGATAAAGTAAAGCAGTGAAACTAATGAATTAAATTTTATAAAACAATATTTTACTCCATTCCTTGCCATATTTCTAATGAAAGATACTGACTAATATTTTCGGTGCTGCTCTCAAATAGCCCTCCCTCTTTATATGAAAGAACAATATAATCCAAACTACTTTATTCCAAATTAGGATAGGAGTTAGTTGTCAAGGATAGGATTAATCCTAATTCATTCCACATTAGAGTTTAGAATTGGTGCATGTTTTCTGCTTGTATGACATACAGCGTCTGTGCCTACCCTGTGAAAGCCGTCTGAAAAAAGAAACTCCAATCAACTGCCACCCTTCTCTTCAGAAAATAAATTCTTCTGTTCACATGTATTTAGTTACTTCTTAGTATCTACTATTAAAATTAAAAGGATTCAGAGTAAAAAAGTTTTAGTAAGTAGGAAATGAAGACAGAACTTCAATCTTATCAGGGGAATGGTCATACTCCGTTTGTAGAAAAGCTGTAGGTGGGAACTCTATACAATATAAAACATATGTATACAAGAAATGTAGTGGGATAGTATACAGACTAACAGAAAAGGTAGACTTTGTAGGAAATGAGCATTGGTAGACAGCAGTAAGAGGCCCAATGTAATAAACTTTCTCAAGTCCCAGGAAAGCTCCAAAGAAGTAGTTCATAGCTTTTACCACCTAGATGACTGAATTAGTTGAGGATGTTGCTCTAAAAAAATCTTCTTCTTTGCCCACATAATCTTGGGCATGTTGTTGGGGGCAGAGCCCTCAGACACTCCTTCCAGTGGATCCTGTCAGAAGCAGCCACTTCCAATTAATCTGGTTGGATCCCCAACATCATGCTCAGAGTCTACCCTTAGGTTTCCTGCTGGTTGGTTTTTGCCTAAAAAATCTGTCCAGCGATTCTGAGAGAATCTAACCACATACCTGTAGTAATGAAGCTTATCTCTTATTTCAGAAAAGTAGTTGTTCTACCTAGAGTGACTGTATTGCGTAAAGTAACTTCAAAGACCCTTCGGAGGAACCCCATTTCAGCTGTTTGTGTTCATGATCGTATTCTTTCAGTCATTACCCAAGATTCATGACCATAGGCAAGTGCTGGCACAAATACCGAATTGAGTTTGGCTTTTACACCTATTGCTAAATGCTGAAGCTGGAACATTACTGCACCAGTTCCTGCAATTCTTACACTTAATTCAACCTTCTGCCTTCCATCACTTGTGAATATGGTCCTGAGATACTTGAACTTCTTCACCTGCTTCAAACATACACTTCTTGGCAGTACTCCCACGATTTCTCCAAGATCTGTCACAGTGTGAATAAATTATTTTTTGTGCTGCATCTAGGACAAAAACCACACTGTTCACCAGCTAGCTTAGACTTGACACTCTCCCTAGATCTCTTTTCCAGATACTTAGCACACACAAGTCAACCAAAGTCTATTGAAGACTTTTAACATATTAGGCCAAATTTCGTCCTCCCTTGTTGCCTTATGACATTTGAGCTCTTTCACAGCCTCTGAGATGCACCTCATGTACATCAGAAGATGCTGTTGCGACTAGGTTCAGGATATCAACAAATTATTCTCTCCACTTCGCGAGGATGCACCTTGCTGGAGAGTGGAGAGCCCCAGTCGCTTTCCTGATAGCAGATGTGGAGGAGGACTTCTTATTACGAAGTCAACCGATGGTCTGCCAGAACATTTTATTTGCTGATTTGAAGTTGGATTCCAGCTTAACCCTAAAGTCATCCCATGTCTTATCTTTGGACACCTTTACTGTCTACCACAAGTGCAAGAAGCAGGACTTATTTCTAAGCCAAGCTTTGTAAACCTCCTTTGCTTGGGTTACATCTTTGATCTCTTGATTGTACCAAGGGGTCCTCCTGCCACCTGGCACCACACCAAGCTGCTTTCGCCTGCAGCATTTAACAGATGAAGCAAAGGTTGTTGGTTTAAACAGTCTCCACTCTGTTTCAACATCATCAGTTTGCTCAAGGAATTTTCTGAATTTGAATGCAATTGTATCTGTATACCTTTTCTTGACTTCCTTATCCGCCTAAGCTTCCCACTTTATCCTGTAGGTCGACCTGGACCTGTCAGTTTTGTGGGCTTCCTTGGATTTAGGTAATCTCAACATGAACATCCTGCACTGAAATGAAGAGATTAGGGACAATAACAAAATCAGTTATTGATCTTTGTCCCCAATTCCCCAAATACCATGTATATTTATGGATGTCTTTGTGCTGGAAGGTGTTCATAATAGAGAGCCCATTGCTAGAACAGAAATCTTATATGGCCTCTCCATTTATATTTAGATTGGGATCGTCATTCCTCCCAATAACTCCTTTCCATGTTAGGTAGTCATTGTCAACATGTGTATTAAAATCTCAGTCATAACCCTGCAGTGACTTCATCAAGGAAGAATCTATATTCAGACACTTAGTTGCATAAACTTGCACCAGCCAATGGGATCCAGTCTGTAGCACATCCTGATAGCGGAGGGGATTGTAAGTATCCCCACTCCCACCTGTGCAGTCATCTCTGGCACCACACCTGAATGTGGAGTTGCTGAAATAATAGCAGGCTGGAAAAATTTCAGAGAACTAATATTTCTGGTGATATCAAAAGACTGGCTGTATGAAATCTTCCTCCAACCCAAACATGGAAAAGTAGAGGTAAAAAGATGATAGTGATGTTATACAACATATATATCATCATCATCATCACCGTTTTACATCCATTCTTCCACGCTAGCATGGGTTAGACGGGTTGTCCTGTTGTGGGCAGTGTCCAGTCAGCTGACCTTGTCTTGCTCATACGGGAACTGATTCTGGCTTGATTTCTACAGCTGGATGCTCTTCCTAAAACCAACCTCATTTACAGTGAGTGCTGGGTGCTTTTTTTCCATGGCGCCTACACGTCCACTTTGCAGTGGGAGGGTGTGGGGGCATATTGTCTATATGCTTCAGCTTCGGCTTGTACCCGTGGGAGGGTCGAGTCTTCTGTATTACTGCGTGACGCCAGAGGTCACGGTCGTGTGTCCTTTGAGAGGTGTAAGGTCGGCTTTTATCACCTCAACCCAGGTCTTCTTGGGTCTCCCCACTCCGTGGTTTCCATCGACTTCTCCTGCTCTCCACCTTTTTATGCAGCTGTCATCCTTCATACGCATCACATGTCCATACCAACGCAACCACCTCTCCTGTACACAGCATTTGATTTCTCTTATGCTCAGTCTCTCTCTCAATTCCTTTATGCTTTGCCGTTTACGTATATTACTTTTACACATCCATCGGAGCATGCAGGCTTCGTTTCTTTCTAATCTACGCAAGTCTTCCACAGTCAGCGCCCAGGTCTCACTACCATGTAACATTGCTGTTCGTATACACGCATCATACAGTCTGCCTTTCATTTTGAGGGAAAAGCCTTTTGCAGCTAGTAGTGGCAGTAGCTCCCTGAACTTCTTCCATCCCGTTCTTACCCTAGTTATTGTACTTTCCGAACACCCACCTGCGCTGCTAATTCGGTCACCTAGGTAGCAGAAGCTGTCTACTGTTTCTACAGAGCCCTCCCAGAGATTGGTGGTACTTATTTCCTGTGGCTGTTTGCTGTCCCAGCACAGCTGCTACATGTGAAGCCTACATTCTTAGTTAAACACAGCTGCTACATGTGAAGCCTACATTCTTAGTTAAATATAATGTTTCATAATCTGATGGTGTAGCTATAGTTCAATACATATATATATAATATTACACAATTTGATGGTGGTGTAGTTTAATACGTGATTTTTTTTTCATTGTTTCAGAATCTCAGCTGACAATGGCATTAAAGGCTTCTTTACATTAGATACATCATCAATATTTTTTTATCTTTTAAAGACTAAAGGAAAACATTATACAGAACAGATATAAAAAAAAGAGTGAAAAAAGAATTATGGAAAACAAATGGGAAAAACAGGTTGAGATTAGGACAGAGACTGAAAGCAATGATTTTTCGAGTGAAGTATTGAAAGAGACAGGAAAGACATCATATCCTTGTGATATCTGTGATAAAACATTCTCAAAAAAATATCAACTAACTTCTCACAAACATATTCATACAGGAAAGAAGCCATATCACTGTGATATCTGTGGTAAATCATTCTATCAGAAACAAAGCTTAACTCTACATAAATATATTCATACAGGAGAGAAACCATATCACTGTGATATTTGTGGTAAATCATTTGTTCAAGGAAGACTCTTAATTAGACACAAGCGTATTCACACTGGAGAAAAGCCTTATCAGTGTGAAATCTGTGGTAAATCATTTTATGGAAGAGGTGACTTAAATATACACAACCGTGTTCATACAGGAGAGAAGCCATATCACTGTGATATCTGTGGTAAATCATTCACTGGTAGAAGTCAGTTAAATAGACACCAAATCATTCACACAGGGGAGAAGCCCTATCATTGTGTCATCTGTGGTAAATCATTCTCCGGAAAAGTTAACTTGTCATTTCACCAAAGTGTTCATACAGGCATAAAACCATATTGTTGTGATATCTGTAGTAAATCATTCTGTCGCAAAGAAAACTTAACTAAACACAAACAGCGGCATGCAGGAGAGAAACCATATCACTGTGACATCTGTGGTAAATCATTCTTTGAAGGTAGTGTATTAATTAAGCACAATCGTATTCATACTGGAGAGAAGCCATATCACTGTGATAACTGTGGTAAATCATTTTCTCGAAATGATACATTAACTAGACACAAACGCCTTCATGCAGGCATAAAACCATATCTCTGTGACATCTGTAGCAAATCATTCTCTACAAATACAGCCTTAACTAATCACAAGCATCTTCATACAGGAGAGAAGCCATATCACTGTAACATCTGTGATAAATCATTCTTTCATAATGGTGACTTAACTTCTCACAACCGTGTTCATACAAGAGATAAGTTGTATCTCTGTGATATCTGTGGTCAATCATTCTCTCATAAAAATTCCTTAACTAGACACAAACGCACTCATACAGGTGAGAAGCCATATCATTGTGATATCTGTGCTAAATCTTTCACTGATAATAGTTCCTTAACAAAGCACATGCGCACTCATACGGGAGAAAAGCCGTATCCCTGTGATATCTGTGGTAAATCTTTCTCTCGAAGTGGTGACTTAACTTTGCACATACGTATTCATACTGGAGAGAAACCATATCACTGTACAATTTGTGGTAAATCATTCGCTACAAATGGATCCTTAACTTCTCACAAACGTGTTCATAAATTATCTTAACTACTCATATATGTATTGATATAGGAAAGTGACCATTCTATTTTAAAACATGTCTTATATAACTATAAATTTATTGACACAGCAAAGAACATCACAATGTGTGCTAGCAACCTTTGAACACTATTTTATATAGCCACATTTATCTATCTTACTTAGATAACTTACCATTATATGTATTTAATAAAGTTATTCTTTCACAATTATCCCATCACCTTTTTACACCTGCTATTTCATGCTTGCATAAGTTGAGTTGGATCAGGATCATTATTTTGTGATCTGCTATCACCATTTCTGTCCAGTCTTGGCTTTCCTCTATTGCAGATTCTTATCACTAGGAACTTAACCAAGTCATCTTCTGTATGCATCATATCTCCCTACTAGTGCAGTCTTTTTTGCACACTACATTTGATTCCTCCTCATATGTGCATCCTTCATTTCTCTCCAACTTTGGCATATCCTCTGTATTTACTGCCCATATTTCACTTCCATACTTTGCACCCAGGCATCATACAGTCAGCCTTCTGAGAAAAACCTTTTCTTGTCAACTGAAGTAGTAACTCACTAAACGTTTTCCAGCTCGTTCTTATTCTACCTACCACGCTTTCAGAGCAACTGCCTCCACTGTTATTTACCTATTTATCCAGGTAGCAAAAGCTGTCAACCACTTCTATGGAGCTTTCCCAGGATTAAAAAAATTTTATTTTGCTGGAGCTCTTACTACTACTATCTACCCCAATTTGTGAGAGAAATTGAGAGCTGTTCATAGTGAGAACTCTCTGGAATTCTTCTGCGCTTGTGTTTGTCGTCACCTTTGCTGCTTCTGTTGCATATCCTGGAGATCTTGTGATGCACCTGGACAATGATTGATGGGTGAAGGAAATCCCAGTGGAAGAGAGGTGCAGTATTGGACGACCAAGAAAGACCTGGGTAAAAGTTGTGTGAGCTGGCCTCAAATCGCTTAGACTGGCAGAGGAGATGATGTAGGAACACGACAAGTGGAGAGATGCCCTGCTGAGAAGGACCCGTCCGACCCATGCAAGCATGGAAATGCGATCATGATATATATTAAATATTTGTATTGGTGCTCCAAAATAGCAATATACATATGAATGTATGTATTTTATATTTAATAATATAATATCTTTGAATCTAAAGTAAGCTGGATTCTTATAAAATTCTGCTTATGTTTATGAGCTGATGAAACTCATCTCGTGCGGAGTGTGAGCTGGCCTGGCATACATTAAAACTTTTTATTGGTGCTCCAAAATATATATATATATATACATATATTTATATAATAATAATATGGACAAGGTGTTAAATTTTCATTACATTTATTGAGGTGTGACACATGTTTCACGATTGATCAGCTCAAGATTTGATCTATATCAATTGGGCCCAACTCTGGAATCAAAACCTGATCAAACTTCTGTCATCGTATATATATATATATATACAAAAGGTAAACAAAAATAACAAAGCAAACAACACAGTACAATGTAAAAATATATTAGTTTTATGCTTGATATAATAGGAAAAGTGTCTTAACGCTTCTGTTGCTTGCTTTTCATCAGAAAATAGAATGTGAAATTAAAGAAGTAGAATCATAGAGGAGAGTGGCAGAAACGAAAATAAAATTTCTTGAGAAAAACAGGTCTATTCAAGTTGCCATCTCTTGGAAAACTATTAATTCTGGCATTGTTGTATAAGAAAATCAGTTGGTCTCGTTTTAAATGGTAGTGATCAAACACATCTAGCTGAAAATTAAAAAATCGTTTTGAATATAGAGCCTGTGCACACTTTTGTTGTTTGTACAAAGCTAAGAGTATGTGTATTGTTAGTCCATTCAGAGTTGTGAGAGTGTTTGTTTGTCTGTACAAGCTGTAAGAGAGTGTGTTTCTGACTGTAACAGAGCGAAGGAACCTAGCAGGTGAATGTGTGCATGCATATGAGGTATCAAGCTGTATACATTCGATAGATGCAACCACAACACCACCAGGTTCCCTCTGAATTTCCTTGCCTCTAATGAGATATGCACAACAACTATGTGTTTAAGACAGCCAGGGTCTCCCAGAATGTCTCTTCTGTACTGAAGTGTCGATGTAGTTGTTGCTCAGCAGAAAGTCAGTCTGACACAATGCTGAAAATGAACCTACTTTTCATGCTGAGCAAAGAGATAAACCAGAATTGGCCAATCTCTAATTTCTCTTCTTTACTGATATGTTTACACCATCAGTATGTCTCCAAGACTGAGTGAGAACCCAGCCAATGGAGCAAATTGGGCAGGTCTTACAGGCTCAACAGAGCAGCCTGCATGGTCCTGGTCCTAAATTAGATCTCTCTCACTTCACTCAAGCCAGACTCCCTTACATTGAATTCTTTTACTGGTTCTGTTGGTGTTATCAGTGTATCACATAAAGAAAATGGCTAGGTAAACATCATCATCACCGTTGTTTTACATTTGTTTTTCCATGCTTGCATGAGTTGGATGGGTCTTTTGAAGCTCAGTATTCAGTTCCTGCAATTCTTGCATTTAATTTAGCCTTCTGCCTTCCACCACTCATGAAAAGGTCTTGTACTTGATATTTTCCACCTGCTTCAGTGGAACTCCACTCATGTAGAATGCATTATACAGGCTTCCTTGAAACGATGAGTGTCAGTTTTTGCAGTACTGATATTATTCTTGTCATGCAGCACTCAGCAGCAAATCTATCCAGTGGATGTTAGATATTCCCTTCCGACGAGTTAAATAGTGCCAATTCCACTCAACAGATCCTACACGAGCCAGACTTCATATCACTTCCTACATTTATTTGCCAGACAGTTAACACAGACTTTACCAGAGAGGCTTAACAAGATTTTTGGCACTACAACGCTATTAGCTGTCAGTCCAGTGGAAAACAGGCGAAGGTGACGTCACTCGTCAACATCGTTTATTTCCGTATTACTACCACGCGTAAGTGGAGTTTTCACGTGTTTTTTTTTGAGAGATAGGGAAGAGAGAGAGGGGGAAGACTTAAAAGGGCCAAATTAGAAAACAAATAGAAAACAAGTCATGGTTATAAAGCATATCGATGTAAGTGGAGTTACTTAAATGAAAATATAGGTGGCCCTTAAAAGGGCCAAATTAGAAAACAAATTTAAGTTAATTAGAAAACAAGTCATGGTTATCAATGTAGAAAACAAGTCATTCATAAATTTAAGTTTTATAATCAAATTTTTTTCACCAACAAATATGACAGCTAATAGCGTAGTGCCCGCAATTCTGTATCTTTACGTATATTGCGCATAGATACGAGGGTTGACAAAGATACTCTCATGGAATGTGACCAAATGAGGTTTATTTTTCAACATAGTCTCCCTTGCGTTCCACACACTTCTTCCATCGGTGTTGCAGTACTGAGATCAATGTTTTCCTCGGTAGTAGCAGTTGTAGGATGTCCAGACATTGGGTCATCTTCAAGAATCCCCTATCCTTTCCTAAATTCGGCTGCCCACTTTTGCACAAAGGAAAATTGTGGTACAATATTGTAAGGTCTGTTTATAGCATTATCCATCTTTCAAAAATGAAGGTCCACATTTCGTCGACTTCAATACATTTTATTACAAAATTTCAATTTAGTTCGATTTTTTGGAATTTATTTAACAAACATGGAAAAATAAGAAAAAGAATAAAATAAAAAATAATTTGATTGCCTTTAATAAAGAAGATAGAGTGGAACTGATTTCCAGGTCATACTAATGAAACAAGGTTTTTTCCATTACTGATATTATCTGTCTGCCGTAAGTCCTGGTAGAAGATGCTACACGAACTAAAGTATTTTACTGAAGGACGCAACATGCTGCAGGATCGAAGAAACGAGCCCATGACTTTATAATGGTTAGTCCAGTACCGTAACCCCTAAGGCATGTGCCTTCACAGAGGAAAGGTAAATCATATTATAACAGATTAGATGGGTACTATGTTAGATATTACTATGTGTCATATTATACCAAAGAGGAAGTGTGCTGTATAATAAACATTGATATCAGGTTGATTCAATAACTACCCGGTCCCAAATATGAACCCATGAACTTATGGTCGTCAGTCAAACACTTTAACCATTGTATGTATGTATGTATACACGTATGGATGGATGTATGTATGTGTGTATACATGTATGTATGCATGTATATATGTAAGTATGTATGAGAACAACTGGAAGGACTTCAGGAGCTCGGTCTATGAGGCTTCAGCAGAGGTCCTTGGCTTTGTCACAAGAAAACAAGGACTGGTTTGATGAGAATGACCAGGAGGTCAAGGCTCTGCTAGACAGAAAACAAAAGGCACTTGATGCAGTTCTTAAAGGTGGTAGCTCTGTTGGTGACAATTATGAGCGTTACAGACAGGTAAAGAAGGAAGTGCAGGTGAAACTCAGGGCTATGCAAAATACCTGGTGGAGCAACAAAGCAGATAAAGTTCAAGTGGCATCTGACGGCAACAATGTGAAACTGTCGCACTTTCTACTCACAGAGGTGTATGGCCCTTTCAGCTCTCCAGTGGCCCCTTTGAGATTGAAAGATGGCAAGCAATTACTGCGTGACCCAAAAGACACTTGACAGATAGAGAGATCACTTTGATGAGCTCTTAAACCAGGTTGATGATGATTTCATTTGTTCCATTCCTATTGAAGCATATGAAATGGCTAATGTATCTTCTCTTGCAGAGGGGACTTCTGTTGTGCATAAGCTGAACTGTGGTAAGTCACCTGGTATGGATGGTCTGAGTGGAGCGGTTTTGAAGTGTGGTGGTGAAAACTTCACGCAGCACCTGACTGACCTCATGAAAATGGTGTGGGAAGATGAGAATGTCCCACAAGAAGGATGTGCTCATGGTGTTTCTCCATAAAGGAAAGGAAAAAATGTGGCAATTATCATGTCATATCCCTTCTTTCAGTAGTTGGTAAAGTCGTGTCGAATATTGATCCCAACAGTTGCTCTGAATGTGTTGCCTGAGTCGCAGTGTGGGTTCAGAAACGAAAGAGAAACAGTGGATAAGATCGTTTCTGCTCGGCAGATAGTATCAAACTAACCACGGAACTTGAGACAATCCAACGAAGCTACACCAAGAGGAGATGAGCTACAGGGAGAGGCTAAAAGAACTGAAACTCTACTCCTTGGAATGAAGACGGGAGAGATACGCAGGGATATACATATGGAAAATCCTGGAGGGACTAGCGCCAAACTTTGGTATTGAGAGTGGGACCAACCCCTGAACAGGACGTCACTGTGTGGTGACAAAGGTCCCGTCTTCCACATCTAGAACAAGAAGCAGATATTGCAATAGACTGGGATTCAAAGGCCCTCAACTCTTCAACAAACTGCCGAGAAATTTGAGATATCTACATGGTGTGGCCGTGGATATTTTCAAGAAACTTCTCGACACCCTGTTATCCAGGATCCCGGATGAGCCCACATCACTGTACGAAGGTAACCTAAGGGCAGCAGCAACGAACTCCCTCTTACATCAATGGCCAGCCAACACAGGCTGGAGATAGAATGTGTAGCAACAAGGGCAGTGCCCAATCATGGTCTCAGCCGGATGGCTGGAACAGCTAAAAGAGTATATATATATATTTAATATAGAAATGGCTTCAACAGGACTAGAACTGTTTCATTCGGAGGAAATCATCAGAAAAGCCGACTGTCAATGTAATATGGTAGTATTTATACATTTTCTGGTGGTAGGGGAGGGTAGTAAATTGATGCTAAGTAGACAAACATACACACTGACAGGCACTCCTAATTTTCAAGATTCATTTATTCCAAACAAACAGGGTTTTCATTGAGTAGCAATATTAAAATGCTCTGCTAAAAGATATAAATATGTGTGTGTATAGATATATATGTGTGTGTGTTATATATATATATATATGCGCATGAAAGACGACAGCTGTATAACAAAGTGCAGGGCAATAAAGATAGACGGTAGCCACGGAGTAGGCAGACCCAGAAAAACATGGGACGAGCTGATAAATTCCGACCTCACACCTCTCCAAGACAATGTCACTGGACCGAGACCTTTGGCGGTACTCAGTAATAGAGAAGACCCGCCTTACCTAAATACAAAGTAAAAACCTACTACAGTCAGTAGGCATCTCTATCAAAACACCCCCCCGTCCCACCACCTCCACCCCATCCACACCGCCCCTTTCAATGTACAGTTATGTTGGTCCCACAACATCCAGGCCGAAACAAATGAGATCGTGTAGGTGTCACGACAAAAAACACACAGTCCACGCTGTAAATGTGGCCGTGTAGGCAACACGGTAAAAACCTCCCAGCCCCACACTGTAAATGTGGTTGGTGTTAGGAAGGGCATCCAGCTGTAGAAAACCCGCCAGACAGTCCACGCTGTAATGTGGCCGTGTAGGCAACACGGTAAAAACCTCCCAGCCCCACACTGTAAATGTGGTTGGTGTTAGGAAGGGCATCCAACTGTAGAAAACCCGCCAGACAGTCCTATGCGAGCAAGACAACCACTCTTGCCTCAAGTGGGAAAACCCCCGTCCAAACCCATACAAGCGTGGAACACGGACGCTGATGATCATGATGATGATGATGAGATATATATATATATATATATATATATATATATATATACTGTGTGTGTGCAAATTTCAATAATATTAAGACACCCTAATGGGGGTTAAATGCCCTATAGTGAAAAGTTTGGCCAATAAATGGAACAAGATTTTACAAACTCCTCCTATGGTTTTGGAGATAGACCCCCCCCATAACCATATATATTCTGAAACTACATTGCCCAGGGTACTTGTATAAGTATATTTCATTTTAATCAAAGGGTTCATCGGGGGCACAAAACCGCCGCTGAAACTTTACCTTCGATTTATATGCAATTTAAACCATAGGTAAACAAGATATGATGCCTATTCACATCATTTCAGCAAATTTCAATAAAATTACAATACCCTAATGGGGGTTAAACTGCCTATTAGGGTTCACCAGGGGGCGCAAAATCCCCGCTGAAAATTTTTTCGGTTCGATTTATATGCAACTTAAACCATAGATAAATGAAGAGATAAGATGCCTATTCACAAAATTTCAATACTATAAGACACCTTAATGGTGGTTAAACCCTCAATTAGGGTTCCCCGGGGGTACAAACCCCTGCTGAAAACTTTTCCCTTTCGATTTATATGAAACTTAAACCATAGGTAAATGACAAGATATGGTCCCATCCGGGAAATGGCCATGCTCAGTGTGTAAGAAAGGAGTAGGTAGAAACTCCATTTTATGTCCCAAATGCAAAGTATGGGTGCATAAAAGATGTAGTGGGATCACAGGTAAGCTAACTAAGAATTATAGATTTTATATGTGGCCGGTGCTCTGGTGCAATAAGTAGCAGCAAGTGCCCACAGAATACTAGCTCATTCCATTGCACAGATGGTTCTATAGAAATAGTGGACACCTTCCGTTACTTGGGTGACAAAATCAGCAGTGATGGAGGGTGCTCTGAAAGTACAGTAGCTAGAGTCAGAACTGGATGGAAAAAGTTCAGAGAGCTTATACCACTATTAGCCGCTAAAGGGTTCTCCCTAAAAATGAAAGGCAGGCTGTATGATGCCTGTATACGAACAGCAATGTTACATGGCAGTGAGACCTGGGCATTGTGTGCAGAGGATATATGCAGACTGGAGAGGAACGAAGCTTGCATGCTCCGCTGGATGTGTAATAGCAATATACGTGAACAGCAGAGCATAAACGAACTAAGGGAAAAATTAGAAATAAGAGGGATCAGATGTTTACTCGAGAGAAGACTACGTTGGTATGGTCACGTGTGGTCACAAAAAAAAAAAAAAATGCCAAATGAAAATTTGTCACACTAAAATCAATAGCTTGGTGTGATGTAGTATGTTGTGGTTTGGAGAAGTTTCTACAAAGATAGTCTTTTTCGACAGGTTTCCATGTCATAATTATTGATATGTGAAAAAAAAAAGTAAATTGGGAACATCTTTAATGTCAGATTGGGTAGTAAGCACACAGAAAAAAAAATGTTTCACACCAAGATCAATAGCTTGGTGCGATGTAGTATGGTGTAACTTGGTATGGTTTGGTTTGGTGAAGTTATGAAATGGAAACCAATTGTAAACGAAAGATTCCCATGTCATATTCATTGATAATGTGTAGGAAAATAGTCATTTGCAAGCACCTTTGATGTTAGTTTGAGGTGGTAAGCACAAAAAAAAAAAAAAAAAAGCAGGTAGCAAATTTGTCACATTAATGTCCATGTGATGTAAAATGGTAGGAGTAGGTGTTCTGTAATAAATTTACCATAGAGTGAAGTATGGTTATGGTGACGTATATGGTGTGGATTGAGGTAGATTAATGTGATGTGGTGTGCTTTGTTATAAGTGAGGATTTAAATTTCCACTTTGATTTATGTTAGAAAAAAAAATTTTCCTTCATTTTTGCATGTTATCAACTTCCAAGAAGCTCGCAGTGGACTATGCTTTTAGCATATTAACAGAAAATATGACTTCTGCTGCAATAAAAAATGACTAGCTTTGTAAATGGCATTTCCACCCACATCCTCCCTCTTTTTTCTACAAAGCTAGTCATTTTCGACAGTTTTCCATGTCATAATTATTGATAATATGTGCGAAAAATAGTCAATTGCAGCACCTTTGATGTCAGATTGAGTGGTAAGAACACACAAAAAAAAAAAAAAGAAACAGGAAGAAAATTTTTCACACTGAGATCAAAAGCATGGTGTGATGTAGAATGGTGTAGTTTGTTGTGGTGTGGTTTGGATTGTTGTAGTTATGACATGGGCACCTATTGCAAATGATAGGTTTCCATGTTATGTA
Organism: Eledone cirrhosa; assembly: GCA_964016885.1. Lineage (NCBI taxonomy): Eukaryota > Metazoa > Mollusca > Cephalopoda > Octopoda > Eledonidae > Eledone > Eledone cirrhosa. Next base: position 326,122,068 of record OZ024740.1, read on the forward strand.
CATTGATAATGTGTAAAAAAATAGTCATTTGTGAGCACCTTTGATATCAGATTGGGTGGTAAGCACACACAAACACACAGAAGAAAAAAAAACAGGAAGAAAAATGTTCTCACTGAGATTAATAGTATGGTGTAGTTTGATGTAGTTTAATGTGGTATGGTTTTCCAAACTCCAACATGCTCACAGCATCATCATTTTACGTCCACTTTTCCCTGCTTGCAAGGGTGAGACGGGAACTGATTCTGGCTTGATTTCTACAGCTGGATGCCCTTCCTAACACCAACCTCATTTACAGTGAGTGCTGGGTGGTTTTTGCAGTGGAATGATAGGGACACCAGTCCCTATCATCTCATTTCTACAGCTGAGTAAACTGGAGCAATGTGAAATAAAGTGTCTTGCTCAAGGAAACAACACACCACCTGGTCTGAGAATTGAACTCACAACCTTTCGATTACAAGGCCAATGCTCTAACGACTAAGCCATGTGCCTCCATTACCATATTAACAACAAATATGACTTTCACTGCAATCAAAAATGACAAGCTTTGTGAATGGTATTTCCACCCACTTTCCGCCCTCTTTTTTCTACAAAGCTAGTCATTTTCTACAGGTTTCAAAGTCTTCATTGATAATATGTGCAAAAAATAGTTAATTGCGAACACTTTTAATGTCAGATTGGGTGGTAAGCAAAAAGACAAAAAAAGCAGGAAGAAAATTTTTTACACTGAGTTCAATAGCATGGTGTGATGTAGTATGGTGTAGTTTTTTATGGTGTGGTTTAGTTTGGTGTAGTTTGGTATGGTTTAGTTTGGTGTAGTTATAACATGGAAACCTATCATAAATCTACCAAGGTATGGTATAATCTGGTTTGGTGTAGTGTAGGTTAGTGTAGTGTGGTATGTTATTGTGTTGCATCGTATAGCGTGATTCTCTTTAAATTAAAATCATTAAAATGTAATGCCTATCTTCTATATCTTAAAGAGTGACCTTAAATGTGATTGCAAATGACTTTTTTCTCTGGGTTAATGTTAGATTTAGGGTTAGTGTTAGGGTAAGTTTTACTGTTAATGGTAAGTTTATTGTTAGTGACTGTGTTACTGTTAGCATTACTGTCACTGTTAGCATTACTGTCACTGTTAGTGTTACTGTAACTGTTAGTGTTACTGTAACTGTTACTCTTACAGTTACTGTTTGCGTTACTGTCTGCATCAGCGTTAACATTTGCATAAGCGTCTATGTAAGCTTTTGTGTTAGTGTCTATGTAGACTGGTGTTAGCATCTGTGTTAGTGTTTGCATAAGTGTCAGCATGTATGTCAGCATTTGCATCAGCGTCTGCATTGGTGATAGTGATTGTGTCAGCATTTCCCTTAGCGTCTGAGTCAACATTAGTGTTAGCATTAGTGTTTGTTTCAGTGCCTACGTCTACGTCAGCTTCTGAGTCAGCATTATCATTAGCGTCCGCGTCAGCATTTGCATCAGCGTGCACGTCAGCATTTGCGTCAGCGTTTGCATTTGCGTCAGCATCTGCATCAGCATTCACATTAGCATTAGCGTTTGTGACAGCATTTCCTTTAATGTCTTTGTCAGCATTTCCGTTAGCGTCTGTGTCAGCGTGTACGTTAGCTTCTACATCAGCGTTCCCGTGAGCATCTCTGTCAGTGTTTCCGTTAGCTTCTACATCAGCGTTTCCGACCGCATCTGTGTCAACGTCAGTATTTACATCTACATCAGCGTCAGCGTTTCAGTTAACGTCAGCGTTTACGTTAGAGTCTGTGTCAGTGTTTACGTTAGCTTCTACGTCAGCGTTTCCGTAACGTCTACGTCAGCGTTTTCCGTTAGCATTGGCGTTTCCATTAACCTTTCCTGTGGCGTCCGCATCATTGCAGCGTCTGCATATCCCATGTAAGCGTTAACTTCAGCATTTGCGTCAGCGTTAGCGTTAGCCTTAGCCCTAGCGTCCGCATCAGCATTTGCGTTAGCGTCAGCATACACGTCAGCGCCGGCAAAACTGCCTCAACATTTGCGTCAGCGTTAGCTTGGCTTTGGCTTCAGCAATCCGCATCAGCAATTGCGTTTTGGAGATCAGCTTCGGCGGTAAGGGTAAACGCTAACTTCTACGCCTGCTTCTACGTAACAACTACGTCAGCGTTTTGTTAGCTTCTACGTCAGTGTTTACGTTAGCTTCTACATCAGCATCTACGTTAGCTTCTACGTCAGCGTCTACGTTAACATCTACGTCATCGTTTACGTTAGCTTCTACATCAGCATCTACATTAGCTTCTACGTCAGCGCTTACATTAGTGTCTGTGTCAGCGTTTGTGTTAGCTTCTACGTCAATGTCTGTATTTACATCTACATCAGCGTCAGCATTTACATCAGTGTTTACGTTAGCTTCTACGTCATCGTTTACATTAGCGTCTGTGTCAACGTGTGTTAGCATCTGTGTCAGCGTTTATGTTAGCGTCTGCGTCAGTGTTTATATTAGCATCTGCGTCAGTGTTTACGTTAGCATCTGTGGTAACGTGTGTTAGCGTCTGTGTCAGCGTCTGCGTCAGCATTTTCATTAGTGTTTGCATCAGTGTTTCCTTTAGCTTCTACGTCAATGTTTACGTCTGCGTTAAGGTTCACATTAGCATCGCTGTCATCGTTTGTGTCAGCATTTGCGTTTGCTTTAACATTTGCATCAACATTTGCGTCTGTGTTTGCATTTGCTTTTTTGATATCAGCGTGAGCATTTGTGTCAGTGTCCACGTCAGCGTTAGAGTCTGTGTAGCATTTACATCAGCGTGTGCGTCAGAGTCTTTGTCAGCATTCACCTGCACGTTAGTGTTTGTGTCTGCGTAAGCGATTTTGTCAACATTTGCGCTACCGTTTGTGCCAGCATAGCCATCTTCGTCAGTGTCAGCTTTAGTGTTAGTGTTTCCATTAGTGTTCGTGTAAGTGTTTGATTTTGTATTAGTGTTAATATTTTTGTTAGTGTTAGTGTTCAGGTTAATGTTAACTTAGTTTTCTGGTTAGTGTTATTTTTTATGGTAGTGTTAGTGCTCAGATCAGTGTTACTGTTTATGGTAGTGTTAGTATTAGTGCTAGTGTTTAGGTTAATGTTAGTTTTAGTGTAAGTGTTCAGGTTAGTGTTAGTGTTCAAGTTATGTAAGTGTTAATGTTAGTTTTAGTGTTAGAGATTGTGTTAGTGTTAGAGATTGTGTTAGTGTTTGTTTTAATATTTGTGTTAGTATCTCTGTTAGCATTAGTGATTGATGTTTCCATTAGTGTTAGTGATTGTGTTAGCGTTAGTCTTTGTTTTTGTGTTAATGTTAGCATTAGTATTTCTGTTAGTGTTAGCATGAGTGTTTGTGTTAGTGTTCAGGTTAATGTTAGCTTAGGTTTCAGGTTAGTGTTAGTGTTCAAGTTAATGTTAGTTTTAGTGTTAGAGATTGTGTTTGTTTTTGTGTTAATATTTGTATTAGTATCTCTGTTAGTGTTAGTATAAGTGTTCAGGTTAGTGTTAGTGCTCAAGTTAATGTTAGTGTTAGTGTTAGAGATTGTGTTAGTGTTAGTATTTGTTTTTGTGTTAATATTTGTGTTAGTATCTCTGTTAGCATTAGTGTTTGATGTTTCCATTAGTGTTAGTGATTGTGTTAGCGTTAGTTTTTGTTTTTGTGTTAATGTTAGCGTTAATGTTAGCATTAGTATTTCTGTTAGTGTTAGCATTAGTGTTTATGTTAGTGTTCAGGTTAATGTTAGCTTAGTTTTCAGGTTAGAGTTAGTGTTCAAGTTAATGTTAGTTTTAGTGTTAGTGTTGAGGTTAGTGTTAGAGATTGTGTTAGTGTTTGTTTTAGTGTTGAGGTTAATGTTAGCTTAGTTTTCTGGTTAGTATCAGTTTTCGTGTTAGTTTTAGTGTTAGTGTTGAGGTTAATGTTAGTGTTTTTTTTAGTGTTAGTGTTACTGTTAGTGCTCAGATCAGTGTTAGTGTTTGTGTTACTGTTTCTGGTAGTGTTAGTTTTAGTGCTAGTGTTTAGGTTAATGTTAGTTTTAGTGTAAGTGTTCAGGTTAGTGTTAAAGTTATGTTAGTGTTAGAGATTGTGTTAGTGTTTGATCTTGTGTTAATATTTGTGTTAGTATCTCTGTTAGCATTAGTGATTGATGTTTCCATTAGTGTTAGTGATTGTGTTAGCGTTAGTCTTTGTTTTTGTGTTAATGTTAGCATTAGTATTTCTGTTAGTGTTAGCATGAGTGTTTGTGTTAGTGTTCAGGTTAATGTTAGCTTAGTTTTCAGGTTAGCTAACACAGTGTTCAAGTTAATGTTAGAGATTGTGTTAGTGTTAGTATTTGTTTTTGTGTTAATATTTGTGTTAGTATCTCTGTTAGCATTAGTGTTTGATGTTTCCATTAGTGTTAGTGATTGTGTTAGCGTTAGTCTTTGTTTTTGTGTTAAGGTTAGCGTTAATGTTAGCATTAGTATTTCTGTTAGTGTTTATGTTAGTGTTCAGGTTAATGTTAGCTTAGTTTTCAGGTTAGAGTTAGTGTTCAAGTTAATGTTAGTTTTAGTGTTAGTGTTGAGGTTAGTGTTAAAGATTGTGTTAGTGTTTGTTTTTGTGTTAATATTTGTGTTAGCGTTAGTGTTTGTTTTAGTGTTGAAGTTAATGTTAGCTTAGTTTTCTGGTTAGTACAGTTTTCAGATTAGTGTTTGTGTTAGTGTTACTTTTAGTGTTAGTGCTCAGGTCAGTGTTAGTGTTTATGGTAGTGTTAGTTTTAGTTCTAGTGTTCAGGCTAATGTTTTTGCTAATGTTAGTTTTAGTGTAAGTGTTCAGGTTAGTGTTTGTATTAGTGTTTACGGTAGTGTTAGTTTTAGTGCTGGTGTTCAGGTTAGTGTTAGTGTTCAGGTTAGTGTTTGTGTTAGTTTTCTATTTAATGTTAGTTTTCAGATTTTGTGTTTGTGTTAGTTTTCATGTTAGCGCTAAGTTCACTGTTAGAGCATGTGTGAGTGCAAGTGTTAGAGCATGTGTGAGTGCAAGTGTTAGGGTAAGTGTTATTTTTAAAGTTCGGTTTTAGCTTAAAGTTAGGTTTTCTACTTTCCAGGAAAAAAGTTGATCCTCTCTAACTTGAGTGGTGTGATATAGTGTGGTAAAGTATAGTGTTTCATAGTCTTGTGTGGTGTTGTCTATTGTTGTATAGTGTAGTATGGTATATTGTTTCATAGCATGGTCTGATGTGAGGTCGTACAGTGTTTCGTAGTGTGGTGTTGGATAATGTGGTATGGTATAATGTTTGTCAGTGTGGTGTGGTATGGTATAGGTTGATGTAGTGTGGCTTAGTTTGATTATAATAATACAAATAATAATAATAATAGTAATAGTAATAATAATTGTTCTTCTTGTTCATTTTCTTTGTCTTCTTCTGTGCCTTTGTTTTCTTCTGTGCCTTTGACTGCTTCTGTGCCTTTGACTTCTTCTGTGCCTTTGACTTCTTCTGTGCCTTTATCTTCTCCTCTGCCATCTAAATACCAAAAACAAAGAATGTAAAACATATATGTTGCCTATCTCTCAGACTTTACAAAGTGCTGAGGAGATAAAGTTAATTTAAAGAGCAGTGTGCTCATGCACTGTGGTCCTATAATGTAGCTTATAAGCTATTTCATAACTAAAAAACAATGTCAAACATCAACAAAAGTATATACAAATATCTTTGAATGTTTAAGTTAAACCTAAATAGATCGTATCTACAGGTCATTAGGTTAAGACTGAACTAAGATCATATCTATAAATCATTAGGTTTAGACTGAACTGAGATCATACTTTCTTCTTCTTTTCGTCATCTTCGTTTCCCGTGTCTTCTTTGTTGTTGTTGTCATTTTCATTTTAGTCGTCTGCTTCGTCGTCTTTTTCTTCTTTTCCATGTAAATATAAAAAAAAATTGTAAACAAATATATAGCTGATCACTCAGACTTTCACGAAACACTGAGGAGATACAGTTAATATAACGAGTGGGGAGCTCATATATATATATATATATATGGTATAGCATGGTGTTATGTGGTCTGATGTGGTGTGGTATGATATGGTGAGGCGGGGGGGGGGGGGGGGGGCACAACATTAGATTAATGTTAACAATACACGTGTAGCATCCACATGTGGTGAGAAGGGGGAAACAGTGTTTAACTAATTTTAACATTACATGTAGCATCCATCTACAGGTGATTAAGTTAAGACTGAGGTGTAATCATATGAAAAGGTCAATTTAAAACTACAGTGAGATTCTGCTTAAAATGATGGTCAATGAAGTGTTTACTTACTCAGATCCTTGTAAATGGTGGGAGTAGGTGTTCTGTAATAAATTTACCATATAGTGAAGTATGGTTATGGTGAATTTATGGTGTGCATTGGGGTAGATTAATGTGCTGTGGTGTGCTTTGTTATAAGTGAGGATTTAAATTTCCACTTTGATTTATGTTAGAAAAAAAAATTTTCATTCATTTTTGCATGTGCTATCAACTTCCAAGATGCTCGCAGTGGACTATGCTTTTAGCATATTAACAAAAAATATGACTTCCGCTGCAATAAAAAATGACTAGCTTTGTAAATGGTATTTCCACCCACATCCTCCCTCTTTTTTCTACAAAGCTAGTCATTTTCATCAGGTTTCCATGTCATAACCATTGTTAATATGTGCATAAAATAGTAATTTGCGAGCACCTTTTATGTCAATTGGGTGGTAAGCACAAAGAAAAAAAAAAAAATGCCAGATGAAAATTTGTCACACCAAAATCAATATCTTGGTGTGATGTAGTATGGTGAAGTTTCTACAAAGATAGTCATTTTCAACAGGTTTCCATGTCATAATTATTGATATGTGAAAAAAAATAGTCAATTAGGAGCACCTTTAATGTCAGATTGGGTAGTAAGCACACAGAAAAAAAATCTTTCACACCAAGATCAATAGCTTGGTGCGATGTAGTATGGTGTGGTTTGGTTTGGTTTGGTGAAGTTATGAAATGGAAACCAATTGTAAACGATAGATTCCCATGTCATATTCATTGATAATGTGTGGGAAAATAGTCATTTGCAAGCACCTTTGATGTTAGTTTGAGGTGGTAAGCACAAAAAAAAAAAAAAAAGCAGGTAGCAAATTTGTCACATTAATGTCCATGTGATGTAAATGGTAGGAGTAGGTGTTCTGTAATAAATTTACCATAGAGTGAAGTATGGTTATGGTGACGTATATGGTGTGGATTGAGGTAGATTAATGTGCTGTGGTGTGCTTTGTTATAAGTGAGGATTTAAATTTCCACTTTGATTTATGTTAGAAAAAAAAATTTTCCTTCATTTTTGCATGTTATCAACTTCCAAGAAGCTCGCAGTGGACTATGCTTTTAGCATATTAACAAAAAATATGACTTCTGCTGCAATAAAAAATGACTAGCTTTGTAAATGGTATTTCCACCCACATCCTCCCTCTTTTTTCTACAAAGCTAGTCATTTTCGACAGTTTTCCATGTCATAATTATTGATAATATGTGCGAAAAATAGTCAATTGCAGCACCTTTGATGTCAGATTGGGTGGTAAGAACACACACACAAAAAAAAAAAGGAAACAGGAAGAAAGTTTTTCACACTGAGATCAAAAGCATGGTGTGATGTAGAATGGTGTAGTTTGTTGTGGTGTGGTTTGGATTGTTGTAGTTATGACATGAGCACCTATTGCAAATGATAGGTTTCCATGTTATATACATTGATAATGTGTAAAAAAAAAGTCATTTGTGAGCACCTTTGATATCAGATTGGGTGGTAAGCACACACAGACACACAGAAGAAAAAAAAAACAGGAAGAAAAATGTTCTCACTGAGATTAATAGTATGGTGTAGTTTGATGTAGTTTAATGTGGTATGGTTTTCCAACCTCCAACATGCTCACAACATCATCATCATCATTTTACGTCCACTTTTCCCTGTTTGCAAGGGTGGGACGGGAACTAATTCTGGCTTGATTTCTACAGCTGGATGCCCTTCCTAACACCAACCTCATTTACAGTGAGTGCTGGGTGGTTTTTGCAGTGGAATGATAGGGACACCAGTCCCTATCATCTCATTTCTACAGCTGAGTAAACTGGAGCAATGTGAAATAAAGTGTCTTGCTCAAGGAAACAACACACCACCTGGTCTGAGAATTAAACTCACAACCTTTCGATTGCAAGGCCAATGCTCTAACGACTAAGCCATGTGCCTCCATTACCATATTAACAACAAATATGACTTTCACTGCAATCAAAAATGACAAGCTTTGTGAATGGTATTTCCACCCACTTTCCGCCCTCTTTTTTCTACAAAGCTAGTCATTTTCTACAGGTTTCAAAGTCTTCATTGATAATATGTGCAAAAAATAGTTAATTGCGAACACTTTTAATGTCAGATTGGGTGGTAAGCAAAAAGACAAAAAAAGCAGGAAGAAAATTTTTTACACTGAGTTCAATAGCATGGTGTGATGTAGTATGGTGTAGTTTTTTATGGTGTGGTTTAGTTTGGTGTAGTTTGGTATGGTTTAGTTTGGTGTAGTTATAACATGGAAACCTATCATAAATCTACCAAGGTATGGTATAATCTGGTTTGGTGTAGTGTAGGTTAGTGTAGTGTGGTATGTTATTGTGTTGCATCGTATAGCGTGATTCTCTTTAAATTAAAATCATTAAAATGTAATGCCTATCTTCTATATCTTAAAGAGTGACCTTAAATGTGATTGCAAATGACTTTTTTCTCTGGGTTAATGTTAGATTTAGGGTTAGTGTTAGGGTAAGTTTTACTGTTAATGGTAAGTTTATTGTTAGTGACTGTGTTACTGTTAGCATTACTGTCACTGTTAGCATTACTGTCACTGTTAGTGTTACTGTAACTGTTAGTGTTACTGTAACTGTTACTCTTACAGTTACTGTTTGCGTTACTGTATGCATCAGCGTTAACATTTGCATAAGCGTCTATGTAAGCTTTTGTGTTAGTGTCTATGTAGACTGGTGTTAGCATCTGTGTTAGTGTTTGCATAAGTGTCAGCATGTATGTCAGCATTTGCATCAGCGTCTGCATTGGTGATAGTGATTGTGTCAGCATTTCCCTTAGCGTCTGAGTCAACATTAGTGTTAGCATTAGTGTTTGTTTCAGTGCCTACGTCTACGTCAGCTTCTGAGTCAGCATTATCATTAGCGTCCGCGTCAGCATTTGCATCAGCGTGCACGTCAGCATTTGCGTCAGCGTTTGCATTTGCGTCAGCATCTGCATCAGCATTCACATTAGCATTAGCGTTTGTGACAGCATTTCCTTTAATGTCTTTGTCAGCATTTCCGTTAGCGTCTGTGTCAGCGTGTACGTTAGCTTCTACATCAGCGTTCCCGTGAGCATCTCTGTCAGTGTTTCCGTTAGCTTCTACATCAGCGTTTCCGACCGCATCTGTGTCAACGTCAGTATTTACATCTACATCAGCGTCAGCGTTTCAGTTAACGTCAGCGTTTACGTTAGAGTCTGTGTCAGTGTTTACGTTAGCTTCTACGTCAGCGTTTCCGTAACGTCTACGTCAGCGTTTTCCGTTAGCATTGGCGTTTCCATTAACCTTTCCTGTGGCGTCCGCATCATTGCAGCGTCTGCATATCCCATGTAAGCGTTAACTTCAGCATTTGCGTCAGCGTTAGCGTTAGCCTTAGCCCTAGCGTCCGCATCAGCATTTGCGTTAGCGTCAGCATACACGTCAGCGCCGGCAAAACTGCCTCAACATTTGCGTCAGCGTTAGCTTGGCTTTGGCTTCAGCAATCCGCATCAGCAATTGCGTTTTGGAGATCAGCTTCGGCGGTAAGGGTAAACGCTAACTTCTACGCCTGCTTCTACGTAACAACTACGTCAGCGTTTTGTTAGCTTCTACGTCAGTGTTTACGTTAGCTTCTACATCAGCATCTACGTTAGCTTCTACGTCAGCGTCTACGTTAACATCTACGTCATCGTTTACGTTAGCTTCTACATCAGCATCTACATTAGCTTCTACGTCAGCGCTTACATTAGTGTCTGTGTCAGCGTTTGTGTTAGCTTCTACGTCAATGTCTGTATTTACATCTACATCAGCGTCAGCATTTACATCAGTGTTTACGTTAGCTTCTACGTCATCGTTTACATTAGCGTCTGTGTCAACGTGTGTTAGCATCTGTGTCAGCGTTTATGTTAGCGTCTGCGTCAGTGTTTATATTAGCATCTGCGTCAGTGTTTACGTTAGCATCTGTGGTAACGTGTGTTAGCGTCTGTGTCAGCGTCTGCGTCAGCATTTTCATTAGTGTTTGCATCAGTGTTTCCTTTAGCTTCTACGTCAATGTTTACGTCTGCGTTAAGGTTCACATTAGCATCGCTGTCATCGTTTGTGTCAGCATTTGCGTTTGCTTTAACATTTGCATCAACATTTGCGTCTGTGTTTGCATTTGCTTTTTTGATATCAGCGTGAGCATTTGTGTCAGTGTCCACGTCAGCGTTAGAGTCTGTGTAGCATTTACATCAGCGTGTGCGTCAGAGTCTTTGTCAGCATTCACCTGCACGTTAGTGTTTGTGTCTGCGTAAGCGATTTTGTCAACATTTGCGCTACCGTTTGTGCCAGCATAGCCATCTTCGTCAGTGTCAGCTTTAGTGTTAGTGTTTCCATTAGTGTTCGTGTAAGTGTTTGATTTTGTATTAGTGTTAATATTTTTGTTAGTGTTAGTGTTCAGGTTAATGTTAACTTAGTTTTCTGGTTAGTGTTATTTTTTATGGTAGTGTTAGTGCTCAGATCAGTGTTACTGTTTATGGTAGTGTTAGTATTAGTGCTAGTGTTTAGGTTAATGTTAGTTTTAGTGTAAGTGTTCAGGTTAGTGTTAGTGTTCAAGTTATGTAAGTGTTAATGTTAGTTTTAGTGTTAGAGATTGTGTTAGTGTTAGAGATTGTGTTAGTGTTAGAGATTGTGTTAGTGTTTGTTTTAATATTTGTGTTAGTATCTCTGTTAGCATTAGTGATTGATGTTTCCATTAGTGTTAGTGATTGTGTTAGCGTTAGTCTTTGTTTTTGTGTTAATGTTAGCATTAGTATTTCTGTTAGTGTTAGCATGAGTGTTTGTGTTAGTGTTCAGGTTAATGTTAGCTTAGGTTTCAGGTTAGTGTTAGTGTTCAAGTTAATGTTAGTTTTAGTGTTAGAGATTGTGTTTGTTTTTGTGTTAATATTTGTATTAGTATCTCTGTTAGTGTTAGTATAAGTGTTCAGGTTAGTGTTAGTGCTCAAGTTAATGTTAGTGTTAGTGTTAGAGATTGTGTTAGTGTTAGTATTTGTTTTTGTGTTAATATTTGTGTTAGTATCTCTGTTAGCATTAGTGTTTGATGTTTCCATTAGTGTTAGTGATTGTGTTAGCGTTAGTTTTTGTTTTTGTGTTAATGTTAGCGTTAATGTTAGCATTAGTATTTCTGTTAGTGTTAGCATTAGTGTTTATGTTAGTGTTCAGGTTAATGTTAGCTTAGTTTTCAGGTTAGAGTTAGTGTTCAAGTTAATGTTAGTTTTAGTGTTAGTGTTGAGGTTAGTGTTAGAGATTGTGTTAGTGTTTGTTTTAATATTTGTGTTAGTATCTCTGTTAGCGTTAGTGTTTGTTTTAGTGTTGAAGTTGATGTTAGCTTAGTTTTCTGGTTAGTATCAGTTTTCAGATTAGTGTTTGTGTTAGTGTTACTTTTAGTGTTAGTGTTCAGGTTAGTGTTAGTGTTTACGGTAGTGTTAGTGTTATTTTTTCCATTAGTGTTAGTGTTTTATTTTGTGTTAATATTTGTGTTAGTGTTTCCATTAGTGTTAGTGTTAGTCTTTGTTTTTCTGTTAATGTTAGTGTTTGTTTTAGTGTTGAGGTTAATGTTAGCTTAGTTTTCTGGTTAGTATCAGTTTTCGTGTTAGTTTTAGTGTTAGTGTTGAGGTTAATGTTAGTGTTTTTTTTAGTGTTAGTGTTACTGTTAGTGCTCAGATCAGTGTTAGTGTTACTGTTTCTGGTAGTGTTAGTTTTAGTGCTAGTGTTTAGGTTAATGTTAGTTTTAGTGTAAGTGTTCAGGTTAGTGTTAGTGTTCAAGTTATGTTAGTGTTAATGTTAGTGTTAGTGTTAGAGATTGTGTTAGTGTTTGATCTTGTGTAAATATTTGTGTTAGTATCTCTGTTAGCATTAGTGATTGATGTTTCCATTAGTGTTAGTGATTGTGTTAGCGTTAGTCTTTGTTTTTGTGTTAATGTTAGCATTAGTATTTCTGTTAGTGTTAGCATGAGTGTTTGTGTTCGTGTTCAGGTTAGCTTAGTTTTCAGGTTAGTGTTAGTGTTCAAGTTAATGTTAGTTTTAGTGTTAGAGATTGTGTTTGTTTTTGTGTTAATATTTGTGTTAGTATCTCTGTTAGCATTAGTGTTTGATGTTTCCATTAGTGTTAGTGATTGTGTTAGCGTTAGTCTTTGTTTTTGTGTTAAGGTTAGCGTTAATGTTAGCATTAGTATTTCTGTTAGTGTTTATGTTAGTGTTCAGGTTAATGTTAGCTTAGTTTTCAGGTTAGAGTTAGTGTTCAAGTTAATGTTAGTTTTAGTGTTAGTGTTGAGGTTAGTGTTAGAGATTGTGTTAGTGTTTGTTTTAATATTTGTGTTAGTATCTCTGTTAGCGTTAGTGTTTGTTTTAGTGTTGAAGTTGATGTTAGCTTAGTTTTCTGGTTAGTATCAGTTTTCAGATTAGTGTTTGTGTTAGTGTTACTTTTAGTGTTAGCGTTCAGGTTAGTGTTAGTGTTTACGGTAGTGTTAGTGTTATTTTTTCCATTAGTGTTAGTGTTTTATTTTGTGTTAATATTTGTGTTAGTGTTTCCATTAGTGTTAGTGTTAGTTTTGTTTTTCTGTTAATGTTAGTGTTTGTTTTAGTGTTGAGGTTAATGTTAGTGTTTTTGTTACTGTTAGTGCTCAGATCAGTGTTAGTGTTTGTGTTACTGTTTCTGGTAGTGTTAGTTTTAGTGCTAGTGTTTAGGTTAATGTTAGTTTTAGTGTAAGTGTTCAGGTTAGTGTTAGTGTTCAAGTTAATGTTAGTTTTAGTGTTAGTGTTGAGGTTAGTGTTAAAGATTGTGTTAGTGTTTGTTTTTGTGTTAATATTTGTGTTAGTATCTCTGTTAGCGTTAGTGTTTGTTTTAGTGTTGAAGTTAATGTTAGCTTAGTTTTCTGGTTAGTACAGTTTCAGATTAGTGTTTGTGTTAGTGTTACTTTTAGTGTTAGTGCTCAGGTCAGTGTTAGTGTTTATGGTAGTGTTAGTTTTAGTGCTAGTGTTCAGGCTAATGTTTGTGCTAATGTTAGTTTTAGTGTAAGTGTTCAGGTTAGTGTTTGTATTAGTGTTTACAGTAGTGTTAGTTTTAGTGCTGGTGTTCAGGTTAGTGTTATTGTCAGTTTTAGTGTTAGTGTTCAGGTTAGTGTTTGTGTTAGTTTTCTATTTAATGTTAGTTTTCAGATTTTGTGTTTGTGTTAGTTTTCATGTTAGCGCTAAGTTCACTGTTAGAGCATGTGTGAGTGCAAGTGTTAGAGCATGTGTGAGTGCAAGTGTTAGGGTAAGTGCTATTTTTAAAGTTCGGTTTTAGCTTAAAGTTAGGTTTTCTACTTTCCAGGAAAAAAGTTGATCCTCTCTAACTTGAGTGGTGTGATATAGTGTGGTAAAGTATAGTGTTTCATAGTCTTGTGTGGTGTTGTCTATTGTTGTATAGTGTAGTATGGTATATTGTTTCATAGCATGGTATGATGTGAGGTCGTACAGTGTTTCGTAGTGTGGTGTTGGATAATGTGGTATAGTATAATGGTTGTCAGTGTGGTGTGGTATGGTATAGGTTGATGTAGTGTGGCTTAGTTTGATTATAATAATACAAATAATAATAACAATAATAATAGTAATAGTAATAATAATTGTTCTTCTTGTTCATTTTCTTTGTCTTCTTCTGTGCCTTTGTTTTCTTCTGTGCCTTTGACTGCTTCTGTGCCTTTGACTGCTTCTGTGCCTTTGACTGCTTCTGTGCTTTTGACTTCTCCTCTGCCATCTAAATACCAAAAACAAAGAATGTAAAACATATATGTTGCCTATCTCTCAGACTTTACAAAGTGCTGAGGAGATAAAGTTAATTTAAAGAGCAGTGTGCTCATGCACTGTGGTCCTATAATGTAGCTTATAAGCTATTTCATAACTAAAAAACAATGTCAAACATCAACAAAAGTATATACAAATATCTTTGAATGTTTAAGTTAAACCTAAATAGATCGTATCTACAGGTCATTAGGTTAAGACTGAACTAAGATCATATCTATAAATCATTAGGTTTAGACTGAACTGAGATCATACTTTCTTCTTCTTTTCGTCATCTTCGTTTCCTGTGTCTTCTTTGTCTTTGTTGTCATTTTCATTTTAGTCGTCTGCTTCGTCGTCTTTTTCTTCTTTTCCATCTAAATATAAAAAAAAATTGTAAACAAATATATAGCTGATCACTCAGACTTTCACGAAACACCGAGGAGATACAGTTAATATAACGAGTGGGGAGCTCATATATATATATATATATATATATATATATATATGGTATAGCATGGTGTTATGTGGTCTGGTGTGGTACATGGTGTGATGTGGTGTGGTATGATATGGTGAGGCAGGGGGGACACACACACACACACACAAGATTAAATTAATGTTAACAATACACATGTAGCATCCACATGTGATGAGAAGGGGGAAACAGTGTTTAACTAATTTTAACATTACATGTAGGATCCATCTACAGGTGATTAAGTTAAGACTGAGGTGTAATCATATGAAAAGGTCAATTTAAAACTACACTGAGATTCTGCTAAAAATGATGATCAATGAAGTGTTTACTTACTCAGATCCTTTGAAATAACTTTCTCTTACTGTAACTGGACATACGTACGAAATAGAAAACAGTCGAATAGACAGTGGTGTGGTGCGGTGTAGTGTAGTGGAGTGTGGTTTAGTGTAGTGGACAGTGGTGTGGTGTAGTGTAGTGGAGTGTGGTGTAGTGTAGTGGAGTGTGGTTTAGTGTAGTGGACTGTGGTGTAGTGGAGTGTGGTGGAGTGGAGTGTGGTTCAATGTAGGGTGGGGGATATGGTGTAGTGGAGTGTGGTGGGATGTAGTGTGGTAGCATGTGGTGTGATGGCATGTGATGTGATGTGATGTGGTGAAATGTGATGTGATGTGATGAAATGTGGTGGTATGGCATGGTGAAATGAAATGAGGCGAGGCGACGAGACGAGACGAGACGAGACGTGATGTGATGTGTTGGCGTGCAGAGTGATTTGATGTGGTGTGATGTGATGTAAAATTTTTTCATCCTATTTTTCATGTGCTATCAACTAATCCAATCTCCAAGATGCTTGAAACTGACTTTTCCCCCCCAGGAAAACGGCGGGGTGAGGTGGTTCCTCCTTCACCCGGATAACCCCTGCTTACTCAGAATTTTCTCTTTGATTCTATTTTCATGCGTTATCAGTGAATATGACTTCCAAACCAGTGAAAACCAACTAGCTTTGGAGAAAGAGGAGAGGGAAAGAGTTTTGCAGATCTACACCCCACTCACATGTTGTGGGACTTAATCATTTTCGGTATATTTCCTGTGCTATTAATTTCCTGTGCTATTTCCTATGCTATTTCCTGTGCTATTTCCTATGCTATTTCCTGTGCTATTAATTAATCTGACCTCCTAGATGCTTCCAATCAACTTATTTCCCTGGGTTAGGTTTAGGGTTGGAGTAATGTTTAGGGTTTAGTTTTAGGGTTGGGGTAAAGTTTAGGGTTTAGTTTAAGGGTTGGGGTAATGTTTAGGGTCTAATTTTAGGGTTGGGGTAAAGTTTAGGGTTTAGTTTTAGGTTTGGAGTAAAGTTTAGGGTTTAATTTTAGATTTGGGGTAAAGTTTAGGGTTTAGTTTTAGGTTTGGGGTAAAGTTTAGGGTTTAGTTTTAGGTTTGGGGTAAAGTTTAGGGTTTAATTTTAGGTTTGGGGTAAAGTTTAGGGTTTAGGTTTGGGGTAAAGTTTAGGGTTTAGCTTTAGGGTTGGGGTAATGTTTAGGGTTTAGTTTTATGGTTGGGGAAGAGTTTAAGGTTTAGTTTAAGGGTTGGGGTAATGTTTATATTTAGATTTAGCTTGGTTTGGTTTAGATTTAGAGTTTAGGATTGGGGCTAGATTTAATTTTATGTTTAATTTAGTCTTAGTTTCCAAATCCCAGGAAATAAAAAATTGATTCAGAGCAACTAAAAGGTCAGATTAGTTGATAGCACTCAAAAGGAGACCGAAGAAAAATCATTAGGGTATATATCTACAAAACGACAATGGTTTTTCCACCCGCTTTACCCCTCCTTTTTTCTAGAACAACTAATCATTTCCAACTGGTTTGGAGGTCATATTCGTTGATAACATACGAAAAATCTTAGAGAAAACTCTGGGGTTAAATGAGAGAAGTGCATCCACCTAAGTTTTCCATGAAGAGAGAGTCAATAACAAACATCTTGGAGATCAGATTAGTTGATAACACATGAAAAAAAGATGAGGAAAAAATTTTGGGTGTTATGTGGTATGGAGTAGTGTGGTGTGTTTTTATGTGGAATGGAGTAGTGTGGTGTGTTTTTATGTGGTGTGATGGTGTGGTGTGTTGTGTTGTGGTGTTATGTGGTGTGGACTAGTGTGGTGTGTTGTGGTGTGGAGTAGTGTGGTGTGTTTTTATGTGGAGTAGTGTGGTGTGTTGTAATGAGGAGTGGTGTGTTGTGTTGTAGTGAGGACTGTTGTGTTGTGGTGTT
Organism: Eledone cirrhosa; assembly: GCA_964016885.1. Classification (NCBI taxonomy): domain Eukaryota; kingdom Metazoa; phylum Mollusca; class Cephalopoda; order Octopoda; family Eledonidae; genus Eledone; species Eledone cirrhosa. The sequence continues at coordinate 326,138,881 of OZ024740.1, forward strand.
ATGTGATGT
>OZ024740.1:326144661-326147161 GCA_964016885.1 Eledone cirrhosa
ATATATATAGGTAATTGATATATATATATATATATATATATAATATATATATATTATACATTCATATATATATATATATATATATAATATACATTCATATATATATATACATTCATATATATATATATATATATATACATTCATATATATATATATATATATATATAATCATCATATATATATATATATATATATAATTCATAATATATATATATATATACATCAATATATATAAATATCTATATATATTATATTCATATTATACTCATTCATATATATATATATATATATATACATTCATATATATATATATATTATAATTATATATATATACATTCATATATATATATACTATATATATATATACATTCATATATATATATATATATAATTCATAATATATATATACTATATATTCATATATATATATATATATTATATATATATACTATATATATATATACATATATATATACATTCATATATAATATATACATCATATATATAATACAATTCATATATATATATATATATATAATACATTTCATATATATATATATATATATACATATATATATATACATCATATATATATATATAATATATATATACATTCATATATATTAATATATATATAATATATAAATACATTAATATATATATATATATATATATACATTCATATATATGTATATACAATCATATATAATATATATACATTCATATATATATATCATATATATATATATATATATACATTCATATATATATATATATATATATATAATATATAATATAATATACATTCATATATATATATATATTATATATATATATATATACATTATATATATATATATATATACATTCATATATATATATATATATATATATACATTCATATATATATGTATATATATATATATATACATTCATATATATATATATATATATATATATATATACATTCATATATATATATATATATATATATACATTCATATATATATATATATATATATATATACATTCATATATATATATATTATATATATATACATTCATATATATATATATAATATATATACATTCATATATATAATATATATATATATACATTCATATATATATATATATATATATATATATACTTTCATATATATATATATATATATATACATTCATATATATATATATATATATATACATTCATATATATATATATATATATACATTCATATATATATATATATATATTCATATATATATATATATATTTATACATTCATATATATATATATATATATAAACATTCATATATATATATATATATATACATTATATATATATATATAATATAAATTCATATATATATATATATATATATACATTCAATATATATATATATATATATATACATTCATATATATATATATATATATATACATTCATATATATATATTATATATATATCATTCATATATATATATATATATATATACATTCATATATATATATATATATATACATTCATATATATATATATATATATATATATATATACATTCATATATATATATATATATATACATTCATATATATATAATATATATATATATATACATTCATATATATATATTTAAAATATTAAACAAATAATGAATAAACAATGAGACAGTTCCTTATATTAAACAAAAAAGTTCATTATTTAACGATCGTTTCTAGGATATATATGTGTTAGAATTGGCATGCATATTCAACAGATCTATGTACAAATTATACAAAATTATACAAACTATCAAGATTAAATATACATACCAACACATATATACGCCGTCTTCAGATAATACATTATTTCTGAAGACGGCGTATATATGTGTTGGTATGTATATTTAATCTTGATAGTTTGTATAATTTTGTATAATTTTGTACATAGATCTGTTGAATATGCATGCCAATTCTAACACATATATATCCTAGAAACGATCGTTAAATAATGAACTTTTTTGTTAATATAAGGAACTGTCTCATTGTTTATTCATTATTTGTTTAATATTTTATCTTGACTCTGTATACCGTTTATCTTTCACCGAAAGTGATTTTTCATTACATCTCTTCTTTCATGATATCCGGAATACATTGAGTTCTTCATACGGATTGGACACTACCGTAAACTCTTGTAGATTATCTACATATATATATATATATATACATTCATATATATATATATATACATTCATATATACATTCATATATATATATATATATATATATATATACATTCATATATATATATATATATATATATATATTCATATATATATATACATTCATATATATATATATATATATATACATTCATATATATATATATATATATATACATTCATATATATATATATATATATACATTCATATATATATATATATATATATACATTCATATATATATATATATATATATACATTCATATTATATATATATATATATACATTCATA
>OZ024740.1:326157161-326324327 GCA_964016885.1 Eledone cirrhosa
CTTCCTCAGACAAAATACAATATAGACAGTTTTATAGATAAATAGATTTGACATACCGTTCAACATCGACTTGTATTTGAAAAGTTGATTTGGCAGTATCAACTTTTCAAATTATTTCTGAAGACAGCATATATATGTGATGGTATGTATATTCTCCTTGATAGTATGTATAATTTTGTACATAGATCTTTTGAATATGCATGCCAATTCTAACACATATATGTCCTAGAAACGATCGTTAAATAATGAACTTTTTTTGTTTAATATAAGGAACTGTTTCTTTGTTTTATTCATTATTTTTTTAATATTTTATATATATATATATACATTCATATATATATACATACATACACATATATACATATATACAAATACACATATACATGCATATATATACACATATACATATATATACATGCATATATATATACATATACAATATGTATAGGATTCCTTTCCCTTTGAGCACATAATTTACAGGGAATAACGCGACTCTATGGCTCCGTTAATTTATCTTCGTATATATACATATATATACATACACACACATATATGCATACACACACATATATATATATATATATACATACACACACACATATGCATACACACACATATATGCATACACACACATATATATACATACACACATATATACATACACACACACATATATATAGATATACATACATATATATACATATATAGAGATTCATACATACACACACACATATATATATATACGATATTAACAAATGGAAACTATATTTATAAAACCATATTTATTTCATTATACATATTTCAAGGACACCAAGTTAAATTATGGTGTGCTTTCATCAGATAAAATATAATATAGAGCAGTTTTATAAATAAATATTAACATACCCTTAAATAATGCAACCGTTACTGTTGGAAGCTCCCGGATAGTGGAGTTATATCTTTAATTATACTATTAGGTAAGTTAGTATTGGATATTTTTAAATAAGCCGTTGGGTTACGGAGAAAGAGAAAGAGGGAGAGAGAGAAGAACAAGAGAGAGAAAAAAAGAAAGAGAGAGAGAGGAGAAAGAGAAAGGAGAGAGAGCGAAAACTCTAAGTGATAGGTTGTTGAGTTATATTAACATTTGAGATGAAATGAATAAATAAAATTAGAAATGTAAATAATCATGAATGGAAGATATAATATGATAATTTTAATCATTGTTTAAATATGATTAAATGTTTAGTTAATCAATTAAAATATTGAGATCAATACATTAAAAATTGAGATCTATATATTAAGAAATCTATATATTATTATTAAGACTATATTGTTATGAAGTTCATCTATCCTCAATATAACTTTGTTTTATTGCATATCTTTCTTTTCTTACACATATTATTGTTATATTTCTTCAAGACTAATTACTGTTTTTATATTCTAGATATTGAATAAAAACTTGGAATTGCAATATTAGAACGCACAACAATTTAATTCAATATGATATTTGTTACAACTGTTTCGTTCCGAGACTAGACGTTTTGTGGTATTCGTTTCCACCCTTACTCTACCTTCAAAGCTTGCTACATTCTCAATACCAATGGCTCAATTAAAAATTCCACATCCAACATTCCCAAATGACCCCACATCCGAGCAATGGCGATGGTGGCGGAAGGGTTTTGTGGATTCCCTACTCATAAACGGCATAGTCGAGGACAACCATAAATTGACCTACCTTCGTTCACAAGCTGGGGGCCGACCTATTTAGTTTACTCGAATCTGCAGAAAACTTCAACGAAGCACTAATCACCCTGGATACTCAATTCTTAGCCCCCAGTCGTATACTCTATGCCAGACATCAACTCCTAACATGCCGCCAAAAGCAAGAAACCGTCCGAGAGTTTATTAAAAGACTCAACCTTTTAGTGGAAAAATGTAACTGTAAAGCCATCACAGCTAAAGACCACAGAGATATGTTGATCCTGGATTCACTAGTAGCAGGAGTCCAATCAGACGCTATACAAGCACGTCTCCTAGAGCTGGACGATACTCAAGCAAACCTAAAAGACTACATAGCAATGGCAAATGCAATAGAACTATCCAGTGATTTTACTAAATCATTCAACCAAGACGTCTCTCTGAATTCATCAACACTGTCAACTACATCCTCTCAAGAACCTACCGTAGCAGCCACAAAATCAAAACAACCTCTTCTGAAATACTTGAAAAATGTTAATTCCCAAAGTGAATTTAAATGCTTTTTTTGTGGACTTTCTAGGCATCCTAGAAATAAATGCCCAGTTAGAAAAGACATATGCTATTCTTGTGGGAAGATCGGCCACTGGCAATCAGTCTGTAAATCTGACTGCCAAAGCAGTAAGCAAGCAGCCTCACTTATATGTTCATTAAATACCGGCAAACAGTCTAAAGCTATTCTCTGCCCGATAACTATAAAAGACACCACACTAAAGGCCTTAATCGATCCTGGTTCCACAGATTCGTTTATACGTCATAGCATAGCAACTGAATTAAACTTGAGCGTAAAACAAGAAAAACGGGCAATCACACTAGCCGACAATAAAATATTAATGACGACTGGTACTACATCCATACCAATATGTATCTACAGCGAGGAATACTCTGTGAACCTAATCACTGCAAAAAGTCTTGTCGCAGACGTCATTATCGGAATGGATGTCCTCACCCAGCATAGCTCTATTATTCTCCACCTTGGCGGTGCCCGGCTTCCCATGAAATTTTCAAATCAACTATGCTGTACCTTTCCGACAATAGAAGTTAATCCGCCTCTTGTCTTCCACGATTTAGCCGAGACAAATATCAAGCCGATTGCCACTAAGGGACGTTTCATTAACAAGAGAGACGACAATTTTATTAAGTCCGAAATAACTCGCCTCATAGAAGCCGGTATCATTGAGGAATCAATTTCACCTTGGCGAGCTCAGTGCTTCATAGTACACGGAAAGAAACCTCGACTCGTGGTAGACTACTCCCAGACAATTAATAAGTATACACAATTGGATGTCTATCCATCCCCCGACATTGAGGATGTTGTTGACAAAGTGGCACAGGATAAATATTTTTCAGAATTCGACCTCAAATCAGCGTATCACCAAGTACCTTTAAGAAAAATCGACAAACCTCTAACGGCATTTCAGGCTAATCACAAACTCTACCACTTCTGCCGCTTACCCTTCGGCGTGACTAACGCTGTACCTGTTTTTCAGAGAATTATGGATCAAGTTATAGAGAAATATAACTTACTCAAAACCTATGCCTATATTGACAACGTCATAGTCACGGGAAATACCAAAGCTGAACATGATAGAAATGTGGAAGCATTCTTAAACGCTGTGAAGACAGAAAACCTAACTCTTAACTCGGATAAGAGTAAACTCTGCCAAACGAGTATATCTATACTAGGTTATAACATTCAGAACGGAGTAAAGAAACCCGATAAGGAACGCATCAAAACTCTACTAGACTACCCAATCCCAACAAACAAACAACAACTGAAACGATTCCTTGGATTCCTAGCCTATAATACTAGGTGGATTGCCGATTACTCGAAGAAAATCCAACCACTATTACAAGCTGACTCGTTCCCGCTGAATAAAGTAGCTACAGATGTAATACAAGCCATGAAAGCAGATATCTCTAATGCCGCTCTTAGCATTCCTCTTAAAACTGGCCACGCATTGGTAATAGAAACAGATGCGTCTGGCGATGCAATCGGAGCTATACTTTCTCAAAACGAACGGCCCGTGGCCTTCCTGTCGAGAACACTTACACCGTCCGAGAAAAGACAATCAACTGTGGAGCGAGAAGCTATGGCTATTATTGAAGCTGTACGGAGATGGTCGCAATACGTGAAGTGTTTTCATACGATTATACGGACTGACCAAAAATCAGTAGCCTTCATTTTCTCGAGTAATAAATCACGAATCAAAAATGATAAAATATCTCGCTGGTGTTTAGAACTATCAGAGCATCAATTTGACATTGACTACAAACCCGGCTACCTCAACACCCAAGCCGATTGTCTTTCAAGAATCGCTGCAGCTATATCGCCACTCTGTGATTTAAAAGTACTCCACGACCAACTAGCACACCCAGGAGTAACTAGATTTTACGATTATATCCGACGCCATAACCTGCCCTTTTCCGTAGACGAAATCCGCGACATCGTCAAAAACTGCGTATCATGTTTGGAGTGCAAGCCAAAATTTTTCAAGCCTCCATCTGCTAAACTCATTAAGTCAACAAGGCCGTTCGAACGTCTGTCAATCGATATCGTTGGACCAAAACCAAAATCTTCAAAAGCAGGAAACCTATACTTATTGACTGCAGTAGACGAATTCAGCAGATTCCCTTTTGCTTTCGGTATGCGTGACATCACCTCAAACACTGTCATTAACTGTCTCAAACAAATCTTCTCAATATGCAGAGCTCCCTCATTCATACACTCCGATCGAGGAACTCAGTTTCTCTTCAAAGAATTCGATCATTTCTGCTTGTCCAATGGTATATCCCACACGCGCACTTCGCCGTACCATCCACAAGGAAATGGCCAAAACGAACGCTACAACGGAGTCCTCTGGAAAGGAATTCAATGCATAATTAACTCGCGCAAACTTAAAGAAACTAAGTGGGAAGATATCATACCAGAAGTTCTTGCTTCGCAACGATCACTTCTCTGTACAGCGACTAATGAGACACCCCATAACCGCATATTTAGATTCGATCGAAAGGGTTCCTTAGGATTTTCCCTACCAGATTGGCTTAGAGTTGGAAACGACGCCTATATTAGAAACTTTATTCGTACAAAGAACGACCCATTAGTGAATAAAGTTATTATCGAACAGATGGTGAATGCTAATTTCGCGGTTGTCAGATATCAAAATGGAAGATCTAGTACAGTCTCAACAGCAGACCTCTCCCCTGGCCCAATTAATTGTCAAAATAATGACAATCAATCCATCCAAGAAAACAGTTCGATTAGCAGTCCTGCTGATATGCCGAGACCACTTAACATCGACCACAGTAACCATCTACTCTTAGATGAAACCGTGATTGATTTAAATCCCGTTGCAAATAGCACCGCAAGTTCCTGTTGACCCCGTGAGACGAAGCAATCGTATACGCGTAGCCTCCAAGCGCTATATTGAAGAACAATAAAATCGGCGAAGAATGTTATGAAGTTCATCTATGCTCAATATAACTTTGTTTTATTGCATATCTTTCTTTTCTTACAAATATTATTGTTATATTTCTTCAAGACTAATTACTGTTTTTATTCTAGATATTGAATAAAAGCTTGGAATTGGAGCTTTAGTTTTGCAATATTAGAACGCACAACATATATATTATTAAAAATCTATATATTATTATATATTAGAAGAATATAACACATATACACACGCAAATATACATACATATAAATATATATACACACGTATAAACATATATACATATCTATCTACGTATATAATATATATATACAAAATATAAAGGACTTCTTAATTTAAGATATAGGAATCTTATAAAATCAGAGAAAATCATTTCTATGTAATATCAAAGCAGCGTGAAGGAAAATTACGTTTTATAGTTATATAAATGTTACAATTGTTAAGATATTAAAGGAAATTTTATGTTATACACACTTTATGTTATTATACAATTTTTTTAAATATATAAGTTTCATATTTCATAAGATTACCTGTTATGTAGTTATGACCGTTATTATATATGTTTATTTGTCACGAACCTTAGGATAATCCTTATAAATAAGTGCAATCGAATTGTATACATATACACACAATTCACACATATACATACATAGACGTACCCACACAAATAGATAGATATGCATCACATATATATATACATACAGATACACATACACACATAAATATATGTACATGTATATCAATACACACATACACATACATATATATACACACATATAGAGAGAGAAATAGATATATAAATACAGTACATATTATAATTGAAGTACATAAAATACAAAAGAATTATATTACGATTTGGAAATATAATTATAAGCAATATAACTTTAAAACAATATAACTTTAAAAATATTATAGAATATTTCAAGTTATAATTTTAAAATAATAATATGTTTAATAAATTTAGTATAGAAATTTTCTACGTATATTTAACTTAATTTTATATCCATAAGAGAAAGAAAAAGAAACTTTCAAAAAATATTTTCCCCTTTTAAGAGGTTTCAGTATATTTCTCTAGAAGAGTTTATTATATTTATTTATATTTAGGAAGAAAAGTTTTTTTACTTGAGTGTATAAGCAGTAAAAAAATGAAGGAATCTAATGATTTATCGATAGGTTCAATATATTAATAGAATTAATTAATTAATTATATATTACATTTTAAATTTATATTTAAACGTTGAGTTCAATCTATGTCTACAGCAACTGAATAAATTGTTCCTTAGGTTCAGGGAATTTTTGGTCTTTAATATAAAGAATATTTCCTCTATACAAAGATCACAATGTTCTGAAGAGGAGTTAAAAGGAGTAGCTTTTGAAATAATATTCCAAATCAACGAATATTCAACGTTCTTTACTTTGAGGTCCCATAATAAGCTAGATAGAGAAGTTGAAGATTTTTTATTTGGATTCGTAAAAAAATTTTTGATTATTGAAACGGGATTTAAACTCTGTGGAAGTGGATCCCACATAATTAAATGAATTTAAATTAGTTTTTACATTACAATTATATACTATATTTTTAGCTAAGCAATTGTTATTTAACAATAAAGATTTTATTAAACAATTAATAGAAAAATCAGACTCTTTTATAAGAAGAATCATGTGCTCAAAGGAGAAGAAATCCTGAGCTCTTTAAATACAATATGTTGAAAAGGTAACACACAAGAGATAGATATACAGTGCGCTATCAATAAAACAGGGAAAAAACCACCAGTGTATGGAATCTATAACCTATGAAAGGCAGACTATAGACACGAGAATTAAAGATATAAATTAAAGCGTAAATAAATACCTCTATAACTATATAACACACGTACAAATCCAAAGAGATCTATTTCGCCAGTAAGTTGTTGACAGAAATGGAATAACCCCGTTTCCTCAGCCTCAGACAACACTAAGAGAATTTTGGCGCCAAACTTTTCCTTTTGAAAGAAAAATGGCGCCAAACTTTTCCTTTTGAAAGAATAATGTGATTTGTCACGTGATTGTGTTCACGTGATATTACCTCTAAATATGTGAATACGTACACAGCATTCTCCCCACGAAGGGCGGGAGTGGCGATCGCAAACATATATACATATACACACAAACACACCACATATATATATATATATATATATATACACGCACAAACACACACATACAATAACAACGAGTACTACGATTCTGGAGGAGCGAATGATGGAGAAGATGAAACTCTCTGCCGCAGAATAAATGGTATATATATATATATATATATATTTCTTAATTGAATTGATTATCATTATCGTTTTTATGGCAAAAGATAGACAGAGGGGGAAAGAGATAGACAGAGGGAAAGATTTTGACATATATATATATATATATATATATATATATTAGTTTTGCGAGGTGTTTTATATGAAATCGTGTGTCGAAACAAATATTGTTATACTTGGGGAGGGTCATATTTGTGTAATATTGCCAGAATTAATAACAGAACACACTCACTGTTTGGTTGGTTTTCGCTTTTCGCTTCTGTGTCTTTTATATCGGTAATCTAATTTATTCATTAATAAATTAGATTACCGATATAAAAGACACAGAAGCGAAAACCAACCAAACAGTGAGTGTGTTCTGTTATTAATTCTGGCAATATTACACAAATATGACCCTCCCCAAGTATAACAATATATATATATATATATATATATATATATATGATAGAAAGAAGAGAAAAAAACGAGACCCTTAGAAACGAATAAGAGTCATCAAAGCGATCATATGTATTGCTTTAAACTGTAATGCGAAGGGATACACTAGTATTTGAGGTACCATTGTTTGGGATTTTAACCCTCGGACTTTTCCCTCCCGGTTTTGAAATGTAGGGGTGACTGGGAATATTACATAATGTAGGTGTAACGGAATATTATGTGTGGTTGTAACAATAAGTGGATGGATGGATGTAACTGTTGGTATGGTGGTTTCGATGTAAAGAAAAATACCAGGATGGTGTTGTTACAAAGTTTATTTTATTATAACAATATTCAATTTGAATATTGAATGATAAAATCAATGACACAAAATATTCATACAATAATTTGCTGGCTCTTCGAGCCACGTAAATTCAAGTATCACAGAATACGATTATAATACGTGTAAACAGAAATGAATGGTGCGTGTACAAATGCTGAACTCACTATGAATGCGTGTGTGCTTGTATTGCAGGAGTCAGCGATCAGCCAGGAAGGTGAGAATAAGTGGCAGACTGGTTTTTCGTGACGAGAGCTTGTAAATGCGACTTGTCTTGTCTGTATATCACTTCTTTTCTATTCGAGGCGTAAACAATCCCTTTATTTATAAGAGTTGAAGTTAGAAGGATAGATATATCCTCTGAACTTTGGTTAGTCTCCCAAGGGATTAGTTTACCAAGCGTAAACAAGTCTTAAAGATGGATATATTCTCTGAGCTATTTTCTGTCAGGCGTAAACACCTCTGACCTGTGTTTAGCCTCTCCCAAGGGGTTAATCTCTTGAGCGTAAACAAGTTACCGCGGCTTGTCCCAGAGGCGGGAAAGCTCAGATTCGGTTTCGAATCTTCGCCGCCGTTATATAGGGATTTTCTTTTCCTTTTCTATCATTTCTTATTTATGTATTTATATATTTATTTATCTACTCTCGTGATTGATATTCCGACAAATGTTAGGGGTGTATTTTGGTTTTTTATTATGTCAGGTATAGCATCCAAAAATTTCTCCCTTCCCCCAATATATATATATATATACAAACACAGTGTCCCAAAAAATGTATACACACTTCAACAGCAAAGTAATCAAAGTGTGTATATATTTTGGAGGGGACACCGTGTGTATATATATATATATATGTGTGTGTGTGTATGTGTAACTAGTAAAACTGTAAAAACGCAGCGGTATATTCTAATTTGGCCCTTTAAGGGCCACCTATATTTTCATTTAAGTAACTCCACTTACATCTATATGCTTTAATAAAAAAAAAATTAAAAACGCGTGAAAAAAATTTTTTTCATTTAAGTAACTCCACTTACGCGTGGTAGTAATACGGAAATAAACGCTGTTTTGCTTTCATCGGCTGCTTCGACTGACAGCTAATAAATAGCGTTGTAGTGCCAGATTTTTCTATACTCTATGTATATATATATAAATAGGTTTAGATGACTACTTTACATGCTTAATTGATTGTTCTACAGATGGATGTGATTCGATTAAACATAATATTACCTTATTATTTATCAATGACAAAGGTGGAATCAAATCAATATCTTGTTATTAACCAGATATTGATTTCACGTCCTACTTCGCTTAAATTTCGCTAGTGCGCGTGATCAACCGGATATTGACGTCATTATGCCACTGCCACAAAGTTATTGTAACGTAGTTATATTTATCTACTAAAATATATATTTATAAGGAGAAGAAAAAATTGTAGCACAGGGGAAAAAATAGAGAATACTAGTAATTATTCTCCATTCAACAACACGTTCAACCACCACTGATTCCCCATCAGTAGCTGTTATTTATGCGAGGTATTTCATCTTAAAATTGTTTTCTCTATTCAATCGTCTTTTCTCTAGTGTATCACGACAACAAATTGTTTTTAAGCTTTGTCTATATATATATATATAAGTGAAAGTAAAAATTAACCAATCCGATGTAGTGGATGTTTTGTGTAAACAATGAAAGCGAAAAAATCTTAAAATACGTAAACTCCAAATATAATAGTGATTTACAGAAGAAATTTAAACCGTATGGCTAAATTTTATTGTAGGTCGAAAACAAAAACTGTAACTTATTGGAGAGGCTGTCCTCTGCGGTTATGCCTTCGCCATCTTGTCCGCGGAGAAAACCACCTACCTACACTGGAGTGTAATCGGCCACTCCCTCCCACCTTTCTGTACTTTCACTATTTAATTTTTCCTCATTTCTATTTTTATTGCAAACAATGTATTGAAATTTGTTGAATATATTTACATACAAAATCAAAGTAAAACAGCGAATCAAATTTTATAACAGGATCATTTTTATTCCTTTCCTCATAAAAGATAGACTAATATTTTCTAAACAATTTTGAAAATAAGGAAAAATTTGGAGCGATTTTGTAATTAACTCTATTGTTTGGTTGTTGTTTTGAACACAAGAGAGTTTATTTCATAAAATTATGGTAGAAGGTTTTATATATAACTCACTAAAATAAACAGTTTTGTATCGTAGAAATTTCAGGTGATAAGAAAAGAGAAAATGTAACCACATCAGCGGTGTATTTCAGCTGCTATATATCTAGTACTCTGTATTAGTTGGATGTACAATGAAGGTTGGTGAATGTAGATTACAATGTGATCTTAACAGAGTTGATGGAATATGACCGTTGCCGAAGAGACCTCCGTTGTCCTACTTGGTCACGGACTACTAGTATTTTCATCTGCAAAACAGGGAGAAGGATATTTTGCCTTCCCTTTTAGGTGCTTCTCCAGAATAGCTCCTTCCTTCATGATAAATTAATATAAAAGAACGATATATTCCAAATTAGGTTTAGAGTTAACTAATTTATTTCACATTAGGGTTTAAGGTGCCTTTCCATCGGCGTTCGGGGAAACGCGTTAAATATATGTTTCTGGAAGAAAGGATAGCTATGAATGATGCAGTGATCTGAAAGAGAGCCCATCAAGGACATTTCAATCAACTGTCACCCTTTTCTTTAGAAAATAAAATTTATATTCTGTTCACCTTTATTAAGGTAACTCTTAGTATCCTGTACCGGGCAAAAAAGCGAATTAATGAGAAATCGTTAAAACAATTATCGATTTTCTTTGTTACTAGTATTATAAAAAAATGACAAACTCTGTAATGCAAGGGAAGTAACTTCGTGTGTATGAGTTTTTTTTCTTGCAACACGTTTAAATTTCAACGAAAATGGGGTTTTAGTTTATTTTTTTCCCCTGATATTTTCCTTTTAAAAATTGATGAAGAATATTTATGATCACTCTTATGCACATTTTCTCTCTCAGTTCATTGATGTTTCATCGTTCGTGTACACCTTTATTGCAGTTCACAGGAGCATCCATATCTCATTTCTTTCCAAGCTTCGTAGGTTTTCTGCACACATAGCCAAAGTCTCACTTCCATGTAGTATTGCCGATCATACAAATGTATCATACCATCTGCCGTAGTATAAGCTTTCTGAATTCTTTCCACTCGGTTCTCATTCTGGCTACTGTACTTTAAGTACATCCACCTGGCTGAGAGTCCAGTCTGAAGGGGCTAAGCTGTCAAAGTGTCAGCCGCTCTCTGATAAGTTTGTGGACCACACCCCTGCTTACTGTTATCGGAGCGGAGTTAGCTGGCTGCAGGTGCGAGCTCCGTTCTAGCGCATCTCCATCGCGGATCTTCGGGACAATGTCTTCTCTATCCTGTCTGTCAGGAACATGAGGCAGACGACATTAATAATAATAATTGTTTCTACTTTAGGCACAAGGCCAGCAATAACCAGTGCATTACTGGTACTTTATTTTATCGACCCCGTAAGGATGAAAGGCAAAGTTAACCTCGGCGGGATTTGAACTCCCGCCGAGGTTAACTTAATAATAATGAAATATTGTGTACAGTGCTCAGGTGCACTACAACTCATCAAAAAGTGTATGTATAGTACATAGGGTAATGTACAAACGTCAGGAAAATGAACAGTGCATGAGTCATGATATACACATGTGTGCATGTGTATGGAAGGGGTACATCAGGTGTAGTTTGGGCGAATTTTGGGAAGCATGAGGGTTTTAAAGGATGCAGTGTCTCAGCAGCTAACAACCGACGGAGGCAGTTTGTTCGATGCTTCAGCAACTCTGAGCGTGAAAAGATGTTTCCAAAAGTCATGGGAACTGTGCTGTTTTCTGATTTTGTAGGCATGTCCACATGTGTTGGACACATGGAGATCAAAAAGTTGCTCAGGGTTGTTGTTGGCGAGATGGTTAATAACTTTGTGGGTGTTTACCAAGTCCATTGCCAGACGTCGGAGCTTCAATGAATCCATGCCCAGGGAAGCAAGGCGTTCAGGGTATGGTAGGTGTCTGATGGAGGGTATGCACTTGGTTGCACGTCTCTGAACAATTTCCAGAAGGTCAATGTTCTGAGCAAGATAGGGGTTCCAGACTGATGATGCGAATTTCAAGTGTGGTCGTACCATAGCTGTATACAGCTTTAAATAGATGTCTGGAGAGTGGCTAACAAAGGTCTTGCTGAGTGATGCCAAGACACCCTCAGCCTTCTTGACAATCTTAGAGACATGCTTTGTCCAACGCAAATCGTTGCTGACAGTAATGCCCAAGTGACGTTCACAAGAGGAACGATTAAGACAGGGGTAGGGTGGCAGCCGTCAGATGAAAGGGTTAATAATGCTGACGTACACAGCTATATATAGTTCAACATTATTACGATTGAATTTAATCTAGCAGTAGATAAATTTTCCAGGAATAGACAATTTCTCATTTGCTATCGAAACGATTTAAGCTTAGTTGTTGGACAAATAATCCCTATAGTATGCATGATGTAAAATGATATTTGGTCACCCAGATAACAAAATGCCAACCTTGAGCATCTGATAGAGCTTGTTTCATGTGATCTCTGGCTTGTTTCATGTGATCTCACAGAATCAGCTATGAAGCCTAAGATCATCAGGCAGAGGGAAATAAGATGGAGCAATACAGAAGATACGGTATATACTCATATATAAGCCAAGAAATATGTAACCATAGAAATGATGGTAAAATGTGGCCGGCCTATATTTGGCTCAATATTTTGCAGATTTTCACCAACTTCAAAATTCTATGTAAATGAGGTGCTAAATTATTTTTGTTTTGGAGGACAATATTACACTGGGTTTACTTTGGAGGTGAATATTACACTGTTTTCACTTTCGACGTGAAATTCGTTTTTCCTACTGTTTTTTATGTTATTTAATGAATATGACCTTCAAAATGGTTGGAAATTCTCAAACATAAAATAAGGGTTTGGTTTATATTCGGATCAGCTTACATTCAAATATATGTGATAAGTGCTTTTTGTTATTGCCTATGAAGTCCTTCTATACATCCGTTACCAGTGCCATGATGAAGTTCTTCCTCCAGCCTACCCTGTCAAGCATTGCTGTCTGTTTCCAACCTGGTGTCATCTTCAAGAACATCCTTCAGTGTGGTAGTTGTTCTCCCAACTCGTCTGCACACATCAGATTCTGTATGCTGACAACCTGGTTCTTTTTTCTGAATCTAAAAAAAAAAAGAGTACAAATTCTTACTGTGGAAATAGAACTTAGAATTAAAAGGATTCAGAGTAAACTTAGCAAAGACCAAAGTTTTACTAAGTAGGAAATAAAGGCAGGACTTCAGCCTTATCAGGGAAATGGTCATGCTCGGTTTGTAGAAAAGGAGTAGGTTGGAACTCTATACAGTGTACACAATGTAAAACATATGTACACAAGAGATGTAGTGAGATAGTAAGCAGACTAACAGAAAAGGTAGACTTTGTAGGTAATGAGCCTTGTATGAGGCCCAGTGTAATAAACTTTAAAATCTTAGGAAAGCTCCAAACAAATATTTAATAGCTTTTGCTACTTAGGTGATTGAATTAGCAATGGAGGAGGTTGCTCTGAAAGTATAATTGCTGGAAAAAGTTCAGTGAACTACTGCCTCTGTTGATAAAATGTTTCTCTATATGAACAAAAGACTAACTGTATGAAACCTGCATCCAATCCATACAAACAGAAAAAGATGATGGTGATCTTATACAACTTGTATCTATCACTTGAGTTTAGCATTATATAATATACAATCTGAAGGTGTAGCTATAGTTTAATATCATCGTCATCATCACATCCACTTATCTGAATGTGTATTTGTAGTTTAATATATATATATGATGTTACTCGATCTGAAGGTTTAAATATAATTTAACATATGTATTATAATTGTTTCTACTTTAGGCACAAGGTCAGCAATTTGGGGGAGGGGAAAGTTGATTAAATCAATCCCAGTACATTCCTGGTGCTTTATTTTATCGACCCTGTGAGGATGAAAAGCAAAGTTAACAATAGCAGTATTTGAACTCATGCTGCAAAGGATGGTGTCCGATACTGCCAATCTGAAGGTATCTGTAGTTTAACATATATATGTCATACAATTTGAAGGTGTAGCTGTAATTTAACCTGTATATAGTATAACATAATCTGAATGTATTTATAGTTTAGCCCTTAAGCATTTAAACCTGCCATCTCCGGCCAGAATTCTCTCGCCTCTTTCTGTTCAAATCTTCCGTAACCGGCTGCTTATCCAATATTAATGTATTGTTCTCAAAATAAATGACATCAACATCTCATAGATTCGATATTATGTGAGATAAAGCTTTTACCACGAATATGCAATTGTAATTATAGAGTAATGTATATGCTAAATGGTTAACTATATATGTATATCTCACAATCTGAAGGTGTTTCTGTAGGTTAACATATATGTATGTCACATAATCTTAAGATGTGGCTGTAGGTTAATATATATATGTTACACAATCTGAAGGTGTAGCTATAGTTTAATATATGATGGTGTAGTTGTTACACAATCTGATGGTGTAGTTGTAGTTTAATATATATATGTGAAGATGCATATGTAGTCTGTAAATATGTAAACTTCACATAAGATTGTATGGTGTAATTTCAATAAAGAACTAAATTTTAATTCTCCAGGTAAATATTTACATCTATGGTTTATCAATATATAAATGTAGTAAAGATCCCACTGTTCATTTTCTACATTTTAAATATTCTCAGTATCTTATACTGTTCTTTTTAAATTATTATTTCAGAATCTCACATGACATTGACATGAAAGAATTCTTTACATTAGATACATCATCAATATTTATCATCTTTTGAAGACTAAAGAAAGACATACAGAACAGAAACGAGTGAAGAAAAAATTATGGAAAACAAAATATGGGAGAAAAAGATTGAAATTAAGATAGAGCCAGAAAGCAATGATTTTCCTGGTGAGGTATTGATAGAGACAGGAAAAACATTGTATCCTTGTGATATCTCTGATAAATCATTCTCCAAAGAATATCAACTAACTTCTCACAAATCTATTCCTACAGGAGAGAAGCTATACCACTGTGATATCTGTGGTAAATCTTTTTCTACAAATGCTATCCTAATTTTACACAAACGTGTTCATACAGGAGAGAAGCCATATTACTGTGATATCTGTGGCCAATCATTCTCTCATAAACAGAGCTTAACTGTACATAAACATACTCATACAGGCGAGAAACCATATCACTGTGATATTTGTGGTAAATCATTCTCACAAGGAAGACACCTAATTAGACACAAGCGCATTCACACTGGAGAGAAGCCATATCAGTGTGAAATCTGTGGTAAATCATTCTATGAAAGAAGCAACTTAACTATACACAAACGTGTCCATACAGGAGAAAAGCCTTATCATTGTGATATTTGTGGTAAATCATTCTCTGATGGAAGTCAGCTAAATAGACACCAAAGCATTCACACAGGAGAGAAGCCCTATCACTGTGTCATCTGTGGGAAATCATTTGCCCGAAAGGTTCACTTGTCATTTCACCAAAGCATTCATACAGGCATAAAACCACATCGTTGTGATATCTGTAGTAGATCATTCTCTCGAAAAGCAGATTTAACTAAACATAAACAATGGCATACAGGAGAGAAGCAATATCACTGTGACATTTGTGGTAAATCATGCTTTCAAAGTAGTGAGTTAATTATACACAAACGTATTCATACAGGAGAGAGGCCATATCACTGTGATATCTGTAATCAATCATTCTCTACAAATGGAGGTTTAACTAAACACAGACGCACTCATACAGGAGAGAAGCCATATCACTGCAATATTTGTGGTAAATTTTTCACACGAAGAACTCACTTAACAATTCACACAAGCATTCATACAGGCATAAAACCATATCACTGTGATATTTGTGGTAAATCATTCTCTCGAAATGCCGACTTGACTAAACATGAACAATTGCATGTAGGTGTGAAACCATATCACTGTGACATCTGTGATGAATATTTTTTTCAAAGTAGCGACTTGACTAGACACAAACGCATTCATATACCAGAAAAGCCGTATCACTGTGATATATGTGGTAAATCTTTCCCTCAAAATGATGCATTAACTAGACACAAATGCATTCAAATAGGTGTAAAACCCTATTGCTGTAATATCTGTGGTAAATCATTCTCTACATTTGGAGACTTAACTAAGCATAAAAAGGTTCACTCAGGAGAAAAGCCATATCACTGTGACATCTGTGGTAAATCATTCTCTAGAAGTAATGTTTTAACTATACACAAGCGTATTCATACAGGAGAGAAACCATATCACTGTGTGGTCTGTGGTAAATCATTCTCTACAAATGGAGCCTTAACTAAACACAAGCATGTTGATACAGGAGAGAAGCTATATATTAGTGACATCTGTAGTAAATCATTATCTGAAAGAGATAACTTAACTTCTCACAATCATATTCATACAGATGAGAAGTTACATCATTGTGATATCTGTGGGAAATCATTCTCTCAAAATAATACATTAACTCGACACAAAAGTATTCATACACAACAGAAGCCATATCACTGTAATATCTGTGGGAAATCATTCTCTCGAAATGATGCGTTAACTCAACACAAAAGTATTCATACTGGAGGACAGCCATATCAATGTGATATTTGTGATAAAACATTCTCTGAAGCAAGCAGGTTAACTAAACACAAACTTATTCATACAGAAGAGGAGCCATTTCACTGTGATATCTGCAGTAAATCATTTTCTCAGAATGGAGAATTAACTAAACACAAGCAGGTTCATAGAGGAGAGAAGCCATTTCGTTGTGATATCTGTGGTAAATCTTTTTCTACAAATGGAAATTTAAATGAACACAAGCATCTTCATACAGGAGAGAGGCCATATCACTGTGATATCTGTGGTAAATCATTCTCTACAAATGGAGGCTTAACTAAACACAAGCATCTTCACACAGGAGAGAAACCATATCACTGTGATATTTGTGGTAAATCATTCTCTCGAAATGAAAATTTAACAAGACACAAACAATTGCATACAGGGGAGAAGCCATATCACTGTGACATCTGTGATAAATCATTCTTTCAAAATGGTGACTTAACTTCTCATAAACGTGTTCATACAAGAGATAAGTTGTATCTCTGTGATATCTGTGGTCAATCATTCTCTCATAAAAATTCCTTAACTAGACACAAACGCACTCATACAGGTGAGAAGCCTTATCATTGTGATATCTGTGGTAAATCTTTCACTGATAATAGTCCTTTAACAAAGCACATACGCACACATACAGGAGAGAAGCCGTATCCCTGTGACATCTGTGGTAAATCTTTCTCTCGAAGTGGAGACTTAACTTTGCACATACGTACACATACTGGAGAGAAACCTTATCATTGTACAATTTGTGGTAAATCATTCTCTACAAATGGATCCTTAACGTCTCACAAACGTGTTCATACAGGAGAAAAGTCATATCTCTGATCTATTTGGTAAATCATTCTGTAAAAAAATTATCCTAACTACCCTTATATGTATTGATATAGGAGAGTAACCATATCAAGTCATTCTAATAAAAAAATATCTTATAAATGTATTCACACAGCAAAGAACATATTACAATGTTTGGTAACAATCTTTGAACACTATATTTTATACAACCACATTTATCTACATTACTGAAATAACTTATTATGATGCTTTTAATAAAATTATTCTTTCACAAATAGCATTATCGTCATTATTATTTTACTAGTGGGTAATTGCTGGCCTTGTGCCTAAAGTAGAAACAATTATTTTACGAGTGCTTTTTCATTTTTGCATAAGTTGAATAATTCTTTTCCAGCACAGCTTTCCTCCACCTACTGTATTTTTTTCATCCGATTCAACCTTTTAAAATCTACTATCACTACTTCCCAGCTTTTCCTAGACCTTCCTCTACTGCAAATTCCTTTCATTGGGAACTTCTGGCACATCTTCACCTAACTTTGATTGTCAGTATGCATCACATTGCCAAACCAGTGTGGTCTTGTCTTTTGTACACTACATTTGATTCTTCTTATATTCAAAGTTACTTATTACCTCTATTTAACTCTATTTCTAGCACATCTATGGACCTTCATGAGCCCCCCCCCCTCCCCTTAGCTGCTTTTTCTAGCACTCTTATGGAGCACTGAGGTTCCCGCTATTTACCTGCTATTTCTAGCAGAACTGTGAACCACCATGTGATTTCTCTATTTAGCTGATATTTCCTACGAAATAGGTGCAACCACATGCTGGACTATAGGTATGTTAGAAAGAGCAGCTACATCAGCTTAACAGGTGTAACCTCATGATGAACTATAATTGGACTAGAAATAGCGGCGGAACATGGAAAATCTCAGAGATCCATAGGTGAGCGATATATAGCAGCTAAATACAGGGAACCATAGAATGGGTAATAGGAGTGCTAGAAATAGCAGCTAAATGGGGGAAGCCACATAGTGGTCTAAAGGTGTGCTAGAAATAGCAGCTAAGTAGATGGACCACATAGTGATCTATGAGTGTGCAAGAAATAGCAACGAAAGAGGAGGAACCTTAGGTGTGCTAGAAATAGCTAAATCGGGAACATTATAGTGGTCCATAAGTGTGCTAGAAAATGCAGCTCAATAGGGGGTACCTCATAGTGGGCCATAGGTATGCTACAAATAGCAGCTAAATAGGGAGAAAAATATAGCGGTGCATAAGTTTGCTAGAAATAGCAACTAAAAAGTGGGAACCACATGGAAATAGAAGCTACATCATCTAAAGAGGGAGGGACCTCGTGGTGGTCTATAGGTGTGCTATAAATATCAGCAAAAAAAGGGGAACCACAGAATGGTCTATAGGTTTGCTACAAATAGCAGCTAAATAAAGGGAGCCTCGTGATGGTCCAAACGTATGCAAGAAAAAGCAGCTAAATAGGTGGAACCACATGATGGTCTAAAGGTGTGCTAGAAAAAGCAGCTGAATTGTGGGAACATCATCGTTGTCTATAAGTGTGCTACAAGCAGCAGCTAAATAGAGGGAAACTCATGATGGTCCATATGTGTGTTAGAAATAGCAGTTAAATAGGGTACCACATGGTGCTACATAGTTTTCTAGAAATAGCAGCTAAATAGGAGAAATCTTATGGTAGTCCTTAGGTATGCTAGAAATTGCAGCTAATTAGGGGGAACATCATGGTGGTCCAAAGATGTGCTACAAATAGCAGCTACATCAGCTAAATAGGGGAAACTTCATGGCAGTCCATAGCAGCTAAATAAGGGGATCCTCATGGTGGTCCATATGTATGTTAGAAATAGCAGCTAAATAGAGAGAACCTTATGGTGGTCCAGATTAGGTGTGCTAGAAATAGCAGCTAAATAGATGGAACCATATTGTGGAACCATATAGGTATGTTAAAAAGAGCAGCTACATTAACTTAACAGGGGGAACCTCATAGTGGTCTGTAGGTGTGCTACAAAGAGAAGCAAATTGGGGGAAACCTCAGAGTGACCTAGCAGCTAAGTAGTGGGAACCACACGGTGATCCATAAGTATGCTAGAAATAGCAGCTTCATCAGCTAAACAGGGGGAACCTTGTGGTGGTCCATAGGTGTGCTAGAAATAGTAGCTACATCAGCTAAACGGGGGAATCTTATGGTGGTCTGTAGGTGTGCTACAAATAGCTGCTACATCAGCTAAGAAGGGGGAACCTTATGGTGGTGCATAGGTGTGCTAGATTAGCTAAACAGGAGGAACCACAAGGTGGTCCATAGATGATGTACACACACACATATCATCATCACCGTTTTACATCCGTTCTTCCACGCTAGCATGGGTTAGACGGGTTGTCCTGTTGTGGGCAGTGTCTGTTCGGCTGACCATGCCTTGCTCATACAGGAACTGATTTGGCTTGATTTCTACAGCTGGATGCCCTTCCTAACACCAACCTCATTTACAGTGAGTGCTGGGTGCTTTTTCGTGGCGCCTACACGTCCACTTTACAGTGTGGGCTGGGTGCTTTTTTGCCGTGGCACCTCCACGACCACCTTGCGGTGGGGGGTGTGGGGGCATATTGTCTATATGCTTCAGCTTGTACCCATGGGAGGTCGGGTACTCTGTATTACTGCGTGACGCCAGAAGTCACGGTCGTGTGTCATTGTCTTTGAGAGGTGTAATTGGGTAAGGTCGGCTTATATATATATATATATATATATATACATATTTGTCTGCTGGGCGCACAAGCAGAAGGAAGTGTTTTTCCTGCCAGCGGCTTTTCACGAAATCGAATTTCAACTGAGGATACCGTTCTCATAACAACAACAAATGCATGAATTACATCTTGATTGCATGGGAGAACTGTTGAAAAAATTATAATGAATAAACAATTTATGTAACATCACCATCTTTCTTAATGTTATTATATACATATAAATAAATATATATATATAAATATGCAGACGGTTGGTGCAGTGCACCTTACTGCTGCATTAGTGCAGCAGAAACTCGAGTCCGGGAACCATTATAGGCACCCGTTTTACGTGTGTTATGTTGAAGCAAATAACTATGTGTATACTCTGGGAATGTATCTTACATTGCCCATGGAGTACGCTGAGAGACAACTGGTACTGGCATTGATAAATATGCTGTGTCCGTCAACTCATTATTATTATTATCTCCCAACTAGCGGACTATTGAGAGTAAAACTCACCTCCTACATATATATATATATATACATATTTGTCTGTTGGGCGCACAAGCAGAAGGACATGTTTTTCCAGCCAGCGGCTTTTAACAAAATCGAATTTCATCTGAGGATACCGTTCTCATAATAACAACAAATGCATGAATTACATCTTGATTGCATGGGAGAACTGTTGAAAAAATTATAATGAATAAACGATTTATATAATATCAGCATCTTTCTTAATGTTATTATATACATATATATAAATAAATATATATATATATATATATATGCAGACGGTTGGTGCAGTGCACCTTACTGCTGCATTAGTGCGGCAGAAACTCGAGTCCGGGAACCATTATAGGCACCCGTTTCACGTGTGTTGTGTTGAAGCAAATAACTATGGAGTATGCTGAGATACAAGCGGTACTGGCATTGATAAATATACTGGGTCCGTCAACTCATTATTATTATTATCTCCCAACTAGCGGACTATTGAGAGTAAGTTAAACAATTTTTCACTTTTTTATTGTGTTTTTGTTTTGATATGCACTCGTTTTTCCTGCTATTTTGTCTATCACTCTGTTTAGTTGTGAAATTGACTGGTTCTCTACGCAGCGGCTGACACATTTCAGCTCGCTACTATATTGCTCTATAATGGATAATCGCATTTAATGTCCGTTAAAGGTTCTTGGCACTACCATTGTTACCATTGCTTTCCTCTAGCCATGGGGCTTGGAGACATGAGCCGAATGCTACCATTCTATTATACATCAATGTGAACTGCTATTTCTAATAGCCAGATGGCTTAATAATTTGTGTGGGAGACACGTTGGCTGACAGCTTTTAACGGGAACGAAAAGATTGATTCTTTAGCTTCCCGCCGCCACGTAACATTTGTAAATCGGTGGCTAGTTGAGAGATAGAATCTTATCGGGTGCCAGTTGCTAATGGCTTTACCGTGTCAGTCATCACAAACAGTCATGACAGGCATGGGCCGGTGTTCGGATTCTGTCGATCGAGTGGTTATTGATTAGGCGATACCCGCTGATGAAGCCGCATAAGCTGATTGTGCATTGTTGCATAATATATGCAGACGGATGGTGCAGTGCACCTTACTGCTGCATTAGTGCAGCAGAAACTCGAGTCCGGGAACCATTATAGGCACCCGTTTTACGTGTGTTATGTTGAAGCAAATAACTATGTGTATACTCTGGGAATGTATCTTACGTTGCCCATGGAGTACGCTGAGAGACAACTGGTACTGGCATTGATAAATATGCTGTGTCCGTCAACTCATTATTATTATTTATATATATATATATATATACTAGCTGCAGGACCCAGCATTGCACGGGGTAGGAAACGTGAAATAGCAACACGCATATGCAAAGATTGAGGAATGTAGCTGTGTACCTTTTGAATTCCCTTATTCTCAGGGAATTATTGTTCATCTACTGGAAACGTAGAACACCAGCAGGCCCGAATCGTGAAACATCTGCATGCATGTGCAAAATCTGAAGAAAATCAGCTGGATACTCTTTAAGCATACTAAATCTTAGAGTATGATTTTTCTTCCGTTTGGAGAAAATCGGTTAGGTACTTTTCGAGTTTTATAGACTCGCACCCAGTCAGCCGGACAGACACCATCAGTTATGTCTATTGCACCTGCATGCATACTGTACAGAGTAAAGCCTGCAATGCTTGAGTAAGACATGTCATGCAACCGCACATCATGTTGGGCCTTCCCCACAGGAGACCATAGCCTCTTCGTAAAACTACCCAATCTGATATAGACCGAACTGTTATATTGAAAATGAAAATGGCATGTAATGCCCAATGCTAATCCATAAATTTCCTAGAAACCATTAATGGAATTGGAAATTCTTTTTGTCCACAGCAATGCGAGGGGACTAACCAATGTGTGCTGCAAATTTCGAGGAAATCTGGTAGATTATCTTTAAGTTACGCCTCAAAAAAGCCTAAATGTAAGTATGTATGTATACGTACATACATATATGTATACAGACGTACAGTAGTATGTATATATATATACATACATGCAGACATATGTACGTATGGGTTTACCGAACATTATAATAAACTCATACGTACATATATATGTGTGTGCATGTATGTATATATATACATACTACTGTACGTCTGTATACATATATGTATGTACGTATACATACATACTTACATTTAAGTATCAGCCATACTAAGAGTGAGAAATGAAATTTCGTTTCATTCTTTTCCATTTATCGTTTTCGGTGCTCCCGGCCGACTAACTCACTCGATATGCAAATTAGGCTGCTCAGTCGTTAATATGCACAAGGAAAGTATATACTTTCAGACTTTCAATCATCTGGCAGGAAGGTATACGATGCTGACGATAGCTAATAAGCTTGAAACTAGTACATTGTTCCTGTGTCAGTGTTGAACAAAAAGGCGACGATGGTTGCCTGAACACTGTACATCGTAATTCGGGCTGTTTGTTTGTTTACAAACAAACCGAACATTATAATAAATGTTCGGTAAACTCATACGTACATATATATATATGTGTGCATGTATGTATATATATACATACTACTGTACGTCTGTATACATATATGTATGTACGTATACATGCATACTTATATATATATATATAAAAAGAAATTAAAAGATGGTTAAGAAAGTTCCATATGCGCATTTCAAAAACAAATATCATCCTGGGACGATAGTTGCGTTCTCATCAGATAAAATAAGGTAACATGATATGATGCCTAAAAAACACTTGTGAACAAGGAAGTGTCCATCCAACATATGATAAATAAATCCGCTTACTCTAGTAGGCTTTTATATTTATATGTGAGCTGATAGAGTACAGTCTAAGGATTTACAGAAACCCATGAAGCTAGATTTAACACCTGTAGCGGTTGTCTCCCTTGTTTTGATTAGGATCTAGACGGGAAGTGGAACCCTTTCTGCGACTTCCGGTCAGAGCCCTATAAAACTGGCGGCTTTGAGCTTCCTCTCTCTCTTTGCCTTTTCGGCACCAGGTCAAGAGTCTTCTCATTTGGCTCTGCCATTAATTTGGCCAACAGGCGCCTGGCTAAGGCCAGGCGCCCTCTGCCAGCCGCGTTTGCCTGGCAATCAAAACGGTAACTACTAACTTTGGTTCATTCTAACATCTATCTTTGACATGTCAAGTATTCTATCTACCGTTAATTAAATATTATATACACAAACATTGTCTCGTTTTGTTACATTCATACAACCAGTATCCTCGCTATATTGGTAACCCTGACGTGATGCGAACACGCAGCCGTTCATCGCTATAAGTGGTCACCCCCCAAAAAAAGAAAAAAATAGCACATCTGGTTTTGTGAGTAACATTACGAATACACAGCAAATTTAGCGACAAACTATGAAAATACTCAAGGACACGCACACACGCACATGTGGAATTCGCACAGACATACTTTTTCTCTCACGCATCAATTAACTGTCGCATTTCACCAATATATATATATATATATGTTTCTCGTTTCTTACAACGAACACTTTCAAAACAAAAAAAAACATTTCACGATATATATATATGTTTCTCGTTTCTTACAACGAACTCTTTCAGAACACAAAAAAAAAAAGAAATTTGATATTCTTTAAAAAACATTTCAACAGGAACATTTATTTTCGATGAACCATTGCCTTTTGTTCATCGTTCTAGTTTTTTGTTTTTTTCCAGAGTTCACACCAATAATTATGCTGAGTGAAGCCTTTCTTTTTCATCATTGTCACTTTCAAAATTGCACTATCATTTTCTCGCGCGTTAGAAATATTTTTTTTTCAACCTTGTATTGGCACGTGTAGGCAGCATAAATTCTCGATTCACTGAGATGTCTCTACTCACAGACAGCCGCACGCCATTTATCACCAGGGATTCTTCAGCCTTAAGCTATATTCTTCTATTTGCCGGTTTATAAATTTACAATGTAAATTTACCGTTGATAACCGCGCATTTATTAAGAATGCTTATTTCTCTGGTCGCTGGCCTCTTGACCCTTCCAGGTCAACGCATTCTCAACATCGACCATCAACTTCGGCTGCTATTTCTAGCACTTTGCGCAACTCATTTTTTCTAAAAAAAATTTTTTTACTGTGAATTTAAACACCGAATACGCTCACTCAGCGAGACAACAGCAGCAGCAACAGCAATACATCAATACAGCTTCACCAAAGCCAGAGAATTCATTTTTGCAGCACTCTTCCTGTGAGAAAATCCATTCGGAGGTTGGAAATTTCACGATATACCACAGAACAGAAACCACCTGTAGTAAGAGTTGTCTCCCCTGCCACGACAATTGAATCGCTGTTCTCTAGACAGGAAGTAGGTGGAGTTGCTTCCCTTTGGGATTGACCAAACTCCCTAGTGGTCACTTCCGGTCAACAGAGATAAAAGGAGCGATTAACCGCGAAATCTCTCTCTCGCCTCCTGATTCCCGAAGTGGTAACATCTTCGACCATAGCTGGATTCTTTCTGGACGACCCTTTCGTTACCAGCACAATCCAGCTCACCAGCCTGAGATGAGAGCGCCAAGACATTTTCTACCAACTTCACAATGGCATTATTGCCATCGGGTAACAACCCTTTACCTTATACACCTTTGACTTCTATGAAGTAAAACTTTATCACACACACCAGTACTCTTTGTCTTTTATATTATGTTGCATGTGCACCGATATCTATTTCCTAAAGTGGCGTTCCGGTCGGAGAGTCCACTGGCCCAAAAAGTTCTGCCAAACTATTTTTATATGAACTGGCCATTGGAGCCTTATATATATATATATATATATATATTTTTTTTTTGTTTTTGCTGTTCTTATTTATTTGATTTATTGTATTGCAATGTACCTCTCATGACCATTTCACTGGATGTATATATATGTTTTTTCGTTTCCTTTTACAATGAACATTTTAAGCTACATTCTTCTCTTTGCCGGTTTATAAGTTTGCAATGTAAATTTACCGTTGATAACCGCGCATTTAGTAAGAATGCTTATTTCTCTGGTCGCTGGCCTCTGGACCCTTCCAGATCAACGCATTCTCAACATCGACCATCAACTTCGGCTGCTATTTCTAGCACTTTGCGCAACTCATTTTTTTCTAAAAAAAAATTTTTTTACTGTGAATTTAAACACCGTATACGCTCACTCAGCGAGACAACAGCAGCAGCAACAGCAATACATCAATACAGCTTCACCAAAGCCAGAGAATTTATTTTTGCAGCACTCTTCCTGTGAGAAAATCCATTCGGAGGTTGGAAATTTCACGATATACCACAGAACAGAAACCACCTGCATTCATTCTCTGGAACACTTTCTTTCCAGCTGTCATGTGATTGCACACCTGTGAACTATATTTTGAACTTTGAGCTCTTCTATTACTTTTACTTTATTACATTGTATCTTTGGGTGATGGATAGATGGATGTCCAGTCGTTCTCTGGCCAAGAGCGGTTGGCTACCTTGATATCTATCATTGATTTTTCCAAACATTCTTTTGTCGTAATTTTCATGCCTGTTACAACATTCTCGCCAACTTGCTACATATTTTCATTTCGATTTTTATACACTAAAATTCTGGCGGGAGGTTATGTAGCGGTTGTCTCCCTTGTTTTGATTAGGATCTAGACGGGAAGTGGAACCCTTTCTGCGACTTCCGGTCAGAGCCCTATAAAACTGGCGGCTTTGAGCTTCCTCTCTCTCTTTGCCTTTTCGGCACCAGGTCAAGAGTCTTCTCATTTGGCTCTGCCATTAATTTGGCCAACAGGCGCCTGGCTAAGGCCAGGCGCCCTCTGCCAGCCGCGTTTGCCTGGCAATCAAAACGGTAACTACTAACTTTGGTTCATTCTAACATCTATCTTTGACATGTCAAGTATTCTATCTACCGTTAATTAAATATTATATACACAAACATTGTCTCGTTTTGTTACATTCATACAACCAGTAATCCCGCTATATACACCTGTCTAGTGGGTCCGGGTATGATTTTACATTCATTTAAATTATTGACGTATTGTTTTATTGATATTTTTTATCTGTTTGTCCCGAATCTTCCTCTATCGATTTTAAATCGTATGGTTGATTGTAGACTTGTTCTATATGTGACGGTATTTTAACGATAGTTATAGCTCTGATTCATCTGAATTATTGAGCCCTCTGCCGCTCATATCGAATCTCGTTTATCGTGAACTCGTGCGCCGATTTTTCGATACTCGATCTTTCTAATAAACTAATAAAAGGATATAGAAGATTAGAAAAAAAAGGAAGGGAGAGGAAAAAGGAAAAAGAAGGAGAAGGTAACGGAGGAAAAATTTAAGAAGGAGGGAGGAGAGAGAGATAGACATTTAAACTGGAAACGGTGTCAAAACTGAAAAACAACTGAATAACGGCTGAAAAAAATATATACGGCTACGAAATAAATAAATAAATAAATTGATGAGCTTTACGATTGATGATGTTTATGATTACAGATATAGAAACTAGGTATATTTTTATTTAGGGTTTATATACTAAAAGATTTATTAAGAGGTGTGAAAATGTATTATTAAAATAAAATAAAATAAAATAAAATAAGATAAAATAAAGTAAAATAAAACTAAATGATGTATAAGCGTAGAAGACAATATAATGTTCTAGGTGGTTTAAATAGAATGTAATTGAAAAAATATTTCTGTGAAAAAGAATATATGTGTAGAAGAAAATAAATAAGGGTAGTCCAATAATGTCAAAAATTAAAAGTTTACTATTAAAAATTATAGATTATATATAAAAATTAAAGATTATATATAAAAAAATTTATTATAGATTATATATAAAAGAAATTATATATGTGGGAAAACTATTTAAGTATTTAAATATTAATTTAATCCACAAGTAAATAAAGGAAAATGTTATAATTATTTAAGCGTAGAAAGACCGAAGAAAAAACGAAGAAGAAAAACATATGACGTCATAATTTGTTTACAAAATCAACGAATGTTTATACTGATTAAATTGATGTGATAAATGGGGAAAGTGAGCGGTTTAAAAAAAAATAATAATGAGAAAAAATAATATAAAGAAACATTAAATATGAACTATTTAAATAATATTTTGTATCACCAAGTAGATAAAGGAATTTGCTAGAGTGATTTAAAAAGTAGAGGACCATATAACATCATAGTATGTTTAAAACTTTGTAGAATGTACTGGAATATGCGAGAAAAAAGGTAACCCACTCGATATGCAAATTGGGCTACTCAGTCGTTAATATGCATAAGGAAAGTTTATACTTTCAGACGTTCAATCATCTGGCAGGAAGGTATACGTTGCTGACGATAGCTAATAAGCTTGAAACTAGTACAGCGTTCCTTTGTCAGTGTTGAACAAGCGGACAACGATGGTTGCTAGACACTACGGCTTAATACGGGATGTTTGTTTACAAACACACCGAGCATTGTAATAAATGTTCGGTGAATCCATACGTACATATATATATATATATATATGTGTGCATGTATGTATATACATATACATACTGCTGTGCGTCTGTATACATATATGTATATACGTATACATACTTATATTTAAGTAACAGCCGAACTAAGAGTGGGAAATGAAATTTTTTCCATAACTCTAGTTAATATATATATATTAAATTAATAAACATTAGAGTTATCTTTTCCTTTAATAAAAGCTTGTTTACGTTTCACCTATACAAGACATTCAAACTTTACATACATGTTTAAATTTATATATATATATCTAACCCTATACAATAATAGATTATACATAATATTATACATCTTCTCTATAAAAATATAATTATTTTCACATTCTTAAGCTATATATAGAAAATGCATATATATCTTCGCTCGGCATATCCTACCTGTTTTCATCTATATTCACGCATAACTATTTATGTACTAAATACATGTTTTAATAACTGTTTCTACTTTTGGCACAAGGCCAACAATGAGTAGTACATTACTGGTACTTTATTTTATCGACCCCATAAAAATGAAAGCAAAGTTAACCTCGACGGGATTTGAACTCAGATCGTAAAGGGACGTAACTATGCTGGAAAGCATGGCGTCCGACTCTCTACCAATACTGCCATCCAATAATCTCTTATACTACAATACACTATATTCATAACTGAAATATTGAAATACACCCGTAAAATACATACAATAGTATATATAAATACAGGGTATCTTTCACATATTAAATTAATAGTTCTCATTTTAATACATTAATTTATAGTTCTCACCTTAAATACTTCCACATTATAAAATTAAATAAATAAAAATAAATATAATTATTTCATTCTTTCTATACCCATGTAAATATGTTTGGATGTATATAAGCATATTTCTATAAATATTCTGAAAGTAACTTTAAATATTTTTTTCTTCAATTTTAATAGCAAACCTCTTTTAAAATACAATTTAGATAAATATTTAAAATTTATCTAGTGTCTAAACTTAACGGTCCTTTTCAGTTTTAACGTTATCCTCATTAGCATATTTAGCCTGAGTTTTGAATATTTATTCACTATCCACAATGAGCTCATAATATTAAGTTCATAAACCAAATATTGTATTTTATCTGATGAAAGTGTACAATAATATTGGTACCCTTGAAATATGTATATCAAAATAAATATGGTTTTATAAAAATATTTTCCATTTATTAATATTAATTATACTCCAGAAAAATTCTATTGAGTGCTTCTAAACTGTTGAATAATCAACAAAACAAATAACTCATTATTTTTATATATATATATATATGTATGTATGTATGTATGTATGTAAGATGACCCCTTAGCCTTTGTCAAGGCAGAATTCTAGGAGAAGGAAAACTCTGATATAACACCTGCAACCCTGATGGTGTCCAATGATGTTGACTTGTTCTTCTTTTTGGTAAATATCATCTTGGTTAAGAGAGTGGGACTGGCTTTGTGCAGTGCCTTTGCTCACTATAAAAGTTTCACGGCACAGGCATTGCTTTATATCTGGAGATTTCTCTGCACTTGTCGTCACATGGTACCATGGGCCCAGCACTATGTGTCAATAATTGTCACAAGTGTAGTGTTTGTACCAGCGTTTTCAAGTCGCTGGCTGGACTAAATAGTTACACTCGTTCAACGCATCGGTAGGGGTTCTCCTACATGGATATAAAGTAGTGGCCGCACTCGAAAACGAGTTGGCAGCCACCATGTATGTATGTATGTATGTATGTATGTATGTATGTATATATATATATATATATATATATATATATATATATATATATATATATATATATATATATATATAGGGAAATCTTCTCTCAGCAGGGCAGGGCTAGACATAGTTATTCAACATCAACATCAATGGATATTGCAAACTGGAAAGAGATAAGAATGACAGGTGTAAAATTGGTCAGCTGGAATTTGCAGACGACATGGGGTTACTTAACTAAACAGAAGGTGATCCCTGAATTGCACTAGATAGGTTTGATGCCAAGTGCGGCAGTGCCATGGCTGGAATGAAAATCAGTGCTGCGAAAACTGAGACACTTGTCTTCTCAAGGAATCCTACGCAGTGAACTCTACATGTGGAGTTCCATTGAAGCAGGTGGAGAAGTTCAGGTATCTTGGGGCAAGATTTGCATTGAATGGTTTTGTTTTAGTACCATTTATTCAAACACAAATACTGAGGCATTCAGGGCAACAAAATCCCATACTCCTGCAGAACCTTCCACAACAGGTCCCTAGGAATGCGGTCACATGCCTTTTCAAGGTATAAAAGAGAAGAAGATACCTCTTGGCAATACACTTCTATATTCTATATTCTCTCTCTCTCTATATATATATATATATATATATATCTATATATATATATATATTACATGACTATTTTTCAATAATCTTATATTTCATGTGAAATAGCTTATTCTAAATATGGATGTGATTTGATCAAAAATAATATTAATTTATTATGAATGGCAGAGCTTGAATGAAATCAATATTTAGTTAATGGCATGATTTTGTCCGTCTTTTCTTACATATCGCTAGTACGCATGATCAACCGAATATTAATGTCAGTATACATCAGTAGTTGTTTTGATTTGAATCACACTGATCCTTAGAATATTTCATTTAGTATGAAACACAAAATTATATTTATCTTCTATAATAGCAAATTCCAACAACCCTTGTCTATATAAAATATAAATATATATATAGACCACACGGATATACTTCATGTTTTGAGTAAACAATTGTAATTAATAAATTGAATGAAAGGAAAAATGTAATAAAATACGTAAATTCTAAATATAGAAGTCATTTACAGAAAGAATTTAAATTTGATAATTTTTAGATTGTAAAACAAATAGAACTATGTTAGTAGAGTGGGTGTTCTCTAGCATAGCTGAGATATACTACGCAGACGAGAGTGTAGGGTCTGCCGCTCACTCCCTTGTTTTCCTTAAATTTCACTCTTTTTTCTCTATTTTTTTATAGCAAGCATTATAGAATTCAATTGAAATTTGTTAAATGTATTTACAGATAAAAACGAAGTAAAGCAACTTTGAATTAAATTTTATAAAATTAAATTTTATAAAACAATATTTTACTTTGTTTCAAGGTCTATGTAGCAAACATACCTCTTGCTATGAATCAAACATACACCTCTTGGCAGTACTCACTCGATTTCTCAAAGATCTGTTGCAGTGTGAATAAATTATTGGTTGTGCTGCATCTGGGGCAAAAACCACACTGTTCATCAGCTAATTTAGACTTGATACTGTCCCTAGATCTCTTTTCCAGATACTTAGCACACACGAGTCAGCCAAAGTCTATTTAAGGCTTTTAACATCTCAGGCCAAATTTCGTCCTCACCTGCTATCTTACGACATTTGAGCTCTTGTGCAGCCTCTGAGAGATTAGTCATCTCTCCCAGATGCACCTCGTGTACATCAGAAGATGCTGTTGTGACTGGGTTCAAGACATCAGCTAAGTATTCTCTCCACTTTGCGAAGATGCATCTTTCTGAAGAGAAGAGAACCCCAATCACTTTGCTGATAGCAAGTGTGGAGGAGGACTTCTTATTACGAAGTCGACAGATATCTGCCAGAACATTTTATTTGCTGATCTGAAGTAATATTCCAACTTAACCACAAAGTCCTCTCATGTCTTAACTTTGGATGCTTTTACTGTCTCTGCTGTGACTTTTTGTACCTGCTTGTACCGCAAATGAAAGAAGGACTTATTTCTAAGCCAAACTTTGTAGACATCGTTCTTTGATCTCTTGATTGTACCAAGGGATCCTCCTGCCACCTGGCACCACACCAAGCTGTATTAAGCAGCATTTAACAGCTGAAGCAAAAACTGCTGATTTAAACAGTCTAACACTGTTTCAACATCATCAGTTTGCTCAGGGAATTTTCTGAATTTGAATGCAATTGTATCTGTATACCTTTTCTTGACTTCCTTATCCGCCTAAGCTTCCCACTTTATCCTGTAGGTCGACCTGGACCTGTCAGTTTTGTGGGCTTCCTTGGATTTAGGTAATCTCAACATGAACATCCTGCACTGAAATGACAATAACAAAATCAGTTATTGATCTTTGTCCCCAATTCCCCAAATACCATGTATATTTATGGATGTCTTTGTGCTGGAAGAAGGTGTTCATAATAGAGAGCCCATTACTAGAACAGAAATCTTATATGGCTTCTCCATTTATATTTAGATTGGGATCGTCATTCCTACCAATCACTCCTTTCCATGTCTTGTGGGCAATTGTCAACGTGTGCATTAAAGTCTCTCATTAGGACATCAGACTCAGTCATAACTTCAACTAACCCTGCAGTGCCTTCCTCCAGTAAGGAGGGGATTGTAAGTATCCCCACTGCCACCTGTGCAGTCATCTCTGGCGCCACACCTGAATGTGGAGTTACTGGTACCTGTAAGTATAGTTGCTGAAATAAGAACAGGCTGGAAAAATTTAAAAGAACTAATATTTCTGGTGACATCAAAGGACTGACTGAGTGAAACCTTCCTCCAACCCATACAAACATGGAAAAGTAGAGGTAAAAAGATGATAGTGATGTTTTACAACATATATAATGTTTCATAATCTAATGGTGTAGCTATAGTTCAATACATATCATCATCATCATCATCATTTCATTTTACGTCCGCTTTTCCCTGCTTGCAAGGGTGGGACAGGAACTGATTCTGGCTTGATTTCTACAGCTGGATGCCCTTCCTAACACCAACCTCATTTACAGTGAGTGCTGGGTGTTTTTTAGCTGTGGCACCTCAACGACCACTTTGTAGTGGAAAGATATGTACCCCAGTCCCTATCATCTCATTTCTACAGCTGAGTAAACTTGAGCAATGTGAAATAAAGTGTCTTGCTCAAGGAAACAACACATCACCTCGTCTGAGAATTGAACTCACAACCTTTCGATTGCAAGGCCAATGCTCTAACCACTAAGCCATGTGCCTCCATCTATATATATAATATTACACATCTGATGGTGGTGTAGTTTAATACGTGATTTTTTTTCATTGTTTCAGAATCTCAGCAGACAATGGCATTAAAGGCTTATTTACATTAGATACATCATCAATATTTTTTATCTTTTAAAGACTAAAGGAAGACATTATACAGAACAGATATAAAAAAAAGAATGAAAAAAGAATTATGGGAAAAACAGGTTGAGATTAAGACAGAGCCTGAAAGCAATGATTTTTCGAGTGAAGTATTGAAAGAGACAAGAAAGACATTATATCCTTGTGATATCTATAATAAATCATTCTCTAAAAAATATCAACTAACTTCTCACAAACCTATTCATACAGGAGAAAAGCCATATCACTGTGATATCTGTGGTAAATCATTCTATCAGAAACAAAGCTTAACTCTACATAAATATATTCATACAGGAGAGAAACCATATCACTGTGATATTTGTGGTAAATCATTTCTTCAAGGAAGGGTCTTAATTAGACACAAGCGTATCCACACTTGAAAGAAGCCATATCAGTGTGAAATCTCTGGCAAATCATTTTATGGAAGAGGACACTTAACTATAACAAACGTGTTCATACAGGGGAGAAGCCTTATCACTGTGATATTTTTGATAAATCATTCCCTAATAGAAGTCAGTTAAATAGCCACCAAAGCATTCACACAGGGAAGAAGCCCTATCATTGTGTTATCTGTGGTAAATTTTTCTCTGCAAAAGTTAACTTGTCATTTCACCAAAGTATTCATACAGGCATAAAACCACATTGTTGTTATATCTGTAGTAGATCATTCTGTGGAAAAGAAAGCTTAACTAAACACAAACAATGGCATGCAGGACAATGACATATCTGTGACATCTGTGGTAAATCATTCTTTGACAGTCATGTATTAATTAAGCACAAACATATTCATACTGGAGGGAAGCCATATCACTGTGATGACTGTGGTAAATCATTTTCTCAAAATGATTCATTAACTAGACACAAACGCCTTCATGCAGGCAAAAAACCATATCTTTGTAATATCTGTAGCAAATCATTCTCTAAAAATGAAGCCTGAACTAATCACAAGCATCTTCATACAGGAGAGAAGCCATATCACTGTAACATTTGTGATAAATCATTCTTTCATAATGGTGACTTAACGTCTCACAACCATGTTCATACAAGAGATAAGTTGTATTTCTGTGATATCTGTGGTCAATCATTCTCTCATAAAAATTCCTTAACTAGACACAAACGCACTCATACAGGTGAGAAGCCATATCGTTGTGATATCTGTGGTAACTCTTTCACTGATAGTAGTCCCTTAACAAATCACATGCGCACACATACGGGAGAGAAGCCTTATCCCTGTGACATCTGTGGTAAATCTTTCTCTCGAAGTGGTGACTTAACTTTACACATACGTACACATACTGGAGAGAAACCTTATCATTGTATAATTTGTGATAAATAATTCGCTACAAATGGATCCTTAACTTCTCACAAATGTGTTCATAAATTATCTTAACTACTCATATATGTATTGATATAGGAAAGTGACAATTCTATTTTAAAAAATATCTTATACAACCATAAATGTATTCACACAGCAAAGAACATACCACAATGTGTGGTAACAACTTTTGAACACAATATTTTTATAACCACATTTATCTACATTACTGAAATAACTTATTATGATGCATTTAACAAAATTATTCTTTCACAATTATCCTCATCATCTTTTTACACCTGCTATTTCATGCTTGCATAGGTTGAATTAGGTCAGGATCAATATTTTGAGATCTGCTATCACAATTT
The DNA here is from genome assembly GCA_964016885.1 of Eledone cirrhosa. NCBI lineage: Eukaryota > Metazoa > Mollusca > Cephalopoda > Octopoda > Eledonidae > Eledone > Eledone cirrhosa. The sequence goes on from OZ024740.1 coordinate 326,192,558, forward strand.
CTGTCCAGTCTTCCTCTATTGCAGATTCTTATCATTAGGAACTTAACCAACGGTCATCTTCTGTATGCATCACATGTCCATACTAGTGCAGTCTTCACTTTTGCATTCTTCATTTTTATTCCTCCCCATATGTGCATCCTTCATTTCTCTCCAACTCTGGCATATCCACTGTATTTACTGTCCATGTTTGACTTCGAGGCAATAACCATATTTTATACTCAGGCATACAGTCAGCCTTCTGAGAAAAACCTTTTGTTGTAAACAGAGATAGTAACTCCCTAAACGTTTTCAGCTTGTTCTTTTCTACATACCATGTTTTCAGAGCAACTGATTCCACTGCTAATTACCTGGGTCAACTAGGTAGCAAAAGCTGTCAACCACTTCTATGGAACTTTCCCTGGATTCGAAACATTTTATTTTTCTGGAGTTGTTATTACTAATTACCCCTGTGCATCTTCGATTTGTGAGAGAAGTTGGGAGCTGTTAATGGTGAGAACACCATGCTTTGCTGTTCATGCACATTAGCATTGTATATCCACTGGATCATGCTTGCTTCATTTCTCTCCAGCTTTTCTCTGCATTTATGGACCATGTCTTAATGCCATGCAACATTGCACTTTACACAAAAGCCTCATACAACCAGCCTTTCTTTCGCAGAGAAACTTTTTGTTCTCAATAGAGATAGTAGCTCCCTGAACTTTTTCTGTTCTATTCTTACTCCAGCTACTATGCTCTTAGAGCACCCCCTTCTACTGCTAATCAGATCACCTGGGTAGCAGAAGCTATCAACCACTTCTATGGAACCTTCCGGGGATTGGAAAACCTTTATTTTATTGATTCTATTTTACCTTTTCTGTTAGTCTGCCTATGATCCCACTAAACCGCTTGTGTATCCAAGATTTATATGGTGTATATTACATATACACTTATTACCTAATCCTTTTCTACATATCGAGGTTATCTGCAACTGAGGTTGTCTCTAGGAGTTCCTCATAGAAGAGGTCCTTTTGTTCCTTACTTAGTGCTGCTTGTAGCGCTCATTCTATTGCCTATGACTATTCTGAGCTTGATAATTCTGTCACTTACTCTACCTTGATTACCTTATCTATCTACTTCTTATCATGCGTAGCACAAACATAAGTGATATTAGTCCTGTATATGCAGTTTGAGTGAATCTTATATTCTGTGCTGTCAGTTTTTGGCCAAGATTTTCTGGCTGGATCCCCTTCCTATCACCAACCACTTTACAGCATGGACTGGGTGTATTTCATCAATCCACAGGCACTAGAGTGGTTGTCTGGCTGAACTGAAAAGTCCTCTCTACTCTATATCAGATTTTAACTGCCCACTTAGATGGGCTGTCTTCACTAAGGCTTGCAGAGCTCATATCTACCCTTGGTAGTCTTTTTTATTTTGAATGACTTCTCTCTTAGATGGACTAATGGAAGGGAAAAAAATCTTTTTCCTTGCCCACGTATTTCTGGGATTGTTGTAGGGTAGAGTCCTCAACAAACCTTCCAGATAGTTCTAACAGAAGCAATAATCTCCAAATGATACGGCTGGATCCTTAAGCAAGATGAACCAAGCTCATGGGTGTTATCCAACCATCTTGCTCGTGGTCTATCCTTTGTTCTCAAGCCAGTAATACTGGAGCTTTGATCTCTTGATTCGGAGGAGTAACAGCTCTACCCTGAGCAACTCAAGTAATGTTACCCCGAAGATCCTTCAGAACAACCCCATTTTGGCTGCATGTATTCACAATTTTTTGGTCATTACCCAAGATATGTGACCACAGGTAAAAGAAGACACACACACTGAATTGAAGAGGGTGATTTTGACATTTATTGCACTGGCTCCTGCAATTCTTGCATTTCATTTAGTCTTCTGCCTTCCACCACTCATGAAAAGGTCTTCTTATACTTGATGTTCTCCACCTACTTCAGTAGAACTCCACTCACATGTAGAGTGCACTATACAGGTTTCCTTGAAAGGATGAGTGTCTCAGTTTTTGCAGTACTGATTTTATTCTTGTCATGCAGCACTCAGTTGCAAATATATCCAGTGGATGTCAGAGATCCCTTCCAATGAGTTAAGTAGTGCCAATTCCAGCCAACTGATCCTACACCCGCCAAGCTTGATATCACTTCCAACCTGGCTATGCATGTCAATCCTGTTTATGAAAATTATGAACAGGAGAGCTGACAGTACACACATTTGGCAAAATCCGATACCCACATTGAAAGGTTTTAACTTAGCACCATCACTTCTGAATAATCCAGCCGGCTCCAGAACTGAGGGGATATTTAACCGAGCCTGGGCTCGTTTAATGATCAGGCTTAGTTCGGTGTGACGCCGGAACAAACCATGTAGTCTTGTGGAGTTGAGGGACTTACCACAGCGGCATCTCAAACCCCCACAGATATCGGCTCCCACTCGAAGTGCAATGGAGATGTGAAGGTCGTCCTGACTGAGAAGACCACTAATATTGGCCACAAGCAGGGCTTCAAACTAGTCCCCTGTGAACTTTGGGCTTGCAATATGCGAGTGACACCTAGAAAATTGGTTGCAGTGATTAAAGAGAGATTTAAAAGTTTCCCATACTCTGCTTCCGTCTATCCTCATCACTAACGGTAACTGAGAAACCCGGCTCTTTCCACTGTAATAAAGCTTCGTCCCTGGTGGAACTAGTTCAAGTTGGGGAGGTGAGGATGTCACCCACTAAAGGGGAGCAAGCGATATTGATTTCACGTCCAACTTCGCTGTCATTTCGCTAGTGCGCATGATCAACCGGATATTGACTTCATTAGGCCACTGCCACAAAGTTACTGTAACGTAGTTATTTTTATCTACTATAACGAAAAGATTGTAGGACCGAGGGAAAAATAGAGAATACTGGTAATTATTCTCCATTCAACAATACGTTTAACCACCACTGAGATTCCATCAGTAGCTGTGATTTATGCGAGGTATTTCATCTTAAAATTGTTTTCTTTATTCAATCGTCTTTTCTCTAATGTATCAAGACAACAATTGTTTTTAAGTTTTGTCTATATATATATAAGTGAAAGTAAAAATCAACCAATCCAGTATTGGATGTTTTGTGTAAACAATGAAAGCGAAAAAATTCTTAAAATACGTAAAATATAATAGTGATTTACAGAAGAAATTTAAAGCAAATGGTTAAATTTTATTATAGGTCGAAAACAAAAACTAACTTAACAGTCATGACAAGAACTTCAGCGGTCCAACTCCACCAAACGTCTCCAATACCACAGGCTGGAAAAAATAATTATTAGATAAATCTAGGTATTTCCGAATTTTATTCCGTCCGGCAACGGAAGCTGTGACCCCCACATTTACCGCGGCGTCTATGATGTTGGAGGGAGCAAAAGAGTCACTGACTGTAGCGTCCTAGATGAGACACCTACATCTTACCCATGGACAAAGGGTAAGGCCGTCTGGTCACTTCCCATTACTTCTGGATAAACCAGCTGGTTCCGGAACTGAGGAGATACCTGAACCAGGGCCCGTTTGATGATCAGGTTAATCTCGGTGTGGCCGGCAAAACGACCAGCATTCAGACGACAGGACAAACCATGTAGCACTGCGAAGTCGAGGGACTTACCACAGCGTTATCTCAGACCCACAACAAACGTTGGCTCCCACTCGAAGTGCAATGGAGATGTAGATCGTCTTGACTGAGAAAACCACTAATGTTGGCCACAGGCAGGGCTTCGAACCAGTCCCCCGAGAACGTTGCGCTTGCAGAAAATAAGCGGCACGTAGAAATTGATCGGAATGATCACAGTGAGAGTTGAACGTTTCCCTCTATGGCGGATTGTCCCATTCTCTCTGCTCCCGTCGACCTTCATCAGGAAGGGGAAGTGACAAACCCAGTCCTCGCCACTGTAGTAAAGTTTCATCCAACACCCTGGTGGAACTAATCAAAGTTGGGGGGAGTGGAGAAGATATCACCCACTAAAGGGGAACAAGCGTGGATGGAGGAAAGAAAGCAAGGTAGAGATAAATGGTTAAATTTTATTGCAGGTCGAAAACTAAACCACCTAGACTGGAGTGTAATCGGCCGCTCCCTGTTTCTTGCATAAAATTATGATAGAAGGTTTTTAACATAACTCTTTAAAATAAACAGTTTTGTATCTTACAAATCGCAGGTGATTTGATAAGAAAAGAGAAAATGTAACCACATCAGCGGTGTATTTCAGCTGCTATATATCTAGTACTCTGTATTAGTTGGATGTACAATGAAGGTTGGTGAATGTAGATTACAATGTGATCTTAACAGAGTTGATGGAATATGACCGTTGCCGAAGAGACCTCCGTTGTCCTACTTGGTCACGGACTACTAGTATTTTCATCTGCAAAACAGGGAGAAGGATATTTTGCCTTCCCTTTTAGGTGCTTCTCCAGAATAGTTCCTTCCTTCATGATAAATTAATATAAAAGAACGATATATTCCAAATTAGGTTTAGAGTTAACTAATTTATTTCACATTAGGGTTTAGGGTGCCTTACCATCGGCGTTCAGGGATACGCGTTAAATATATGTTTCTGGAAGAAAGGATAGCAATGAATGATGCAGTGATCTGAAAGAGACCCCATCAAGGAAATCTCAATCAACTGTCACCCTTTTTTTTAGAAAATAAAATTTATATTCTGTTCACCTTTATTAAGTTAACTCTTAGTATCCTGTACCGGGCAAAAAAGCGAATTAATGAGAAATCGTTAAAACAATTATCGATTTTCTTTGTTACTAGTATTATAAAGAAATGACAAACTCTCTAATGCAAGGGAAGTAACTTCGTGTGTATGAGTTTTTTTTCTTGCAACACATTTAAATTTCAACGAAAATGGGGTTTTAGTTTATTTTTTCCCCCTGATATTTTCATTTTAAAAATTGATGAAGAATATTTATGATCTCTCTTATGCACATTTTCTCTCTCAGTTCATTGATGTTTCATCGTTCGTGTACACCTTTATTGCAGTTCACAGGAGCATCCATATCTCATTTCTTTCCAAGCTTCGTAGGTTTTCTGCACACATGGCCAAAGTCTCACTTCCATGTAGTATTGCCGATCATACACATGTATCATACCATCTGCCGTAGTATAAGCTTTCTGAATTCTTTCCATTCAGTTCTCATTCTGGCTACTGTACTTTAAGTACATCCACCTGGCTGACAGTCCAGTCTGAAGGGGCTAAGCTGTCAAAGTGTCAGCCACTCTCTGATAGGCTTGTGGACCACACCCCTGCTTACTGTTATCGGAGCGAAGTTAGCTGGCTGCAGGTGCGAACTCCGTTCTAGCGCATCTCCATCGCGGATCTTCGGGACAATGTCTTCTCTATCCTGTCTGTCGGGAAATGAGGCAGATGACATTAAGACAGGAGTAGGGTGGCAGCCATCAGACGAAAGGGTTAATAATGCTGACACACACAGCTATATATAGTTCAACATTATTACGATTGAATTTAATCTAGATGTAGATAAATTTTCCAGGAATAGACAATTTCTCATTTGATATCGAAACGATTTAAGCTTAGTTGTTGGACAAATAATCCCTATAGTATGCCTGATGTAAAATGATGTTTGGTCACCCAGATAACAAAATACCAACCTTGAGCATTTGATAGAGCTTGTTTCATGTGATCTCTGGCTGTTTACTGTTCTTGTGCATCTGCCACACACAAAGCCTACATTGTTTTGCTATCCTGCCTGAGATCCTGCTACATTCTTGTGTACTCATAATTTACATATAACCCACAAAATGGAATTTTTCCTACTCCTTTCCTGCATACTGGGTAAGACCATTTCCCTGATGGAATCAAAGCCGTGTTTTCCTTTCTACTTACTAGAACTTTAGTGTTTGCCTTGTTGACTCCAGTTTTTACTTCAAGAATGGAATTTCTTTTTTAATTTTGCCACATAATCAGCTATGAAGCCTAAGATCATCAGGCAGAGGGAAATAAGATGGAGCAATACAGAACATACGGTATATACTCATATATAAGCCAAGAAATATGTAACCATAGAAATGATGGTAAAATGTGGCCGGCCTATATTTGGCTCAATATTTTGCAGATTTTCACTTCAAAATTCTATGTAAATGAGGTGCTAAATTATTTTTGTTTTGGAGGACAATATTACACTGTTTTCACTTTCGACGTGAAATTCGTTTTTCCTACTGTTTTTGATATTTAATGAATATGGCCTTCAAAATGGTCAGAAATTCTCAAACATAAAATAGGGGTTTGGTTTATATTCGGATCGGCTTACATTCAAATATATGTGATAAGTGCTTTTTGTTATTGCCTATAAAGTCCTTCTATACATCCGTTATCAGTGCCATGATGAAGTTCTTCCTCCAGCCCACCCTGTCAAGCATTGCTGTCTGTTTCCAACCTGGTGTCATCTTCAAGAACATCCTTCAGTGTGGTAGTTGTTCTCCCAACTCGTCTGCACACATCAGATTCTGTATGCTGACAACCTGGTTCTTTTTTCTGAATCTAAAAAAAAAAAAGAGTACAAATTCTTACTGTGGAAATAGAACTTAGAATTAAAAGGATTCAGAGTAAACTTAGCAAAGACCAAAGTTTTACTAAGTAGGAAATAAAGGCAGGACTTCAGCCTTATCAGGGAAATGGTCATGCTTGGTTTGTAGAAAAGGATGAGGTTGGAACTCTAAACAGTGTACACAATGTAAAACATATGTACACAAGAGATGTAGTGAGATAGTAAGCAGACTAACAGAAAAGGTAGACTTTGTAGGTAATGAGCCTTGTATGAGGCCCAGTGTAATAAACTTTAAAATCTTAGGAAAGCTCCAAACAAATATTTAATAGCTTTTGCTACTTAGGTGATTGAATTAGCAATGGAGGAGGTTGCTCTGAAAGTATAATTGCTGGAAAAAGTTCAGTGAACTACTGCCTCTGTTGATAAAATGTTTCTCTATATGAACAAAAGACTAACTGTATGAAACCTGCATCCAATCCATACAAACAGAAAAAGATGATGGTGATCTTATACAACTTGTATCTATCACTTGAGTTTAGCATTATATAATATACAATCTGAAGGTGTAGCTATAGTTTAATATCATCGTCATCATCACATCCACTTATCTGAATGTGTATTTGTAGTTTAATATATATATATGATGTTACTCGATCTGAAGGTTTAAATATAATTTAACATATGTATTATAATTGTTTCTACTTTAGGCACAAGGTCAGCAATTTGGGGGAGGGGAAAGTTGATTAAATCAATCCCAGTACATTCCTGGTGCTTTATTTTATCGACCCTGTGAGGATGAAAGGCAAAGTTAACAATAGCAGTATTTGAACTCAGAATGTAAAGGGCTATAACTCTATGCTGCACAGGATGGTGTCCGATACTGCCAATCTGAAGGTATCTGTAGTTTAACATATATATGTCATACAATTTGAAGGTGTAGCTGTAATTTAACATGTATATAGTATAACATAATCTGAATGTATTTATAGTTTAGCCCTTAAGCATTTAAACCTGCCATCTCCGGCCAGAATTCTCTCGCCTCTTTCTGTTCAAATCCTCCGTAACCGGCTGCTTATCCAATATTAATGTATTGTTCTCAAAATAAATGACATCAACATCTCATAGATTCGATATTATGTGAGATAAAGCTTTTACCACGAATATGCAATTGTAATTATAGAGTAATGTATATGCTAAATGGTTAACTATATATGTATATCTCACAATCTGAAGGTGTTTCTGTAGGTTAACATATATGTATGTCACATAATCTTAAGATGTGGCTGTAGGTTAATATATATATGTTACACAATCTGAAGGTGTAGCTATAGTTTAATATATGATGGTGTAGTTGTAGTTTAATATATATATGTGTTTGTGTTATACAATGTGAAGATAATTTTTACATCTATGGTTTATCAATATACAAATGTAGTAAAGATCCCACTGTTCATTTTCTACATTTTAAATATTCTCAGTATCTTATACTGTTCTTTTTAAATTATTATTTCAGAATCTCACATGACATTGACATTTAAGAATTCTTTACATTAGATACATCATCAATATTTATCATCTTTTGAAGACTAAAGAAAGACATACAGAACAGAAATGAGTGAAGAAAAAATTATGGAAAACAAAATATGGGAGGAAAAGATTGAAATTAAGATAGAGCCAGAAAGCAATGATTTTCCTGGTGAGGTATTGAAAGAGACAGGAAAAGCATTGTATCCTTGTGATATCTCTGATAAATCATTCTCCAAAGAATATCAACTAACTTCTCACAAATCTATTCCTATAGGAGAGGAGCTATACCACTGTGATATCTGTGGGAAATCATTCTCTCAAAATAATACATTGACTAGACACAAACGTATTCATAAACAACAGAAGCCACATCACTGTGATATCTGTGGGAAATCATTCTCTCGAAATGATGCGTTAACTCAACACAAAAGTATTCATACTGGAGGACAGCCATATCAATGTGATATTTGTGATAAAACATTCTCTGAAGCAAGCAGGTTAACTAAACACAAACTTATTCATACAGAAGAGGAGCCATTTCACTGTGATTTCTGCAGTAAATCATTTTCTCAGAATGGAGAATTAACTAAACACAAGCAGGTTCATAGAGGAGAGAAGCCATTTCGTTGTGATATCTGTGGTAAATCTTTTTCTACAAATGGAGGCTTAACTAAACACAAGCGTCTTCACACAGGAGAGAAGCCATATCACTGTGATATTTGTGGTAAATCATTCGCTCGAAATGAAAATTTAAGAGTACACAAACACATGCATACAGGGGAGAAGCCATATCACTGTGACATCTGTGATAAATCATTCTTTCAAAATGGTGACTTAACTTCTCATAAACGTGTTCATACAAGAGATAAGTTGTATCTCTGTGATATCTGTGGTCAGTCATTCTGTCATAAAAATTCCTTAAATAGACACAAACGCACTCATACAGGTGAGAAGCCATATCGTTGTGATATCTGTGGTAAATCTTTCACTGATAATAGTCCTTTAACAAAGCATATACGCACACATACAGGAGAGAAGCCATATCGCTGTGACATCTGTGGTAAATCGTTCTCTCGGAGTGGGGACTTAACTTTGCACATACGTACACATACTGGAGAGAAACCTTATCATTGTATAATTTGTGGTAAATCATTCTCTACAAATGGATCCTTAAAGTCTCACAAACGTGTTCATACAGGAGAAAAGTCATATCTCTGATCTATTTGGTAAAAAAATTATCCTAACTACCCTTATATGTATTGATATAGGAGAGTAACCATATCAAGTCATTCTAATAAAAAAATATCTTATAAATGTATTCACACAGCAAAGAACATATTACAATGTTTGGTAACAATCTTTGAACACTATATTTTATATAACCACATTTATCTACATTACTGAGATAACTTATTATGATGCTTTTAATAAAATTATTCTTTCACAAATAGCATTATTGTCATTATTATTTTACGAGTGCTTTTTCATTTTTGCATAAGTTGAATAATTCTTTTCCAGCACAGCTTTCCTCCACCTACTGTATTTTTTCATCAGATTCAACCTTTTGAAATCTACTATCACTACTTCCCAGCTTTTTTTAGACCTTCCTCTACTGCAAATTCCTTTCATTGGGAACTTCTAGCACATCTTCACCTAACTATGATTGTCAGTATGCATCACATTGCCAAACCAGTGTGGTCTTGTCTTTTGTACACTACATTTGATTCTTCTTATATTCAAAGTTACTTATTACTTCTATTTAGCTCCTATTTTTAGCACATCTATGGACCCTCATGAGGTGCCCCCTCTCCCCTTTAGCTGCTTTTTCTAGCACACTTATGGAGCACTATGAGGTTCCTGCTATTTACCTGCTATTTCTAGCAGACCTATGAACCACCATGTATTTAGCTGATATTTCTAGCAGACCTATGAACCACCTGTATTTAGCTGATATTTCCTATGAAATAGGTGCAACCACATGCTGGACTATAGGTATGTTAGAAAGAGCAGCTATGTCAGCTTAACAGGGGTAACCTCCTGGTGAACTATAATTGGACTAGAAATAGCGGCGGAACATGGAAAATCTCATAGATGTCTATAGGTGAGCGAAATATAGCAGCTAAATACAGGGAACCACAGAATGGATAATAGGAGTGCTAGAAATAGCAGCTAAATAGGGAGAACCACATGATGGTGCATAAGTTTGCTCGAAATAGCAACTAAAAAGTGGGAACCACATGGAAATAGAAGCTACATCATCTGAAGAGGGGGGACCTTATGGTGGTCTATAGGTGTGCTACAAATACCAGCAAAAAAGGGGGAACCACAGAATGATCTATAGGTTTGCTACAAATAGCAGCTAAATAAAGGGAACCTCATGATCGTCCAAATCTATGTAAGAAAAAGCAGCTAAATAGGTGTTCAAGAAAAAGCAGCTGAATTGTGGGAACATCATCGTTGTCTATAAGTGTGCTAGAAGCAGCAGCTAAATAGAGGGAAACTCATGATGGTCCATATGTGTGTGTTAGAAATAGCATCTAAATAGGGTACCACATGGTGCTACATAGTTTGCTAGAAATAGCAGCTAAATAGGAGAAATTTTATGGTAGTCCTTAGGTATGCTAGAAATTGCAGCTAATTAGGGGGAACATCATGGTGGTCCAAAGATGTGCTACAAATAGCAGCTACATCAGCTAAATAGGGGAAACTTCATGGCAGTCAATAGCAGCTAAATATGGGGGTCCTCATGGTGGTCCATATGTGTGTTAGAAATAGCAGCTAAATAGGGAGAACCTTATGGTGGTCCATAGTAGGTGTGCTAGAAATAGCTAAATAGATGGAACCACATCGTGGTCTACAGGTATGTTAAAAAGAGCAGCTACATTAACTTAACAGGGGGAACCTCATGGTGGTCTGTAGGTGTGCTACAAATAGAAGCTAATTGGGGGAAACCTCAGAGTGATCTCGCAGCTAAGTAGTGGGAACCACACAGTGATCCATAAGTATGCTAGAAATAGCAGCTTCATCAGCTAAACAGGCGGAACCTCGTGGTGGTCCATAGGTGTGGTAGAAATAAATGCTACATCAGCTAAACGGTGAATAATAGCTACATCAGCTAAGTAGGGGGAATCTTATGGTGGTGCATAGGTGTGCTAGATTAGCTAAACAGGAGGACCCACAAGGTGGTCCATAGATGATATACACACATATATATATATATATCATTTTATCATTTCATTTTACGTCCGCTTTTTCCCTGCTTGCAAGGGTGGGACGGGAACTGATTTGGCTTGATTTCTACAGCTGGATGCCCTTCCTAACACCAACCTCATTTACAGTGAGTGCTGGGTGCTTTTTTGCCATGACACCTCCACGACCACTTTGCAGTGGTATGATATGGATCCCAGTCCCTATCACCTCATTTCTACAGCTGAGTAATCTGGAGCAATGTGAAATAAAGTGTCTTGCTCAAGGAAACAACACATCATTCAGTCTGAGAATTGAACTCACAACCTTTCGATTGCAAGGCCAATGCTCTAACCACTAAGCCATGTGCCTCCATATATATATATAATATAAAATCAAAAGAATGGTTAAAAGAGTTCCATGTATTTTATTATGCGCATTTCAAAAACAAATATCATCATGGGATGATATTTTGCGTTCTCATCAGATAAAATAGGGAGACATGATATGAAGCTTAAAAAACACTTGCAAGCAGTGAAGTGTCAAATCAACATATTTATACTCCAGTCCTATAAACTGTTATGTGCTACTTATCCGATATTTGCATTGCTTTATTGTGCTACAATAAAACTCACCTCCTACATATATATATATAGGCGCTATAAAAGACAGATTCTACGAGACACTGATGCTCGCTACCTCCCAAATAACCGACAGTGACTATATAGTTATTGCAGGCGACCTAAATGGTCACGTTGGACAACATTGTGACGGCTATGACGGAATCCATGGAGGCTATGGGTTCGGTACTAGAAATGAGGAAGGCTCCAGAATCCTGGAATTCTGCGACGCAAATAACTTAACTATCTGTAACACTAACTTCAAAAAACGAGACAATCACTTGATCACCTATAGATCGGGGGAACACACAAGCCAGGTAGATTATATCCTTACCAGAAGACGTGACAGAGTGTCTGTTGTTAACACTAAATCCCACCCCCATGAAGAATTCACCTCCCAACATAGACTGATAATTAGCGACCTCATAGTCAGGACGAGACGTACTAGACAGCGGAAGAGGACTATCCTCAGGAGAAAAATATGGAAGCTAAAGGACCCCATAGCCAGAAATAAATTTCAAAGCATATTACTTGACGCTTTCGACAGTAAGGAAGAGCAATTAGAGTCGTATAATATAGAGGAACAGTGGGAATTCCTGAGAGCAAACCTGCTGACGGCGGCAGACGAAATCTGTGGCTGGAGCAGGCCTGTAGGTAGGAGGAGAGTAACATGGTGGTGGAACAGTAAGGTGGAGGAGTCAATTAAGGCCAAAAAGCAGGCTTGGAAAGTATGGCGGGATGGGGGAAGTAGAGAAGACTATCAAGTGGCCAGGAGGGAAGCTAGGAGACAAGTGTACTTCTTAAGAAGGGAAGCAGAGGAAAGAAAGTTCAAGCATGTTCTACAACGTGAGGACCAAAAACGTGAGGTGTTCAGGATTGCCAGGCAATGTGTCAAGGAAAACCGTGATATTGTCGGGGAGAAGTGTGTACTTAACGATGATGGCATACTTGCCATCACCGACGTTGATAAGAAGGTAGCTTGGAAGTGTCACTACGAAAGGCTTCTAAATGAGGAGAACAAATGGGAGAAAGACAGTCTCCCCCAGATCGATCCAATAGAGGGACCAGCAGTGTTAGTTGAAGGTAGTATAATAAGTAAGGCAATCAAAGATATGAAGACGGGTAAGGCGGCTGGGCCTTCGGAAATAGTTGCTGAGATGTTGAAGGCATCTGGTTCGGTGGGACACACCATGGTCACCCGGATAGTTAACCAAGTCGTACAGAATGGGGTTGTTCCGAAGGAATGGCGTAGCAGCATCATCGTTAACTGCTATAAGGGAAAAGGAGATGCCCTAGATAGGAGTAACTATAGAGGCATTAAATTAATCGACCAGGTCATGAAGGTCACGGAAAAAGTAATAGCGCAACTAATCAGAGAGAGAATTGATCTAGATGAAATGCAGTTCGGGTTTGTGTCAGGCAAAAGTACCACAGACGCTCTTTTCATTGTACGACAACTACAGGAGAAGTACCTAGCTAAAAGTAAACCCCTATACTTAGCTTTCGTCGACTTGGAGAAAGCCTTCGACAGAGTCCCCCGTTCCATTATCTGGTGGTCTCTTAGAAAACTAGGTGTTGACGAATGGCTTGTGAGAGCTATACAAGCCATGTATAAAGAAACAGTCAGTAAGGTTAGAATTAACAACGAATATAGTGAAGAGTTTAGCGTAAAAGTTGGTGTCCATCAGGGCTCTGTTCTTAGCCCCCTACTATTTATTATTGCCCTTCAGGCTATAACAGAGGAGTTCAAGACCGGCTGCCCATGGGAACTCCTATACGCAGATGATCTAACGCTCATAGCTGAATCAATGACCGAACTAGAGAAGAAATTCCAAACATGGAAGCACGGCCTAGAATCAAAAGGCCTTAAAATTAACCTGGCTAAGACTAAAGTTCTAGTTTGTAGGAAAGAAAATAAGGCGGCGGTCCCATCTGGGAAATGGCCATGCTCCGTTATCTGGGTGACAAAATCAGCAGTGGGGGAGGGTGCTCTGAAAGTACAGTAGCTAGAGTCAGAACTGGATGGAAAAAGTTCAGAGAGCTTATACCACTATTAGCCGCTAGAGGGTTCTCCCTAAAAATGAAAGGCAGGTTATACGATGCCTGCATACGAACAGCAATGCTGCATGGCAGTGAGACCTGGCCATTGTGTGCAGAGGATATACGCAGACTAGAGAGGAACGAAGCTTGCATGCTCCGCTGGATGTGCAATAGTAATATACGTGAACGGCAAAGCATAAACGAACTAAGGAAAAAATTAGAAATAAGAGGGATCAGATGTTGTTTACTCGACATAAGGCTACGTTGGTATGGTCACGTGATGCGCATGAAAGACGACAGCTGTATAACAAAGTGCAGGGCAATAAAGATAGACGGTAGCCACGGAGTAGGCAGACCCAGAAAAACATGGGACGAGCTGATAAATTCCGACCTCACACGCTTACACCTCTCCAAGACAATGTCACTGGACCGAGACCTTTGGCGGTACTCAGTAATAGAGAAGACCCGCCTTACCTAAATACAAAGTAAAAACCTACTACAGTCAGTAGGCATCTCTATCAAAACACACCCCCGTCCCACCACCTCCACCCCACCCACACCGCCCCTTTCAATGTAAAGTTATGTTGGTCCCACAACATCCAGGCCGAAACAAATGAGATCGTGTAGGTGTCACAACAAAAAACACACAGTCCACGCTATAAATGTGGCCGTGTAGGCAACACGGTAAAAACCTCCCAGCCCCACACTGTAAATGTGGTTGGTGTTAGGAAGGGCATCCAGCTGTAGAAAACCCGCCAGACAGTCCACGCTGTAATGTGGCCGTGTAGGCAACACGGTAAAAACCTCCCAGCCCCACACTGTAAATGTGGTTGGTGTTAGGAAGGGCATCCAACTGTAGAAAACCCGCCAGACAGTCCTATGCGAGCAAGACAACCACTCTTGCCTCAAGTGGGAAAACCCCCGTCCAAACCCATGCAAGCATGGAACACGGACGCTAAACCTGATGATGATGATGATGATGATGATACATATTTGTCTGTTGGGCGCACAAGCAGAAGGACATGTTTTTCCTGCCAGCGGCTTTTCACAAAATCGAATTTCATCTGAGGATACCGTTCTCATAATAACAACAAATGCATGAATTACATCTTGATTGCATGGGAGAACTGTTGAAAAAATTATAATGAATAAACGATTTATATAATATCAGCATCTTTCTTAATGTTATTATATACATATATATAAATAAATATATATATATATATATATATATGCAGACGGTTGGTGCAGTGCCCCTTACTGCTGCATTAGTGCGGCAGAAACTCGAGTCCGGGAACCATTATAGGCACCCGTTTCACGTGTGTTGTGTTGAAGCAAATAACTATGTCTATACTCTGGGAATGTATCTTACATTGCCCATGGAGTACGCTGAGAGACAACTGGTACTGGCATTGATAAATATGCTGTGTCCGTCAACTCATTATTATCATTATTATATATATATATATATATATATATATATATATATACTAGCTGCAGGACCCGATATTGCACGGGTGGTAGGAAACGTGAAATAGCAACACGCATATGCAAAGATTGAGGAATGTAGCTGTGTACCTTTTGAATTCCCTTATTCTCAGGGAATTATTGTTCATCTACTGGAAACGTAGAACACCAGCAGGCTTGAATCGTGAAACATCTGCATGCATGTGCAAAATCTGAAGAAAATTCAGCTGGATACTAAATCTTAGAGTATGATTTTTCTTCCGTTTGGAGAAAATCGGTTAGGTACATTTCGAGTTTTATAGATTCGCCCCGTCATCCGGACAGACATCATCGGTTATGTCTATTGCACCTGCATGCATACTGTACAGAGTAAAGCCTGCAATGCTTGAGTAAGACATGTCATGCAACCGCACATCATGTTGGGCCTTCCCCACAGGAGACCATAGCCTCTTTGTAAAACTACCCAATCTGATATAGACCGAACTGTTATATTGAAAATGAAAATGGCATGTAATGCCCAATGCTAATTCGTAAATTTCCTTGAAACCATTAATGGAATTGGAAATTCTTTTTGTCCACAGCAATGCGAGAGGACTAACTAATGTGTGCTGCAAATTTCGAGGAAATCGGCTGGATTATCTTTAAGTTACGCCTCAAAAAAGCCTAAAAAAAGCCTTTAAAATACGGTTTTTCGACTAATGCGGGCTAGAGGGTAGAAAAAGTTAAACATTTTCTAGGCCATTGCACCTCAAGAAATAAAAGTAACGCATGTGTAAAGTTTGAAAAAAATCGGTCAGGTACTTCTTGAGTTTTAGGGATTTACACAGACAAACACACAAACAGACAGACAGACGGACATCCTCTGTTTTATATATATATATTATAGTAGAATAATCGAGTATCGAAAAATCGGCGCACGAGTTCACGATAAACAAAATTCGATATGAGCGGCAGAGGGCTCCATAATTTAGATAAATCAGAGCTATAACTATCGTTAAAATACCGTCACACATAGAACAAGTCTATAATCAACCGTACGATCGAAAAGTTGCGATCTGGAAGATTCGGGACACTCAGATAAAAAATCAATAAATCAATAAATCAAATGAATGTAAAAAGCATACCCGGACCCGCTAGAAAGATGTTAAATCTAGCTTCTTGGGTTTCTGTAAATCCTTAAACTGTTCTCTATCAGCTCACATAAAAATATATAAGACTTCTAGATACCAGCGGACAGGAAATTTACTTCCTCAACGAGCTTTGTCCAAACGAATGAAAAGGCATAACCCAGGCTAAATACGCACATGGAATTCGGCAAGGGAGATAACCTCTATATCCGCGAAAAATATTCGGGAAAATGTGGAAATACACATACCGAATAAGAGTGCTCAATAGACATATTAAAATAAACAGGAGCTATTCATCATTTAATAGAATCGACAAAAAATGAACAATAAAATTAACTGGTCAATAGCTGAGTCTAGAGCTAAATATAGTAGAATAATCGAGTATCGAAAAATCGGCGCACGAGTTCACGATAAACATATATATATATACCTCTCATTTATATATAAATATATATATATTAAATTAATAAACATTAGAGTTATCTTTTCCTTTAATAAAAGCTTGTTTACATTTCACCTATACGAGACATTCAAACTTTACATAAATGTTTAAATTTAAATTTATAACCTTATACAATAATAGATTATACATAATTGTTTCTACTTTAGGCACAAGGCCAGCAATTACCCAGTGCATTACTGGTACTTTATCTTCTCTATAAAAATATAATTATTTTCACATTCTTAAGCTATATATAGAAAATGCATATATATCTTCGCCTTGCATATCCTACCCGTTTTCAAAGTAAACAAAATCTATATTCACGCATAATACTATATTCACGCATACTAAATAAATTTTTTAATAACGTTATCCAATAATATCTTATACTACAATACACTATATTTATAACTGCACTCATCATAATATTGAAATGCACCCGCAAAATACATAGAATAGTATATATAAATACAGGGTATCTTTCACATATTAAATTAATAGTTCTCATTTTAATACATTAATTTATAGTTCTCATCTTAATATTATAAATACTTCCACATTATAAAATTAAATAAATAAAAATAAATATAATTATTTCATTCTTTCTATACCCATGTAAATAAGTTTGGATGTATATAAGCATATTTCTATAAATATTCTGAAAGTAACTTTAAATATTTTTTTCTTCAATTTTAATAGCAAACCTCAAACATCAACATCAATGGATATTGCAAACTGGAAAGAGATAAGAATGACAGGTGTAAAATTGGTCAGCTGGAATTTGCAGACGACATGGGGTTACTTAACTAAACAGAAGGTGATCCCTGAATTGCACTTGATAGGTTTGATGCCGAGTGCGGCAGTGCCATGGCTGGAATGAAAATCAGTGCTGCGAAAATTGAGACACTTGTCTTCTCAAGGAATCCTACGCAGTGCACTCTACATGTGGAGTTCCATTGAAGCAGGTGGAGAAGTTCAGGTATCTTGGGGCAAGATTTGCATTGAATGGTTTTGTTTTAGTACCATTTATTCAAACACAAATACTGAGGCATTCAGGGCAACAAAATCCCATACTCCTGCAGAACCTTCCACAACAGGTCCCTAGGAATGCGGTCACATGCCTTTTCAAGGTATAAAAGAGAAGAAGATACCTCTTGGCAATACACTTCTATATTCTATATTCTTTATATATATATATACAGTGGGTCCTCGATATACGGTAGTTCTTTATCCGGTAAATTCTCAGATACGATTTGGGGTAATTACTACCATCAATTCTATTTACGTAAAAAAAATTCACAGAAACGGTTTTGGGTAATTACTACCATCAATTCTATTTACGGTAAAAAAAAATTCACAGATACGGTTTTGGGTAATTACTACCATCAATTCTATTTACGTAAAAAAAATTCACAGATACGGTTTTGGGTAATTACTACCATCAATTCTATTTACGGTAAAAAAAAATTAACAGATACGGTTTTGGGTAATTACTACCATCAATTCTATTTACGGTAAAAAAAATTCACAGATACGGTTTTTGATCGTGTTTTGTTTATATTGTACCGTAGCGCCACCTGTAGTAAGCAATAAATTCCCCCTTGAATTCGTGGAAACTGACTGCTATTCGAATTCTAGGAAAATTGTGTTAGTACTGCTATCGTACTAACTGAACTTACCGAGAAGCTGGCCAATCACAAGCGAGTTCAGATATTGATCGATGACGTCATAACCCTTAGCTGATTACTTCAGTTCGGCAAATTAGCGTGTCCTCTCGGTGAGAGAATTTTTGCCAAACTGAAGTGATCAGTTAAAAGTTATGACGTTATTCAAAGTAAGAGAAAACCCGACGGCGTGTTTTTGAAGCATAATTATCACGGCATATCTTATAACCCCATATCTCATGGCCCCAAAATGCCCTGTGAATATTGGTGATGCAGATGGAAAGGCCAAACGCATGAGGAAGAGCCTGACTTTGGAGATAAAGCTGGACATTTTGAAAAGGAAGGAACAGGGGCAAGGTACGTCCGCCACAAGCCGTAACTTAGGTCTAGCCCAGTCTACAGTCTGGACTGTTTTAAAAAATAGTGAGGCTGTCAAAAAAAGCTGGGGAGAATACTACGAGTCTACAGAGTAAATTGTTGACCAAACATCATGAGCCGATTATGGATAGGATGGAAAGGTTGCTCAAAATTTGGATCGACGACCAAAATCGTCAAAATATGCCTCTGTCTTTAAATGTAATCAGTGAGAAAGCATTGTCCATTATTGACAGGCTCAAGACTGAAATGGGGGGGGGGGGGGGGCTTTGTATTCAAGGCAAGCAAAGGCTGGTTTGATAAGTTCAAACAATGTTCGAGTCTTCACAACATAAAAGTTACAGGTGAGGCTGCCAGTTCCGACAAAGAGAGTGCTGAAAAATTCAAGGCAGAGTTAGAGAAATGCATTGCAGAGAAGGGGTACAGAAAAAAGCAGGTTATTAATTATGATGAAACAGGATTTTATTGGAAAAAGATGACCAGTAATACCAGTAATTGACAAGGAGGAGAAAAGTGCGAAGGGTTTCAAAGTCTCAAAGGACCGCGTTACTCTGTTACTTGGAAGGAATGCAGAAGGAGATTTAAAGCTAAGGCCACTCATTATCTATCATTCTGAAACTCCAAGAGCACTCAAGGGGTTACTTAAGCAATACCTACCAGTGATATGGAAGTCTAATAAGAAGGCATGGCTGATCACTTCAATTCACCAGGATTTTTCACCTCATATCTGTCACCAACCCTTCAGGAATATGCATTAGCTAACAACATTGCCAACCGTTTTCTGCTATCAGTGGACAACGCCCCCAGCCACCCACGGGCAATGGAAGACTGGTCAGAAAATATTGAGGTTTTGTTTCTCCCCCTCCCCCGCCAAACACCGCACCTCTCATTCAGCCGATGGATCAAACAGTCATCAAAACATTTAAGGCATACTACCAGCGGAGAACCATGCAGCAGCTGATAAAGGTTACAGATGGGCCTGACAAGCCCACGATCAGGGAATGGTGGAAATTGTACAACATCAAGCATGGCTTAGACAACATCAAGGCATCTTGGGAAGAAGTGAAGCAGTCTACCATGAACTTGGCCTGGAAGAAATTATGGCCAGCATGTGTGAATGACTTCCAAGGCTTTGCTGAGGACATTGGTGCGATAAAAAAAGATATTGTAAATCTCTGCCATAGAACTGGCTTCGATGGTGTTAATGATGATGATATGCAAGACTTTATGGAAAGCCACGCTGAACCACTTTCCAATGAGGAACTCATAGAACTAGACAAGGCGATACAGGAGACAGAAAAGGAAGAAGAGGAGGACGAAGAACCTGTGCATGGCTTGGACATAAAAACTCTAAGAGAATGTCTCGGGAGTATCGAAACAATCTTAGAAACCCTGAAGGAACGTGACCCCCCAACCCTGCTAGGAGCAGCAAAGTGGCTCAAGATGTCGAGAAAAGCGTCAAGATTTACCAAGAAATGTATGAAACCAAAAGAAACACCGCCAAACAGTCCTCCATCTACTCTTTCTTCAAGCCAGTCACACCTGCCAACCGTGCTACATCTGGCCCTTCAACATCCACTGCAGTCAACGAGTTTGTTGGTTTTGAGCCTCCTACATCACCTTCATCCTCCCCTGCCAACTCAGCCCAAGATGAGTAAGGGCTGAAACCCATACTGTCCCTTAGCCTCGGGAGGGACAAATGAAGTGGCACATCACCTGATGCACTACGCGGCATGTGTAAGGTACAGTAAATTAAAAAAAAAACATTATTTCTTTTCTGTAGGGATGACTTTTTCGATGTGCTGGAACGCATCCCTATCTATTTCATGTTTCAATGAGTTCTTTATACGGTAATTCGATATACGGTAAGGGTTTCAGGAACGCATATATACCGTATATCGAGGACTGACTGTATATATATATATATATATTTATAGGAATAACCAAGGAGTGCTTAGAAATACATTGTTTTATTAGCTAACAGTGTTTCATCCATACACCATGACAGGAATCATCAGAGCCTATAAACATGAGTATATCAGTAGTTGCATGCTCCATCGAGCTGCGTCACCAATATATCTGCATGTCTGGGCATATTGATATATTTGTCAACGAAATATATATATATAGTTATGTAATAAACAACATAAGATAATTATTTCATTTACCAGTGGTTTCTTGAAAGCAACCAAAATTGCTTTCCTTCATCAGAATGAAAAAATCCTGGTGTCTTTATTGACAGTGGATTTGAAAAACAAAAATATAACAGATATGAAAGTGAGGCTGGAGGAAGAAAAAAAAAGGGGGGGGGGAATAATAAATAAGAATATATAACACACACGTACACACACACACATGTACACACACATGCACACACGCACGCACACTCACATATACATTATATATATCATCATCATTCATCATCATCATTTCATTTTACGTCCACTTTTCCCTGCTTGCAAGAGTGGGACGGAAACTGATTCTGGCTTGATTTCTACAGCTGGATGCCCTTCCTAACACCAACCTCATTTACAGTGAGTGCTGGGTGCTTTTTTGCCGTGGCACCTCCACGACCACTTTGCAGTGGAATGATAGGGACCGCAGTCCCTATCATCTCATTTCTACAGCTGAGTAAACTGGAGCAATGTGAAATAAAGTGTCTTGCTCAAGGAAACAACACATCACCCGGTCTGAGAATTGAACTCACAACCTTTCGATTGCAAGGCCAATGCTCTAACCACTAAGCCATGTGCCTCCATTAAGATAGACTAAATATTGATTTCATTCAAGCTCTGCCATTCATAATAAATTAATATTATTTTTGATCGAATCACATCCATATTTAGAATAAGCTATTTCGCATGAAATATAAGATTATTGAAAAATAGTCATGTAATATATATATATATATATATATATATATATATATATATATATATATATATATATATATATATATATATATATTACATGACTATTTTTCAATAATCTTATATTTCATGCGAAATAGCTTATTCTAAATATGGATGTGATTCGATCAAAAATAATATTAATTTATTATGAATGGCAGAGCTTGAATGAAATCAATATTTAGTTAATGGCATGATTTTGTCCGTCTTCTCTTACATATCACTAGTACGCATGATCAACCGAATATTAATGTCATTATACCTCTGTAGTTGTTTTGAATTGAATCATACTGACTCCAGTCAGATAGAATTTATCCTCATCAGAGGACGTGACAGGAGGACGGTCGTAAACACAAAAGCCTTCCCTAGTGAGGCATGTCCATCCCAACATAGCTTAGTTGTCAGCGACATCACGGTCAGAACTAGACGAACCTGGAAACAGAGGCCAACCTGGAGAAGAAAGATCTGGAAGCTGAAAGACCCCTCAACCAGTAACAGATTTAAAGATATTTTACTCAACGCCTACGACAGTAAAGAAGAACAGATAGAGACATTCAATGTAGAAGAGAACTGGGAGTTCCTAAAAAATAATTTACTAGAGGCGACGGATGAGGTCTGTGGCTGGAGTAAGACCTCAAGCAGGAGGAGAGTGACTTGGTGGTGGAACAATAAGGTAGATGAAGCAGTTAAGGCCAAGAGACAGGCATGGAAAGAATGGAAGAACGGGGGGAGCAGGGTACATTACATAGAGACCAAGAGGGAAGCTAGGCGACAAGTATACTTAGCTAGGAGGGAAGCAGAGGATAGAAAATTCAAGCATGTTTTGCAACGTGAAGACCAGAAACAGGAGGTGTTCAAGATTGCGAGGCAGTGTGTCAGAGATAGTTGTGATGTCATTGGAGAGAAGTGTATCCGGAATGATAAAGGTGAGCTTGCCCTCACAAGTGCTGAGAAGAAAGATGCATGGAAGAGTCATTATGATAGATTACTAAATGAGGAGAATGCATGGGAAGAAGAGACCCTACCACAAGTAGACCCTATAGAGGGGCCAGTAGTACAAGTCAGCAGCAACGTAGTAAGTAAGGCAATCAAAGATATGAAGATGGGGAAGGCAACCAGTCCATCGGGTATAGCTGCCGAGATGCTGAAGGCATCTGGGTCTGTAGGTCACACTATAACCACACGTATTGTTAACCAGGCAATACTAGAAGGTGTCATACCAAAAGATTGGTGCAGTAGCATCATTGTCAACTGCTACAAAGGTAAAGGTGATGCACTAGATAGAGGAAACTATAGAGGTATAAAGTTGATGGACCAGGTCATGAAAATGACAGAAAGAGTTATAGCACAGTTGATTAGGGACCGGGTGAAAATAGACGAGATGCAATTTGGGTTTGTACCAGGAAGAGGCACCACTGATGCCCTCTTCCTTGTGAGGCAGTTACAGGAAAAGTACCTAGCTAAAAGTAAGCCACTCTACCTGGCATTTGTCGACCTTGAGAAAGCCTTTGACAGAGTTCCACGTGCTGTAATCTGGTGGGCTCTTAGAAAAATAGGAGTAGATGAATGGCTTGTGAAAGCGGTACAAGCTATGTATAGGGGAGCAGTCAGCAAAGTTAGGATTAGCAATGAGTATAGCGAGGAATTTAGCGTACAGGTTGGGGTCAACCAGGGCTCTGTTCTTAGCCCCCTCCTGTTCATCATAGTCCTGCAGGCAATAACGGAGGAGTTTAAGACCGGATGCCCATGGGAACTCCTGTATGCTGATGACCTCGCACTTATAGCTGAATCTATGGTAGAACTAGAGAATAAATTCCAAACTTGGAAGCAGGGACTAGAAAGAAAGGGTCTCAAAGTCAACATGACAAAGACTAAGGTCCTTGTAAGTAGACGAGAAAACAGAACCCAGATCCCCTCAGGGAAATGGCCTTGCTCAGTATGTAGCAAAGGTGTAGGTAGGAACTCCATTCTCTGCCCCAAATGCAAACAATGGGTACACAAGAGATGTAGCGGGATCTCAGGAAGCTTAATTAAGAATGTAGGCTTCACATGCAGCAGCTGTGCTGGGACAGCAAGCAGCAAACAGCCACAGGAAACAAGCACCACCAATCTCTGGGAGGGCTCTGTAGAAACAGTAGACAGCTTCTGCTACCTAGGTGACCGAATTAGCAGCCGAGGTGGGTGTTCAGAAAGTACAATAACTAGGGTAAGAACGGGATGGAAGAAGTTTAGGGAACTACTACCACTGCTAGCTGCAAAAGGCTTCTCCCTCAGAATGAAAGGCAGACTGTATGATGCGTGTATCCGAACAGCTATGTTGCATGGTAGTGAGACCTGGGCGCTGAAGGTGGAAGACTTACGTGGATTAGAGAGAAACGAAGCCTGCATGCTCCGATGGATGTGTAACAGTAATATACGTGAATGACAAAGCATAAATGAATTGAGAGAGAGACTGAGCATAAGAGGAATCAAATGCTGTGTGCAGGAGAGGCGGTTGCGCTGGTATGGACATGTGATGCGTATGAAGGATGACAGCTGCATAAAAAGGTGCAGAGCACTAGAAGTCGATCGAAACCGCGGAGTGGGGAGACCCAAGATGACCTGGGATGAGGTGATAAAAGCCGACCATACCCAATTACACCTCTCAAAGGCAATGACACACAACCGTGACCTCTGGCGTCACGCAGTAATACAGAGTACCCGACCTCCCATGGGTACAAGCTGAAGCATATAGACAATATGCCCCCACACTCCCCACCGCAAGGTGGTCGTGGAGGTGCCACGGCAAAAAAGCACCCAGCCCACACTGTAAAGTGGACGTGTAGGCGCCACGAAAAAGCACCCAGCACTCACTGTAAATGAGGTTGGTGTTAGGAAGGGCATCCAGCTGTAGAAATCAAGCCAAATCAGTTCCTGTATGAGCAAGGCATGGTCAGCCGACCAGACTGCCCACAACAGGACAACCCGTCTAACCCATGCTAGCATGGAAGAACGGACGTAAAACGGTGATGATGATGATGATGATGATCCTTAGAATATTTCATTTAGCATGAAACACAAAATTATATTTATCTTCTATAATATATACAGTATATTAGCAAATTCTGTCAACCCTTGTCTATCTATATATATAAAACTGTGGTTGTCTGTCTGTCTATCGATTTTTGGCACACATCTCCTCTTAGAATCTCTCACGGAATTGCACCGAAATTGCTATACTTGTACATTGAGCCCTAGCGAAGACATCGGAAAAAAAATATTTCAAATTGACCCACCCTATGTGACGAAATCGAATATAATGTATCGATTTTTGAGCGTAAGTTATCAGTTATTTCCCTTTGTTCTGTTTACATTGAGCGTCTTACGTAAAAAATTACGCTGGCTTTCTCAGCGTTTAAAATGACATTAACACAATACACGAACAGTTGTCGAGCCAGCAAAATATTGACCTGCAAAATTCATCAGTTCGAACACTAAGCTTCCGTTTTGCTTCATTTCCATTTAAAAGCATTTTAAAACAATATTTTTACTTGAAAACAAGTCTATTTAAAGACTACGTAAAACAAGCAAATATTTCGTCGTTAGGCGTGCAGACAGACAGTCGTGCAGACAGACAGTCGTGCAGAGAGGTGATATACGCGTGCAGACAGATAGTCGTGCAGAGAGGTGATATAGGCGTGCAGACAGACAGTCGTGCAGAGAGGTGATATAGGCGTGCAGACAGACAGTCGTGCAGAGAGGTGATATAGGCGTGCAGACAGACAGTCGTGCAGAGAGGTGATATAGGCGTGCAGACAGACATAACTGATAATTTGGTTACGCTAATGTTTTTCTCTGCGTTGCAGTGTTTACATTTTCGATCTTTGTTAATAAATAACCAGTGCAGTTTCTATCCCCAGCATCCTCTTTTGTTATAACATTCGGGTTATCGTTATGTTTTCTTAACTTCATAAGGCATATTGTTGGTTGAGGGAATATTAATCAAAAACACCACATGCAAGTCTGCACAGTAGACACTACAGTTTTTAAGCCAAGAAAGAAACTTAACATTGTAACTTTAACACAGCTACTGAGCGACCCCGAGCAACGCCGGGCTTTACTGCTAGTATAATATAAATATATATAGACCACACAGATATACTTCATGTTTTGAGTAAATAATTGTAATTAATAAAATGAATGAAAGGAAAAATGTAATAAAATACGTAAATTCGAAATATAGAAGTCATTTACAGAAGAAATTTAAATTTGATAATTTTTAGGTTGTAAAACAAATAGAACTATGTTAGTGGAGTGGGTGTTCTCTAGCATAGCTGAAATATACTACACAGACTAGAGTGTAGGATCTGCTGCTCACTCCCTTGTTTTCCTTAAATTTCGCTCTCTTTTCCTGTTTTTTTTATCGCAAGCATTATAGAATTCAGTTGAAATTTGTTAAATGTATTTACAGATAAAAACGAAGTAAAGCAGCTTTGAATTAAATTTTATAAAACAATATTTTACTTTGTTTCAAGGTCTATGTAGCAAACATACCTCTTGCTATGAATCAAACATACACCTCTTGGCAGTACTCACTCGATTTCTCAAAGATCTGTTGCAGTGTGAATAAATTATTGGTTGTGCTGCATCTGGGGCAAAAACCACACTGTTCATCAGCTAACTTAGACTTGATATTGTCCCTAGATCTCTTTTGCAGATACTTAGCACACACGAGTCAGCCAAAGTCTATTTAAGCTTTTAACATCTCAGGCCGAATTTCGTCCTCACCTGCTATCTTACGACATTTGAGCTCTTTTGCAGCCTCTGAGAGATTAGTCATCTCTCCCAGATGCACCTCGTGTACATCAGAAGATGCTGTTGTGACTGGGTTCAAGACATCAGCTAAGTATTCTCTCCACTTTGCGAAGATGCATCTTTCTGAAGAGAAGAGAACCCCAGTCACTTTGCTGACAGCAAGTGTGGAGGAGGACTTCTTATTACGAAGTCGACAGATATCTGCCAGAACATTTTATTTGCTGATCTGAAGTAATATTCCAACTTAACCACAAAGTCCTCTCATGTCTTAACTTTGGATGCTTTTACTGTCTCTGCTGTGACTTTTTGTACCTGCTTGTATCGCAAATGAAAGAAGGACTTATTTCTAAGCCAAACTTTGTAGACATCGTTCTTTGATCTCTTGATTGTACCAAGGGGTCCTCCTGCCACCTGGCACCACACCAAGCTGTATTAAGCAGCATTTAACAGCTGAAGCAAAAACTGCTGATTTAAACAGTCTAACACTGTTTCAACATCATCAGTTTGCTCAGGGAATTTTCTGAATTTGAATGCAATTGTATCTGTATACCTTTTCTTGACTTCCTTATCCGCCTAAGCTTCCCACTTTATCCTGTAGGTCGACCTGGACCTGTCAGTTTTGTGGGCTTCCTTGGATCTAGGTAATCTCAACATGAACATCCTGCACTGAAATGACAATAACAAAATCAGTTATTGATCTTTGTCCCCAATTCCCCAAACACCATGTATATTTATGGATGTCTTTGTGCTGGAAGAAGGTGTTCATAATAGAGAGCCCATTACTAGAACAGAAATCTTATATGGCTTCTTCATTTATATTTAGATTGGGATTGTCATTCATACCAATCACTCCTTTCCATGTCTTGTGGGCAATTGTCAACGTGTGCATTAAAGTCTCTCATTAGGACATCAAACTTAGTCATAACTTCATCTAACCCTGCAGTGCCTTCCTCCAGTAAGGAGGGGATTGTAAGTATCCCCACTCCCACCTGTGCAGTCATCTCTGGCGCCACACCTGAATGTGGAGTTACTGGTACCTGTAAGTATAGTTGCTGAAATAAGAACAGGCTGGAAAAATTTCAGAGAACTAATATCCCTGGTGACATCAAAGGACTGACTGAATGAAACCTTCCTCCAACCCATACAAACATGGAAAAGTAGAGGTAAAAAGATGATAGTGATGTTTTACAACATATATAATGTTTCATAATCTAATGGTGTAGCTATAGTTCAATACATATCATCATCATCATCATCATTTCATTTTACGTCCGCTTTTCCCTGCTTGCAAGGGTGGGACAGGAACTGATTCTGGCTTGATTTCTACATCTGGATGCCCTTCCTAACACCAACCTCATTTACAGTGAGTGCTGGGTGCTTTTTTGCCGTGGCACCTCAACGACCACTTTGTAGTGGAATGATATGGACTGGAGCAATGTGAAATAAAGTGTCTTGCTCAAGGAAACAACACGCACCTCGTCTGAGAATTGAACTCACAACCTTTCGATTGCAAGGCCAATGCTCTAACCACTAAGCCATGTGCCTCCATCTATATATATAATATTACACATCTGATGGTGGTGTAGTTTAATACGTGATTTTTTTTCATTGTTTCAGAATCTCAGCTGACAATGGCATTATAGGCTTATTTACATTAGATACATCATCAATATTTTTTATTTTTTAAAGACTAAAGGAAGACATTATACAGAACAGATATAAAAAAAAGAATGAAAAAAGAATTATGGAAAACAAATTATGGGATAAACAGGTTGAGATTAAGACAGAGCCTGAAAGCAATGATTTTTCGAGTGAAGTATTTATAGCGAAGATACTGGGTTGTATGAAGGTAACAAGGAGACATGGTTTGTGTGTATAATATTTAATTAACAATCATGGAACAGTATAGTTGACATGTCAACGTAATAGATGAAAGAATGAAGCAAAGTTAGTAGTTACCGTTTTGATTGCCAGGCAAACGCGAGACGCCTGGCGAAGGCCAGGCGCCGGAAGGGCAAATGAGAGAGGAAGAGAGCCGAAGGCTATTCGTTTTATAGGGCTCTGCCGGAAGTTACAGAAAGGGTTCTACTTCCCGTCTAGATGTTGTTAATCTATTGTGGTTGTGAGTCACAACAAGGGAGACAACCGCTACATAACCTCCCGCCAGAATTTTAGAATATAAAAATCGCATGAAATATGTAGCAAGTTGGCGAGAATGTTGTAACAGGCATGAAAATTACGACAAAAGAATGTTTGCAAAAATCAATGATAGATATCAAGGTAGCCAACCGCTCTTGGCTAGAGAACGACTGGACATCTATCTATCCATCACCCAAAGATACAATGTAATAAAGTAAGAGAAGAGCTCAAAGTTCAAATGTACAAAATATAGTTCACAGGTGTGCAATCACATGACAGCAGGAAAGAAAGTGTGTTCCAGAGAATGAATGCAGGTGGTTTCTGTTCTGTGGTATATCGTGAAATTTCCAACCTCCGAATGGATTTTCTCACAGGAAGAGTGCTGCAAAAATAAATTCTCTGGCTTGTTCTGCTGGTTTTGGTTGTTGTTGAAGCTGTGTTGCTGTTAATGTTGTTGTCTCGCGGAGTGAGCGTATTCGGTGTTTAAATTCCCAGTAAAAAAATTTTTTCAGAAAAAATGAGTTGCGCAAAGTGCTAGAAACAACAGCCGAAGTTGATGGTCGATGTTGAGAATGCGTTGACCTGGAAGGGTCAAGAGGCCAGCGACCAAAGAAATAAGCATTCTGAATAAATGCGCAGTTTTCAACGGCAAATTTACGTGGTCAATTTTTAAACCGGCAAATAGGAGAATATAGCTTAAGGCTGAAGAATCCTTGGCGAGAAACGTTATCTCTGGCGTGCGGCTATCTCTGTGAGTCGAGATATCTCTGTGAGTCGAGAATTTGTGCTGCCCACACGTGCCAACACAAGGTTAAGCTAGGTTGAAAAAATAATATTTCTCACGCGCGAGAAAATGATAGTACAAGTGTGAAAGTGACAATGATGAAAAAGAAAGGCTTCACTTAGCATAATTATTGGTGTGAACTTTGGAAAAAAAAAACTTGAACGATGAAGAAAACGATGAAAAAAAAAAAGGCAATGGTTCATCGAAAATAAATGTTCCTGTTGAAATGTTTTTTAAAGAATATCAAATTTCTTTTTTTTTTTGTTTTGAAAGTGTTCGTTGTAAGAAACGAGAAACATATATATATATCGTGAAATGCGACAGTTAGTTGATGCGTGAGAGAAAAGGTCTGTCTGTGCGAAAATTTCACATGTGCGTGGTGTGTTCGTTTCTTTTACTGAGTATTTTCATAGTTTGTCAATAAATTTGCTGTGTATTCGTAATGCTACTCACACAACACCAGATTCCGCCATTTTTTTCTTTTTTTGGGGTGACCACTTATAGCGATGAACGGCTGCGTGTTCGTATCACGTCAGGGTTACCAATATAGCATAGATACTGGGTTGTATGAAGGTAACAAGGAGACATGGTTTGTGTATAATATTTAATTAACAATCATGGATATATATAGAACAGTATAGTTGACATGTCAAAGTAATAGGTGAAAGAATGAAGCAAAGGGCAAATGAGAGAGGAAGAGAGCCGAAGGCTATTCGTTTTATAGGGTTCTGCCGGAAGTTACAGAAAGGGTTCTACTTCCCGTCTAGATGTTGTTAATCTATTGTGGTTGTGAGTCACAACAAGGGAGACAACCGCTACATATTGAAAGAGACAGGAAAGACATCATATCCTTGTGATATCTGTAATAAATCATTCCCTGAAAAATATCAACTAACTTCTCACAAACCTATTCATACAGGAGAGAAGCCATATCACCGTGATATCTGTGGTAAATCATTCTATCAGAAACAAAGCTTAACTCTACATAAATATATTCATACAGGAGAGAAACCATATCACTGTGATATTTGTGGTAAATCATTTCTTCAAGGAAGGGTCTTAATTAGACACAAGTGTATCCACACTGGAAAGAAGCCATATCAGTGTGAAATCTGTGGTAAATCATTTTATGGAAGAGGACACTTAACTATAACAAACGTGTTCTACAGGGAAGGAGCCTTATCACTGTGATATTTTTGATAAATCATTCCCTAATAGAAGTCAGTTAAATAGCCACCAAAGCATTCACACAGGGAAGAAGCCCTATCATTGTGTTATCTGTGGTAAATTTTTCTCTGTGGTAACACTTTCACTGATAGTAGTCCCTTAACAAATCACATGCGCACACATACGAGAGAGAAGCCACATCTGTGGTAAATCTTTCTCTCGAAGTGGTGACTTAACTTTACACATACGTACACATACTGGAGAGAAATCTTATCATTGTATAATTTGTGATAATAAATCATTCGCTACAAATGGATCTTTAACTTCTCACAAATGTGTTCATAAATTATCTTAACTACTCATATATGTATTGATATAGAAAATGACCATTTTATTTAAAAGAATATCTTCTATAACCATAAACGTATTCACACAGCAAAGAACATACCACAATGTGTGGTAACAACCTTTGAACACAATATTTTTATAACCACATTTATCTACATTACTGAAATAACTTATGATGCATTTAACAAAATTATTCTTTCACAATTATCCTCATCTTTTTACACCTGCTATTTCATGCTTGCATAGGTTGAATTAGGTCAGGATCAATATTTTGAGATCTGCTATCACAATTTCTGTCCAGTCTTCCTCTATTGCAGATTCTTATCATTAGGAACTTAACCAACAGTCATCTTCTGTATGCATCACATGTCCATACTAGTGCAGTCTTCACTTTTGCATGCTTCATTTTTATTCCTCCTCATATGTGCATCCTTCATTTCTCTCCAACTTTGGCATATCCACTGTATTTACTGTCCATGTTTGACTTCGAGGCAATAACCATATTTTATACTCAGGCATACAGTCAGCCTTCTGAGAAAAACCTTTTGTTGTAAACAGAGGTAGTAACTCCCTAAACGTTTTCAGCTTGTTCTTTTCTACATACCATGCTTTCAGAGCAACTGATTCCACTGCTAATTACCTAGATCAACTAGGTAGCAAAAGCTGTCAACCACTTCTATGGAACTTTCCCTGGATTCGAAACATTTTATTTTTCTGGAGTTGTTATTACTAATTACCCCTGTGCATCTTCGATTTGTGAGAGAAGTTGGGAGTTGTTAATGGTGAGAACACCATGCTTTGCTGTTCATGCACATTAGCATTGTATATCCACTGGATCATGCTTGCTTCATTTCTCTCCAGCTTTTCTCTGCATTTATGGACCATGTCTTAATGCCATGCAACATTGCACTTTACACAAAAGCCTTTCTTTCGCAGAAAAAAACTTCTTGTTCTCAATATTCTTACTCCAGCTACTATGCTCTTGGAGCACCCCCTTCTACTGCTAATCAGATCACCTAGGTAGCAGAAGCTATCAACCACTTCTATGGATCCTTCCGGGGATTGGAAAACCTTTATTTTATTGATTCTATTTTACCTTTTCTGTTAGTCTGCTTATGATCCCACTAAACCTCTTGTGTATCCAAGATTTATATGGTGTATATTACATATACACTTATTACCTAATCCTTTTCTACATATCGAGGTTATCTGCAACTGAGGTTGTCTCTAGGAGTTCCTCATAGAAGAGGTCCTTTTGTTCCTTACTTAGTGCTGCTTGTAGCGCTCATTCTATTGCCTATGACTATTCTGAGCTTGATAATTCTGTCACTTACTCTACCTTGATTACCTTATCTATCTACTTCTTATCTAGTAGAATGCCTACTCCTCTTACTTTGTTGTCATTTCCTACCCAGAAAAGCTTATATTTATGCTTTTTGACAGTGAGTAGTCATTATGAGGCACCCCTGCATCACACATTAAACACAGCACGCATCCATTTGTATCCTCTCAAGTAACTCAACAATTTTTCTGGATTAATGATTCAGAGTGCCTACATTGAGGGTGGCAGCCCTGAGATGTTACCTGACAGTGGTGATTCGGTCATCATTTAGTAATGTCTCTCTGTAACTGAAAGGAAATATGTGTGTGTGATTGCTTGATGAAGGTTGAGGGTTTTTTGCACATGGTTATATTGGCTACCCCACTATCATGCGTTGCACAAACATAAGTGATATTAGTCCTGTATATGCAGTTTGAGTGAATCTTATATTCTGTGCTGTCAGTTTTTGGCCAGGTTTTTCTGGCTGGATACCCTTCCTATCACCAACCACTTTACAGCATGGACTGGGTGTATTTCATCAATCCACAGGCACTAGAGAGGTTGTCTGGCTGAACTGAAAAGTCCTCTGAGTGTCTCAGTTTTTGCAGTACTGATTTTATTCTTGTCAATGCAGCACTCAGTTGCAAATATATCCAGTGGATGTCAGAGATCCCTTCCAATGAGTTAAGTAGTGCCAATTCCAGCCAACTGATCCTACACCCGCCAAGCTTGATATCACTTCCAACCTGGCTATGCATGTCAATCCTGTTTATGAAAATTATGAACAGGAGAGCTGACAGTAGACACCTTTGGCAAAATCCGATACCCACATTGAAAGGTTTTAACTAAGTACCATTTATTCGAACACAAATACTAGGGCATTCGTATAGGGACATCAGGACAAGAAGCTGTCCATCGATTCCATGTTCCTGCCATAACCTTCTACAATAAGTTCTGTGAAATGCAAGGAGAGTGTTCTATACTCTCTGTATGAGTTAAAAAGGATTTTATTTGCAGTTGTATAAATAACAGTACAAATTGCTCACAATTCTTTCAGAATAACATTACAAATATAATGTTGATAAACACAAATATAGACGCTTAAAAGAGAGAACAGAAAAAAGGGTGAAGCAAAAACAGGAACGAAAATGACCATCAATTCACCACCAATTGCGACAATCGGCAGCACATCATAAGGGTTCAATAGAACACTTTGAGGCAAGCCAACACGCTCATAACATTACCACGGATGATGGCGAGGCTAAGTCACTGAAACAACCAAGCACCCTCACGGGCATCACCTGATACCTCAGTAGGGTGAGCCGCCAGTGATGACAAGAACTTCAGCGGTCCAATTCCACCAAACGTCTCCAACACTACAGGCTGGAAAAAATAATTATTAGATAAATCCAGGTATTTCCGAATTTTATTCTTTTCTGCAGCGGAAGCAGAGATCCACCCCACAGCTTCTATGATGTGGGAGAGAGCAAAAGAGTCACTGACTGTAGTGTCCCAGATGAGACACCTACCTCTTACCCAGGGTCAAATGGTAAGGCCGTCTAGTATCTTCCCATCACTTCTGAATAATCCAGCCGGCTCCAGAACTGAGGGGATTTTTAACTGAGCCTAGGCACATTTAATGATCAGGCTTAGTTCGGTGTGACGCCGTTACAAACCATGTAGTCTTCGGGAGTTGAGGGACTTACCACAGCGGCATCTCAAACCCCCACAGATATCAGCTCCCACTCAAAGTGCAATGGAGATGTGAAGGTTGTCCTGACTGAGAAGACGACTAATGTTGGCCACAAGCAGGGCTTCAAACTAGTCCCCTGTGAACTTTGCGCTTGCAATATGCGAGTGACACCTAGAAAATTGGTTGCAGTGATTAAAGAGAGATTTAAAAGTTTCCCTCGAATGCAGAATTTCCCATACGCTGCTTCCGTCTATCCTCATCATTAACGGTAACTGAGAAACCCGGCTCTCTCCACTGAAATAAAGCTTCGTCCCTGGTGGAACTAGTTCTAGTTGGGAGGAGAGGATGTCACCCACTGAAGGGGAGCAAGCGATATTGATTTCACGTCCAACTTCGCTGTCATTTCGCTAGTGCGCATGATCAACCGGATATTGACTTCATTAGGCCACAGCCACAAAGTTACTGTAACGTAGTTATTGTTATCTACTATAACGAAAAGATTGTAGGACCGAGGGGAAAATAGAGAATACTGGTAATTATTCTCCATTCAACAATACGTTTAACCACCACTGATGTTCCATCAGTAGCTGTGATTTATGCGAGGTATTTCATCTTAAAATTGTTTTCTTTATTCAATCGTCTTTTCTCTAATGTATCAAGACAACAATTGTTTTTAAGTTTTGTCTATATATATATATATATATATATATATAAGTGAAAGTAAAAATCAACCAATCCAGTATTGGATGTTTTGTGTAAACAATGAAAGCGAAAAAAATCTTAAAATACGTAAAATATAATAGTGATTTACAGAAGAAATTTAAAGCAAATGGTTAAATTTTATTATAGGTCGAAAACAAAAACTGTAACTTAACAGTCATGACAAGAACTTCAGCGGTCCAACTCCACCAAACGTCTCCAATACCACAGGCTGGAAAAAATAATTATTAGATAAATCTAGGTATTTCCGAATTTTGTTCCGTTCGGCAACGGAAGCTGTGACCCCCACATTTACCGCGGCGTCTATGATGTTGGAGGGAGCAAAAGAGTCACTGACTATAGCGTCCTAGATGAGACACCTACATCTTACCCATGGACAAAGGGTAAGGCCGTCTGGTCACTTCCCATTACTTCTGGATAAACCAGCTGGTTCCAGAACTGAGGAGATACCCGAACCAGGGCCCGTTTGATCAGGTTAATCTCGGTGTGGCCGGCAAAACGACCAGCATTCAGACGACAGGACAAACCATGTAGCACTGCGAAGTCGAGGGACCTACCACAGCGTTATCTCAGACCCACAACAAACGTTGGCTCCCACTCGAAGTGCAATAGAGATGTAGATCGTCTTGACTGAGAAAACGACTAATGTTGGCCACAGGCAGGGCTTCGAACCAGTACCCCGAGAATATTGCGCTTGCAGAAAGTAAGCGGCACGTAGAAAATTGATCGGAACGATCACACGGATTGTCCCATTCTCTCTGCTTCCGTCGACCTTCATCAGGAAGGGGAAGTGACAAACCCAGTCCTCGCCACTGTAGTAAAGCTTCATCCAACACCCTGGTGGAACTAATCAAAGTTGGGGAGGAGAGAATATCACCCACTAAAGGGGAACAAGCGTGGATGGAGGAAAGAAAGCAAGGTAGAGACAAATGGTTAAATTTTATTGCAGGTCGAAAACTAAACCACCTAGACTGGAGTGTAATCGGCCGCTCCCTGTTTCTTGCATAAAATTATGATAGGTTTTTAACATAACACTTTAAAATAAACAGTTTTGTATCTTACAAATTGCAGGTGATTTGATAAGAAAAGAGAAAATGTAACCACATCAGCGGTGTATTTCAGCTGCTATATATCTAGTACTCTGTATTAGTTGGATGTACAATGAAGGTTGGTGAATGTAGATTACAATGTGATCTTAACAGAGTTGATGGAATATGACCGTTGCCGAAGAGACCTCCGTTGTCCTACTTGGTCACGGACTACTAGTATTTTTCATCTGCAAAACAGGGAGAAGGATATTTTGCCTTCCTTTTTATGTGCTTCTCCAGAATAGCTCCTTCCTTCATGATAAATTAATATAAAAGAACGATATATTCCAAATTAGGTTTAGAGTTAACTAATTTATTTCACATTAGGGTTTAGGGTGCCTTTCCATCGGCGTTCGGGGAAACGCGTTAAATATATGTTTCTGGAAGAAAGGATAGCAATGACTGATGTTGCAGTGATCTGAAAGAGACACCATCAAGGAAATGCAAGGGAAGTAACTTCGTGTGTATGAGTTTTTTTCTTGCAACACGTTTAAATTTCAACGAAAATGGGGTTTTAGTTTATTTTTTTCCCCTGATATTTTCATTTTAAAAATTGATGAAGAATATTTATGATCTCTCTTATGCACATTTTCTCTCTCAGTTCATTGATGTTTCATCGTTCGTGTACACCTTTATTGCAGTTCACAGGAGCATCCATATCTCATTTCTTTCCAAGCTTCGTAGGTTTTCTGCACACATGGCCAAAGTCTCACTTCCATGTAGTATTGCCGATCATATACATGTATCATACCAAATGCCGTAGTATAAGCTTTCTGAATTCTTTCCATTCAGTTCTCATTCTGGCTACTGTACTTTAAGTACATCCACCTGGCTGACAGTCCAGTCTGAAGGGGCTAACCTGTCAAAGTGTCAGCCGCTCTCTGATAGGTTTGTGGACCACACCCCTGCTTACTGTTATCGGGGCGGAGTTAGCTGGCTGCAGGTGCGAACTCCGTTCTAGCGCATCTCCATCGCGGACCTTCGGCACAATGTCTTCTCTATCCTGTCTGTCGGGAAATGAGGCAGATGACATTAAGACAGGAGTAGGGTGGCAGCCGTCAGACGAAAGGGTTAATAATGCTGACACACACAGCTATATATAGTTCAACATTATTACGATTGAATTTAATCTAGATGTAGATAAATTTTCCAGGAATAGACAATTTCTCATTTGATATCGAAACGATTTAAGCTTAGTTGTTGGACAAATAATCCCTATAGTATGCCTGATGTAAAATGATGTTTGGTCACCCAGATAACAAAATACCAACCTTGAGCATTTGATAGAGCTTGTTTCATGTGATCTCTGGCTGTTTACTGTTCTTGTGCATCTGCCACACACAAAGCCTACATAGCCTACATTGTTTTGCTATCCTGCCTGAGATCCTGCTACATTCTTGTGTACTCATAATTTACATATAGCCCACAAAATGGAATTTTTCCTACTCCCTTCCTGCATATTGGGTAAGACCATTTCCCTGATGGAATCAAAGCCGTGTTTTCCTTTCTACTTACTAGAACTTTAGTGTTTGCCTTGTTGACTCCAGTTTTTACTTCAAGAATGGAATTTCTTTTTTAATTTTGCCACAGAATCAGCTATGAAGCCTAAGATCATCAGGCAGAGGGAAATAAGATGGAGCAATACAGAACATACGGTATATACTCATATATAAGCCAAGAAATATGTAACCATAGAAATGATGGTAAAATGTGGCCGGCCTATATTTGGCTCAATATTTTGCAGATTTTCACCAACTTCAAAATTGTATATGGCCTTCAAAACGGTTGGAAATTCTCAAACATAAAATAGGGGTTTGGTTTATATTCAGATCAGCTTACATTCAAATATATGTGATAAGAGCTTTTTGTTATTGCCTATAAAGTCCTTCTATACATCCGTTACCAGTGCCATGATGAAGTTCTTCCTCCAGCCCACCCTGTCAAGCATTGCTGTCTGTTTCCAACCTGGTGTCATCGTCAAGAACATCCTTCAGTGTGGTAGTTGTTCTCCCAACTCGTCTGCACACATCAGATTCTGTATGCTGACAACCTGGTTCTTTTTTCTGAATCTAAAAAAAAAAAGAGTACAAATTCTTACTGTGGAAATAGAACTTAGAATTAAAAGGATTCAGAGTAAACTTAGCAAAGACCAAAGTTTTACTAAGTAGGAAATAAAGGCAGGACTTCAGCCTTATCAGGGAAATGGTCATGCTCGGTTTGTAGAAAAGGATGAGGTTGGAACTCTATACAGTGTACACAATGTAAAACATATGTGCACAAGAGATGTAGTGAGATAGTAAGCAGACTAACAGAAAAGGTAGACTTTGTAGGTAATGAGCCTTGTATGAGGCCCAGTGTAATGAACTTTCAAATCTTAGGAAAGCTCCAAACAAATATTTAATAGCTTTTGCTACTTAGGTGATTGAATTAGCAATGGAGGAGGTTGCTCTGAAAGTATAATTGCTGGAAAAAGTTCAGTGAACTACTGCCTCTGTTGATAACAAAATGTTTCTCTATATGAACAAAAGACTAACTGTTTGAAACCTGTATCCAATCCATACAAACAGAAAAAGATGATGGTGATCTTATACAACTTGTATCTATCACTTGAGTTTAGCATTATATAAGGTTATAAAATCTGAAGGTGTAACTATAGTTTAATATCATCATCATCATCACATCCACTTATCTGAATGTGTATTTGTAGCTTAATATATATATATATGATGTTACTCGATCTGAAGGTTTAAATATAATTTAACATATGTATAATTGTTTCTACTTTAGACACAAGGTCAGCAATTTGGGGGAGGGGAAAGTTGATTAAATCAATCCCAGTACATTCCTGGTGCTTTATTTTATCAACCCCGTGAGGATGAAAGGCAAAGTTAACAATAGCAGTATTTGAACTCAGAATGTAAAGGGCCATAACTCTATGCTGCAAAGGATGGTGTCCGATACTGCCAATCTGAAGGTATCTGTAGTTTAACATATATATGTAATACAATTTGAAGGTGTAGCTGTAATTTAACATGTATATAGTATAACATAATCTGAATGTATTTATAGTTTAGCCCTTAAGCATTTAAACCTGCCATCTCCGGCCAGAATTCTCTCGCCTCTTTCTGTTCAAATCCTCCGTAACCGGCTGCTTATCCAATATTAATGTATTGTTCTCAAAATAAATGACATCAACATCTCATAGATTCGATATTATGTGAGATAAAGCTTTTACCACGAATATGCAATTGTAATTATAGAGTAATGTATATGCTAAATGGTTAACTATATATGTATATCTCACAATCTGAAGGTGTTTCTGTAGGTTAACATATATGTATGTCACATAATCTTAAGATGTGGCTGTAGGTTAATATATATATGTTACACAATCTGAAAGTGTAGCTATAGTTTAATATATGATGGTGTAGTTGTAGTTTAATATATATATATGTGTGTTTGTGTTATACAATGTGAAGATAAATTTTACATCTATGGTTTATCAATATACAAATGTAGTAAAGATCCCACTGTTCATTTTCTACATTTTAAATATTCTCAGTATCTTATACTGTTCTTTTTAAATTATTATTTCAGAATCTCACATGACATTGACATTAAACAATTCTTTACATTAGATACATCATCAATATTTATCATCTTTTGAAGACTAAAGAAAGACATACAGAACAGAAACGAGTGAAGAAAAAATTATGGAAAACAAAATATGGGAGGAAAAGATTGAAATTAAGATAGAGCCAGAAAGCAATGATTTTCCTGGTGAGGTATTGAAAGAGACAGGAAAAGCATTGTATCCTTGTGATATCTCTGATAAATCATTCTCCAAAGAATATCAACTAACTTCTCACAAATCTATTCCTACAGGAGAGAAGCTATACCACTGTGATATCTGTGGTAAATCTTTTTCTACAAATGCTATCCTAATTTTACACAAATGTGTTCATACAGGAGAGAAGCCATATCACTGTGATATCTGTGGCCAATCATTCTCTCATAAACAGAGCTTAACTGTACATAAACATACTCATACAGGAGAGAAGCCATATCACTGTGATATTTGTGGTAAATCATTCTCACAAGGAAGACACCTAATTAGACACAAGCGCATTCACACTGGAGAGAAGCCATATCAGTGTGATATTTGTGGTAAATCATTCTCTGATAGAAATCAGCTAAATAGACACCGAAGCATTCACACAGGGGAGAAGCCCTATCACTGTGTCATCTGTGGTAAATCATTTGCCCGAAAGTTTCACTTGTCATTTCACCAAAGCATTCATACTGGCATAAAACCACATCGTTGTAATATCTGTAGTAGATCATTCTCTCGAAAAGCAGATTTAACTAAACATAAACAATGGCATACAGGAGAGAAGCAATATCACTGTGACATTTGTGGTAAATCATGCTTTCAAAGTAGTGAGTTAATTATACACAAACGTATTCATACAGGAGAGAGGCCATATCACTGTGATATCTGTAATCAATCATTCTCTACAAATGGAGGTTTAACTAAACACAGACGCACTCATACAGGAGAGAAGCCATATCACTGCGATATTTGTGGTAAATTTTTCACACGAAGAACTCACTTAACAATTCATACAGGCATAAAACCATATCACTGTGATATTTGTGGTAAATCATTCTCTCGAAATGCCGACTTGACTAAACATGAACAATTGCATGTAGGTGTGAAACCATATCACTGTGACATCAGTGATGAATATTTTTTTCAAAGTAGCGACTTGACTAGACACAAACGCATTCATATACCAGAAAAGCCATATCACTGTGATATTTGTGGTAAATCTTTCCCTCAAAATGATGCATTAACTAGACACAAATGCATTCAAATAGGTGTAAAACCCTATTGCTGTAATATCTGTGGTAAATCATTCTCTACATGTGGAGACTTAACTAAGCATAAAAAGGTTCACTCAGGAGAAAAGCCATATCACTGTGACATCTGTGGTAAATCATTCTCTAGAAGTAATGTCTTAACTATACACAAGCGTATTCATACAGGAGAGAAACCATATCACTGTGTGGTCTGTGGTAAATCATTCTCTACAAATGGAGCTTTAACTAAACACAAGCATGTTGATACAGGAGAGAAGCTATATATTAGTGACATCTGTAGTAAATCATTATCTGAAAGAGATAACTTAACTTCTCACAATCATATTCATACAGATGAGAAGTTACATCATTGTGATATCTGTGGGAAATCATTCTCTCAAAATAATACATTAACTCGACACAAAAGTATTCATACACAACAGAAGCCATATCACTGTAATATCTGTGGGAAATCATTCTCTCGAAATGATGCGTTAACTCAACACAAAAGTATTCATACTGGAGGACAGCCATATCAATGTGATATTTGTGATAAAACATTCTCTGAAGCAAGCAGGTTAACTAAACACAAACTTATTCATACAGAAGAGGAGCCATTTCACTGTGATATCTGCAGTAAATCATTTTCTCAGAATGGAGAATTAACTAAACACAAGCAGGTTCATAGAGGAGAGAAGCCATTTCGTTGTGATATCTGTGGTAAATCTTTTTCTACAAATGGAAATTTAAATGAACACAAGCATCTTCATACAGGAGAGAGGCCATATCACTGTGATATCTGTGGGAAATCATTCTCTACAAAGGGAGGCTTAACTAAACACAAGCATCTTCACACAGTAGAGAAGCCATATCACTGTGATATTTGTGATAAATCATTCTCTCGAGATAAAAATTTAACAAGACACAAACAATTGCATACAGGGGAGAAGTTATATCACTGTGACATCTGTGATAAATCATTCTTTCAAAATAGTGACTTAACTTCTCATAAACGTGTTCATACAAGAGATAAGTTGTATCTCTGTGATATCTGTGGTCAGTCATTCTGTCATAAAAATTCCTTAAATAGACACAAACGCACTCATACAGGTGAGAAGCCATATCGTTGTGATATCTGTGGTAAATCTTTCACTGATAATAGTCCTTTAACAAAGCATATACGCACACATACAGGAGAGAAGCCATATCGCTGTGACATCTGTGGTAAATCTTTCTCTCGGAGTGGGGACTTAACTTTGCACATACGTACACATACTGGAGAGAAACCTTATCATTGTACAATTTGTGGTAAATCATTCTCTACAAATGGATCCTTAACGTCTCACAAACGTGTTCATACAGGAGAAAAGTCATATCTCTGATCTATTTGGTAAATCATTCTGTAAAAAAATTATCCTAACTACCCTTATATGTATTGATATAGGAGAGTAACCATATCAAGTCATTCTAATAAAAAAAATATCTTATGAATGTATTCACACAGCAAAGAACATATTACAATGTTTGGTAACAATCTTTGAACACTATATTTTATATAACCACATTTATCTACATTACTGAAATAACTTATGATGTTTTTAATAAAATTATTCTTTCACACATAGCATTATCGTCATTATTATTTTACTAGTGGGTAATTGCTGGCCTTGTGCCTAAAGTAGAAACAATTAATTTACGAGTGCTTTTTCATTTTTGCGTAAGTTGAATAATTCTTCTCCAGCACAGCTTTCCTCCACCTACTGTATTTTTTCTTGAAATCTACTATCACTACTTCCCAGGTTTTCCTAGGCCTTCCTCTACTGCAAATTCCTTTCATTGGGAACTTCTGGCACATCTTCACCTAACTATGATTGTCAGTATGCATCACATTGCCAAACCAGTGTGGTCTTGTCTTTTGTACACTACATTTGATTCCTCTTATATTCAAAGTTACTTATTACTTCTATTTAGCTCCTATTTCTAGCACATCTATGGACCTTCATGAGGTGCCCCCCACCCTCCTCTTTAGCTGCTTTTTCTAGCACACCTATGGAGCACTATGAGGTTCCTGCTATTTCTAGCAGACCTATGAACCACCATGTGATTTCCCTATTTAGCTGATATTTCCTACGAAAGAGCAGCTACGTCAGCTTAACAGGGGGTAATCTCATGGTGAACTATAATTGGACTAGAAATAGCAGCTGAACTATGGAAAATCTCATAGAGGTCAATAGGTGAGCGAAATATAGCAGCTAAAAACAGGGAACCACAGAATTGGTAATAGGAGTGCTAGAAATAGCAGCTAAATGGGGGAAGCCACATAGTGGTCTAAAGGTGTGCTAGAAATAGCAGCTAAGTAAGTGGACCACATGGTGATCCATGAGTGTGCAAGAAATAGCAGCTAAAGAGGAGGAACTTCACGGTGGACCTTAGGTGTGCTAGAAATAGCTAAATCGGGGGAACATTATAGTGGTCCATAAGTGTGCTAGAAAATGCAGCTCAATAGGGGGTACTTCATAGTGGTCCATAGGTATGCTACAAATAGCAGCTAAATAGGGAGCAAAATATAGCGGTGAATAAGTTTGCTAGAAATAGCAACTAAAAAGTGGGAACCACATGGAAATAGAAACTACATCATCTAAAGAGGGGGGACCTCATGGTGGTCTATAGGTGTGCTACAAATACCAGCAAAAAGGGGGGAACCACGGAATGGTCTATAGGTTTGCTACAAATAGCAGCTAAATAAAGGGAACCTCGTGATAGTCCAAACGTATGCAAGAAAAAGCAGTTAAATAGGTGGAACCACATGATGGTCTAAAGGTGTGGTAGAAAAAGCAGCTGAATTGTGGAAACATCATCGTTGTCTATAAGTGTGCTAGAAGCAGCAGCTAAATAGAGGGGAAACTCATGATGGTCCATATGTGTGTTAGAAATAGCAGCTAAATAGGGTATCACATGGTGGTACATAGTTTGCTAGAAATAGCAGCTAAATAGGAGAAATCTTATGGTAGTCCTGAGGTATACTAGAAATTGCAGCTAATTAGGGGGAACATCATGGTGGTCCAAAGATGTGCTACAAATAGCAGCTACATCAGCTAAATAGGGGAAACTTCATGGCAGTCCATAGCACCTAAATAAGGGGATCCTGATGGT
Source organism: Eledone cirrhosa (assembly GCA_964016885.1). Classification (NCBI taxonomy): domain Eukaryota; kingdom Metazoa; phylum Mollusca; class Cephalopoda; order Octopoda; family Eledonidae; genus Eledone; species Eledone cirrhosa. The sequence goes on from OZ024740.1 coordinate 326,236,513, forward strand.
GGTCCGTAGTAGGTGTGCTAGAACCAGCACGCATCCATTTGTATCTTCTCAAGTAACTCAACAATTTTTCTGGATTAATGTTTCAGAGTGCCTACATTGAGGGTGGCAGCCCTGAGATGTTACCTGACAGTGGTGATTCGGTCATCATTTAGTAATGTCTCTCTGTACCTGAAAGGAAATATGTGTGTGTGATTGCTTGATGAAGGTTGAGGGGTTTTTGCACATGGTTATATTGGCTACCCTACTATCATGCGTAGCACAAACATAAGTGATATTAGTCCTGTATATGCAGTTTGAGTGAATCTTATATTCTGTGCTGTCAGTTTTTGGCCAAGATTTTCTAGCTGGATCCCCTTCCTATCACCAACCACTTTACAGCATGGACTGGGTGTATTTCATCAATCCACAGGCACTAGAGAGGTTGTCTGGCTGAACTGAAAAGTCCTCTCTACTCTATATCAGATTTTAACTGCCCACTTAGATGGGCTGTCTTCACTAAGGCTTGCAGAGCTCATATCTACCCTTGGTAGTCTTTTTTATTTTGAATGACTTCTCTCTTAGATGGACTAATGGAAGAGAAAAAATATTTTTCCTTGCCCACGTATTTCTGGGATTGTTGTAGGGTAGAGTCCTCAACAAACCTTCCAGATAGTTCTAACAGAAGCAATAATCTCCAAATGATACGGCTGGATCCTTAAGCAAGATGAACCAAGCTCATGGGTGTTATCCAACCATCTTGCTCGTGGTCTATCCTTTGTTCTCAAGCCAGTAATACTGGAGCTTTGATCTCTTGATTCGGAGGAGTAACAGCTCTACCCTGAGCAACTCAAGTAATGTTACCCCGAAGATCCTTCAGAACAACCCCATTTTGGTTCCATGTATTCACAATTGTATTTTTTTGGTCATTACCCAAGATATGTGACCACGGGTAAAAGAAGACACACTGAATTGAAGAGGGTGATTTTGACATTTATATCTACCTCCCTTCTTGCACTGGCTCCTGCAATTCTTGCATTTCATTTAGTCTTCTGCCTTCCACCACTCATGAAAAGGTCTTCTTATACTTGATGTTCTCCACCTACTTCAGTGGAACTCCACTCACATGTAGAGTGCACTATACAGGTTTCCTTGAAAGGATGAGTGTCTCAGTTTTTGCAGTACTGATTTTATTCTTGTCATGCAGCACTCAGTTGCAAATATATCCAGTGGATGTCAGAGATCCCTTCCAATGAGTTAAGTAGTGCCAATTCCAGCCAACTGATCCTACACCCGCCAAGCTTGATATCACTTCCAACCTGGCTATGCATGTCAATCCTGTTTATGAAAATTATGAACAGGAGAGCTGACAGTACACAAATTTGGCAAAATCCAATACCCACATTGAAAGGTTTTAACTTAGTACCATTTATTCGAACACAAATAGTAGGGCATTCGTATAGAGACATCAAGACAAGAAGCTGTCCATCGATTCCATGTTCCTGACAGAACCTTCTACAATAAGTTCTGTGAAATGCAAGGTGATTGTTCTATACTCTCTGTATGAGTTAAAAAGGATTTTATTTGCAGTTGTATAAATAACAGTACAAATTGGTCACAATTCTTTCAGAATAACATTACAAATATAATGTTGATAAACACAAATATAGACGCTTAAAAGAGAGAACAGAAAAAAGGGTAAAGCAAATACAGGAACGAAAATGACCATCAATTCACCACCAATTGCGACAATCGGCAGCATATCATAGGGGTTCAATAAAACACTTTGAGGCAAGCCAACACGCTCGCAACATTACCACGGATGATGGCGAGGCTAAGGCACTGAAACAACCAAGCACCCTCACGGGCATCACCTGACACCTCAGTAAGGTGAGCCGCCAGTGATGACAAGAACTTCAGCGGTCCAATTCCACCAAACGTCTCCAACACTACAGGCTGGAAAAAATAATTATTAAATAAATCCAGGTATTTCCGAATTTTATTCTTTTCTGCAGCGGAAGCAGAGATCCACCCCCACATACACACATTTACCACAGCTTCTATGATGTGGGAGAGAGCAAAAGAGTCATTGACTGTAGTGTCCCAGATGAGACACCTACCTCTTACCCAGGGTCAAATGGTAAGGCCGTCTAGTATCTTCCCATCACTTCTGAATAATCCAGCCGGCTCCAGAACTGAGGGGATTTTTAACTGAGCCTAGGCACATTTAATGATCAGGCTTAGTTCGGTGTGACGCCGGAACAAACCATGTAGTCTTCGGGAGTTGAGGGACTTACCACAGCGGCATCTCAAACCCCCACAGATATCAGCTCCCACTCGAAGTGCAATGGAAATGTGAAGGTCGTCCTGACTGAGAAGACAACTAATGTTGGCCACAAGCAGGGCTTCAAACTAGTCCCCTGTGAACTTTGCGCTTGCAGTATGCGAGCGACACCTAGAAAATTGGTTGGAGTGATTAAAGAGAGATTTAAAAGTTTCCCTCGAATGCAGAATTTCCCATACGCTGCTTCCGTCTATCCCCATCATTAACGGTAACTGAGAAACCCGGCTCTCTCAAATGTAATAAAGCTTCGCCGGAGGAGAGGATGTCACCCACTGAAGGGGAGCAAGCGATATTGATTTCACTTTCTAACTCGCTGAGATTTCGCAAGTGCGCATGATCAACCGGATATTGACTTCATTAGGCCACTGCCACAAAGTTACTGTAACGTAGTTATTTTTATCTACTATAACGAAAAGATTGTAGGACCGAGGGGAAAATAGAGAATACTGGTAATTATTCTCCATTCAACAATACGTTTAACCACCACTGATGTTCCATCAGTAGCTGTGATTTATGCGAGGTATTTCATCTTAAAATTGTTTTCTTTATTCAATCGTCTTTTCTCTAATGTATCAAGACAACAATTGTTTTTAAGTTTTGTCTATATATATATAAGTGAAAGTAAAAATCAACCAATCCAGTATTGGATGTTTTGTGTAAACAATGAAAGCGAAAAAAATCTTAAAATACGTAAAATATAATAGTGATTTACAGAAGAAATTTAAAGCAAATGGTTAAATTTTATTATAGGTCGAAAACAAAAACTGTAACTTAACAGTCATGACAAGAACTTCAGCGGTCCAACTCCACCAAACGTCTCCAATACCACAGGCTGGAAAAAATAATTATTAGATAAATCTAGGTATTTCCGAATTTTGTTCCGTTCGGCAACGGAAGCTGTGACCCCCACATTTACCGCGGCGTCTATGATGTTGGAGGGAGCAAAAGAGTCACTGACTATAGCGTCCTAGATGAGACACCTACATCTTACCCATGGACAAAGGGTAAGGCCGTCTGGTCACTTCCCATCACTTCTGGATAAACCAGCTGGTTCCAGAACTGAGGAGATACCCGAACCAGGGCCCGTTTGATCAGGTTAATCTCGGTGTGGCCGGCAAAACGACCAGCATTCAGACGACAGGACAAACCATGTAGCACTGCGGAGTCGAGCGACCTACCACAGCGTTATCTCAGACCCACAACAAACGTTGGCTCCCACTCGAAGTGCAATAGAGATGTAGATCGTCTTGACTGAGAAAACGACTAATGTTGGCCACAGGCAGGGCTTCGAACCAGTACCCCGAGAATATTGCGCTTGCAGAAGTAAGCGGCACGTAGAAAATTGATCGGAACGATCACACGGATTGTCCCATTCTCTCTGCTTCCGTCGACCTTCATCAGGAAGGGGAAGTGACAAACCCAGTCCTCTCCACTGTAGTAAAGCTTCATCCAACACCCTGGTGGAACTAATCAAAGTTGGGGAGGAGAGAATATCACCCACTAAAGGGGAACAAGCGTGGATGGAGGAAAGAAAGCAAGGTAGAGACAAATGGTTAAATTTTATTGCAGGTCGAAAACTAAACCACCTAGACTGGAGTGTAATCGGCCGCTCCCTGTTTCTTGCATAAAATTATGATAGGTTTTTAACATAACACTTTAAAATAAACAGTTTTGTATCTTACAAATTGCAGGTGATTTGATAAGAAAAGAGAAAATGTAACCACATCAGCGGTGTATTTCAGCTGCTATATATCTAGTACTCTGTATTAGTTGGATGTACAATGAAGGTTGGTGAATGTAGATTACAATGTGATCTTAACAGAGTTGATGGAATATGACCGTTGCCGAAGAGACCTCCGTTGTCCTACTTGGTCACGGACTACTAGTATTTTCATCTGCAAAACAGGGAGAAGAGCATTTTGCCTTCCTTTTTATGTGCTTCTCCAGAATAGCTCCTTCCTTTATGATAAATTAATATAAAAGAACGATATATTCCAAATTAGGTTTAGAGTTAACTAATTTATTTCACATTAGGGTTTAGGGTGCCTTTCCATCGGCGTTCAGGGAAACGCGTTAAATATATGTTTCTGGAAGAAAGGATAGCAATGAATGATGCAGTGATCTGAAAGAGACACCATCAAGGAAATTTCAATCAACTGTCACCCTTTTCTTTAGAAAATAAAATTTATATTCTGTTCACCTTTATTAAGTTAACTCTTAGTATCCTGTACCGGGCAAAAAAGCGAATTAATGAGAAATCGTTAAAACAATTATCGATTTTCTTTGTTACTAGTATTATAAAGAAATGACAAACTCTCTAATGCAAGGGAAGTAACTTCGTGTGTATGAGTTTTTTTTCTTGCAACACGTTTAAATTTCAACGAAAATGGGGTTTTAGTTTATTTTGTTCCCCTGATATTTTCCTTTTAAAAATTGATGAAGAATATTTATGATCCCTCTTATGCACATTTTCTCTCTCAGTTCATTGATGTTTCATCGTTCGTGTACACCTTTATTGCAGTTCACAGGAGCATCCATATCTCATTTCTTTCCAAGCTTCGTAGGTTTTCTGCACACAAATCCCAGGTCTCACTTCCATGTAGCATTGCCGGTCATACACACGCATCATACCATCTGCCGTTCACTTTGAGGAAAGACCCTTTGTAGCTTGTTGTAGTATAAACTTCTACTAGGAATTTTTTCCATTCAGTTCTCATTCTGGCTACTGTACATCCACCTGGTTGACAGCCCAAGCCTTGCTGCTTCGCCAAGCTGTCAAAGTACCGGCAGCTCTCTGATAGGTTTGTGGTTAAGCCTCTAGTGGAGACTTCTGGCGTTCTTGAACTCCAGTCCACATCCCTGCTCACTACTATCGGAGCGGAGTTAGCTGCCTACATGTACTAGCCCCGTTCCAGCGCGTCTCCCTCACCGACCTCCGGGGCAATGTCTTCTCTATCCTGTCGTTCGGGAACACGAGGCTGGCGACTTATTAGGGCAGGAGTGGGTGGCATGCGTCAGACGAAAGGGTTAATAATGCTGACACACGGCTATATATAGTTCAAGATTATAACGATTAAATTTAATCTAGCTGTAGATAAATTTTCCAGGAGTAAACAATTTCTCGGTTGCTATCGAAACGATTTAAGCTTAACTGTTGGATAAATAATCCCTATAGTATGCATGATGTAAAATGATATTTGGTCACCCAGGTAACAAATTGCTAATCCTGAGCATTTGATAGAGCTTGTTTCATGTGATCTCTTGCTGTTTACTGTTCTTGTGCATCTGCCACACACAAAGCTTACATTTTTTTTAGTTCCTGCTACATTATTGTGTACTCATAATCTACATTTGACCCATAACTCAACTAACTAGAAGAAAAATAGTTATAAATACTGAATATTTTTACCAAAAATAACTCACTTCCAAAATAACAACTAATATGATGCCCCACTCTCGCACACTTCCGATTCTCTATTTCCTGTCCACATTTTCTACCTGCCCTACCCACGTCCTCTTACTGAACTCATTGTATTCGTGCTGTAAAATTACTCCAGTAATTCCACCCTTGCTCTACCTTACTGCTTCGAAATGTAACCAACTATAATTGTACCATTATTGTCTCTGTGAAGATATGTTTATATATCATAACTGTTAAATTGGTGTATATGTGCATTAATGTGTATCTTTGGGGTAGTCATTGACTCTGTAAGCCATAAGGAAGGCAGCCTATCAGATGGGTGGTTGCTCTGAATAAATAAGACTGGCCATGGTGAAAAGAGCCCATCTAGGAGGGCAGTTATTCCAAATAAATAAGATTGTTCGAAGCCAATGAGGGCTCAGTAAGCAAATAGATATGACTGCATGGGAAAGGCATGTGCACCGTGAAACGGGGTTGCCAATGTAGACATTCAGAAAAGTAGCTCTGGAGAAATTGTAGAGGTGTGTGCTGTGTTCATAAAGTAGGTTGGAGACTCCTTGCATAGATAGAAGCTTTTCTTCCTAGGAAATAATGAAGGAGTAGACAGAATGGTATTTTTCTGAGTGAGAAATGGATAGATAATTGTGGTAGTTAGAGTAAATGACACAATTATCAAGCTCAGAATGGTCAGTTATTTCTACTTATGTGGCACAATCAGGAGTAAATAAATGAAAAAAAAAATCGTTTCCAAGTGGTACACTTATAGATGACAGTGACCTCATTATTCTGCCTGATGACTTCAATTGACATGCTGGTCAACACTAGGATGGTTACTTTGGAGTACATGGTGGCTATGGGTATGGCTTGAGAAATGTAAAGTTATCAAGGCTCCTATATTTCAGTGATGTGAATGACCTAACTATTTAAAATAACTTTAGAAAACCTTCCAAGCACTATTTTATCACCTACCAATCAGGGGGAACATGCTAACCAGATTGACTTCTCGTTCATTAGAGAATGGGATAGACATTGTTATGAATGTGAAAGCCTTTCCCAGTGAAGAATGCCTCCCACCAAACATGTTAGTTATTAGCTACATCAAAAATGCAGGATAATCCAGGTCCAAAATGCAGGATAATATAGGTTCAAGGAGGAGGAGGCGCTATACACATATGACTGAGAAAAGATGGAAATTTCAATGGGACAACTTACTGCAGGCCACTGATGGGACTTGTGGTTGGAGCAAGGTACCAGCTAAATGAAGGTGACTTGGTGGTGGAACAACAGTGTAGAGAGAACCATTAAAGCTAAGAAACAGGCATAAATAACTTGAAAAATGGAAGCAGCAAAGAACAATAGCTAAAAGAGAAACTGGACAGGCTTACATGACATGTAAAGAAGCTGAAAACAGGAGGTTTGCCAATTTTATATGATGTGAGGACCTGAGACATGAGTTGTTCTGCATAGCAAAGCACTGTGTCAGATGAACCAGGATGATGATTGGGGGGGTATTAAGTATGACACTGGTGCACTTAGCCTTATTGATACTCAGATGAAAGAGGTTTCGAAATGTTATTATGAGTAGGAAAAGAGTCAAATTAGATGTGATGCAGTTGGTTTTGTGTCAGGAAGATGCACAACAGTTACTCTCTTCCTAGTTAAACAATTACAAGAGAAGTTTCTGGCTGAGTTTGCCAGTAGGGTTCCACGATCTGTTATCTAGTAGTCTTTATCGAGGGTAGATAAGTGGCTTGTGGGAACAATGCAAGCCATGTACACAGTTGCAGTTACCAAAGTAAGAGTAGGTAATGAATTTAGTGAAGAATTCAACATGTAGGTAGGTGTACATTAAGGCTCAGCTCTCAGTCTTCTATTATAGTTTTTCAAGCCATAACAAGAGTTTAAGGCCAGATGGCCATAGATTTCTGAATGCTGACAACCTGGTTCTTTTTGCTGAATCTAAAAGAGCTAGAGAAAAAATTCTTACTGTGGAAACAAGATTAAAAGGATTCAGAATAAACTCAGCAAAGACCAAATTTTAGTAAGTAGTAAATTAAAACAGGACTTCAGTCTTATCAGGGATATGGTCATACTCGGTTTGTAGAAAAGGAGTAAGTGGGAACTCTATACAATGTACACAATGTAAAACATATGTACTCAAGAGATGTAGTGAGATGGTAGGCAAACTAACAGAAGAGATAGACTTTGTAGGAAATGAGCCTCGAGTAGATAGTAGTAAGAGGCCCAGTGTAAAGTAGGTGATAGCTTTTACTACCTAGATGACTGAATTAGCAGTGGAGGAGGTTGCTCTGAAAGGATAGTTGCTGGAATAAGAACAGGCTGGAAAAAGTTCAGAGAACCAAAGCCTCTGTTGATAAAATGTTTCTCGGTATGAAACCTGCATCCAATCCATACAAACAGAAAAGTAGAGGTAAAATGATGATAGTGATGTTATATAACTTGTAGCTGTCACTTAAGTTTAGCATATATAGCTGTAGTTTAATATCATCATCATTTTTATGTCCACTTTTCCATGTTACAAAATCTGAATGTGTATTTGTAGTTAAATATATATATGATGTTACACAATCTGAAGGTATCTCTGTAGTTTAATATATATATATAATATCACATAATCTGAAGGGATCTCTATAATTTAATATATATATGTATGTCACAAAATCTGAAGGTATTTTTGTTGGTTAACATATATATATGTCACAAAATCTTAAGATGTGGCTGGAGGTTAACATATATATGTGTCTGTACTTTATATATGTTACACAATCTGAAGGTGTAGCTATAGTTTAATATATGATGGTGTAGTTTATGTGCATATGTTACATAATCTGATGGTGTATTTGTGTTATACAATGTGAAGATGTATATGTAGTCTGTAAATATGTAAAGTTCACATAAGATTGTATGGTGTAATTTCAATTAAGAACTAAACTTTAATTCTTCAGGTAAATGTTTACATAGATGGTTTATCAATATATAAATGTAGTAAAGATCCCACTGTTCATTTTCTATATTTTAAATATTCTCAGTATCTTATACTGTTTTTTTTTTATTATTTCAGAATCTCAGATGACATTAAAGAATTCTTTACATTAGATACATCATCAATATTTATCATCTTTTGAAGACTAAAGGAAGACATTATACAGGATAGATTTCAAAAAAGAGGAGCGAAAACAAAAATTATGGAAATGGAATTATGGGAGAAACAGGTTCATACAAAAGCGAAGCCCTATCACTGTGATATTTGTGATAAATCATTCCCTAGTAGAAGTCAGTTAAATAGACACCAAAGCATTCACACAGGGGAGAAGCCCTATCATTGTGTTATCTGTGGTAAGTCATTCTCCCGGAAAATTCACTTGTCATTTCACCAAAGCATTCATACAGGTATAAAACCACATCATTGTGATATCTGTAGTAGATCATTCTCTCGAAAAGCAGATTTAACTAAACATAAACGATTGCATACAGGAGAGAAGCCATATCACTGTGATATCTGTGGTAAATCATTCTTTCAAAGTGGTGATGTAACTACTCACAAACGTTTTCATACAGGAGAGAAACCATATCACTGTGACATCTGTGGTAAATCATTCTTTCAAAGTTGTGCATTAATTAGGCACAAACGTATTCATACAGGAGAGAAGCCATATCGCTGTGACATCTGTGGTAAATTTTTCACACGAAAAACTCAATTAACAATTCACACAAGCATTCATACAGGCATAAAACCATATCACTGTGATATTTGTGGTAAATCATTCACTCGAAATGCAGACTTGACTAAACATGAACAATTGCATATAGGTGTGAAACCATATCACTGTGATATCTGTGATGAATGTTTTTTTCAAAGTAGTGACTTGACTAGACACAAACGCATTCATAAACAAGAAAAGCCATATCACTGTGATATTTGTGGTAAATCTTTCCCTCAAAATGATGCTTTAACTAGACACAAGCATATTCATACAGGAGAGAAACTATATATTAGTGACATCTGTAGTAAATCATTATCTGAAAGTGATAACTTAACGTCTCACAATCATATTCATATAGATGAGAAGCTACATATCTGTGATATCTGTGGGAAATCATTCTCTCGAGATGATGCACTAATTCAACACAAAACTATTCATACAGGACAACCATATCAACGTGATAAAACATTTTCTGAAGCAATTCTTATTCATACAGAGGAGACATTTCATTGTGATATCTGCAGTAAATCATTCTCTCAGAATGGAGAATTAACTAAACACAAGCAGGTTCATAGAGAGAAGCCACATCACTGTGACATCTGTGGTAAATCATTTTCTCAACGTGGTGACTTAACTACACACAAGCGTATTCATACAGGTGAGAAGCCATATCACTGTGATATCTGTGGGAAATCATTCTCTTCAAATGGAAACTTAAATGAACACAAGCGTAGTCATACAGGAGAGAGGCCATATCACTGTGATATGTGTAGTAAATCATTCTCTACAATTGGAGGCTTAACTAAACACAAGCATCTTCACACGGGAGAGAAGCCATATAACTGTGAGATTTGTGATAAATCATTCTTTCACATTGGTGACTTAACTTCTCATAAACGTGTTCATACAAGAGATAAGTTGTATCTCTGTGATATCTGTGGTCAGTCATTCTCTCATAAAAATTCCTTAAATAGACACAAACGCATTCATACAGGCGAGAAGCCATATCGTTGTGATATCTGTGGTAAAACTTTCACTGATAATAGTCCCTTAACAAATCACATGCGCACTCATACAGGTGAAAAGCCATATCGTTGTGATATCTGTGGTAAATCTTTCTCTCGAAGTGGTGATTTAACTTTACACATACGTACACATACTGGAGAGAAACCTTATCATTGTACAATTTGTGGTAAATCATTCTCTACAAATGGATCCTTAACTTCTCACAAACGTGTTCATACAGGAGAAAAGTCATATCTCTGATCTATTTGGTATATCATTCTGTAAAAAAATTATCCTAACTACTCATATATGTATTGATATAGGAGAGTAACCATATCAAGTCATTTTAATAAACAAATATCTTATAAATGTATTCACACGGCAAAGAATATATCACAATGTGTGGTAACAACCTTTGAACACTATATTTTATATAGCCACATTTATCTACATTAATGAGATAACTTATGATGCTTTTAATAAAATTATTCTTTAACAAATAGCATTATTGTCATTATTTTACGAGTGCTTTTTCATTTTTGCATAAGTTGAATGGTCCTTTTCCAGCACAGCTTTCCTCCACCTACTGTATTCCTTCATCAGATTCAACCTTTTGAAATCACCACTTCTCCCCAGGTTTTCTTAGGATTTCCTCTACTGCAGATTCCTTTCACTGGGAGCTTCTGGAACATCTTGACCCAGCTATGATTGTCAGTATGCATCACATGTCCATACCAGTGTGGTCTTGTGCCATTCACAGTGAGAATTCTCCTGTGCTGGTGTGTTTATCACCATCTTTGCTGCATCCGTTGTGTATTTGGGAGATCATTTTGGCTTTGTAGGGAATGGTAGAATCGTGTTGTACAAAAATGCCTCTGCAGGCATCTTTCCTGTAGAATTCATTGTATATGGATCCCTTCTCTGTGATTATTAGATAATACATTTATTACTATAATATTTTTCTAATGAATTACAGGCTATTAATAAGGAGATGGAGTTGTATTCAATGCTGCTCTTTCAAAAGTCTGCCTCCATATCAATATTCCAACCATGTCTCCATCAATATCATTCCTTATCCTGTGCTTTGGGACAGTTGTTCAGAATTTGCTCAAAGGTTCCTTCTTTGGTAGAAAGGGTCATGTTGGCGTTTGCACATTGCCCTATAGAAACAGTTTCGATGGACTAGGTAGGACGACATAGACTTCCCACTCCACCAAATCAAGAACTTAATTCTGTGGGTTCCACTTACAGATGTCCTGCCAGGTGTTATTTTGCTCTGCCACCAGTACCCACTTCATCCAAAAGCCTTACTATTACATTGCCAAAGATCTGGTTGCTCTCTCATCTTCCACTACAACTCACACTTCTCTCTGCCCTGTTCCACACTGCCGAGAAAGGACTTCCATACTTCAGCTTACTCAACTTCTTTGGCTGCCATCTACTTTCTTTCAGCCTTCACAACAATCCATGCACTAGCCGCTTTATCTATATGTTTAAAGCAGCCAGAGTCTCTTAGATTGATTCCTTTCTGTACTGAAGTGTCTATGTAGTTTGACCAGCGGCAGAGGTATTGGACAGATGCAACCACAACACCACCAGGTTCCCTCTGAGTTTCCTTGCCTCTGTAATGCGATATGTCACCACACCTACATATTTAAGGTAGCCAGGGACTCGCAAAATATATTTCTTTCTGTACTGAAGTGTCAATGTAGTTGTTGATCATCAAGTCAAAGAGTCATTGACATAATGCTGAAAAAGAACTTACTTTCCATGCTGAGCCATGAGATTTCCCAGAATTGGCTCATCTCTGATTTCTCCTCTTTACAGATATATATATACACCCTCAGCAAGGCTCCATGACTGGATAATAACCTGTAGAACATTCCAAAGCCGATGGAGCAGATTGGCAGTTCTTACAGGCTTTATAGAAATGAATGTGCCTGGTCATAAGCTAGATCTCGCCCTCGTTATTATCTTTCTTACTTCCTTCAGGCCAGAATCCCTCTCATTGAATTATCTCACTGGTTCTGGTGGTGTTATCAGTTTCCTACATACACCAAGTTGCTGGTAAAGATTTGAAATTAATGAAAGGAAAAAAATATTCTCCCTTTATATATACTTGGCGTTAGGAAGGGCATCCAACTATAGAAACCAAGCCAAAATCTGCCCCATGTGAGCTAAACATGGTCCTCTGACCTGATTCTCTCTCTAAAGGTCAACCCATTCTAGCATGGAAGATGGACGTTAAACGATGATGATATATAATTGTTTCTACTTTTCGCACAAGGCCTGCAAATAACCAGTGCATTACTGGTACTTTATTTTATCGACCCCATCAGGATGAAAGGCAAAGTTAACCACGATGATGATATATAATGTGTGTTGGTTATGAACGTAATTAATTACAGGTTGCATGCAGTTCAAAACACCCAATGCTCTTACGAGGTCTGTCTTGTGTTGTGATGTATTTCAGAATTAAGGCAGCTGTGTATAGTAAGTAGAATTGAAGTCAGTGTTGCAGCATATATACAAGTTTTATTGGCATGTTACAATTGTTTCAATATGTCTTCTTTGACATCTCATCAGATATGAGAGTTCATATGTGCAAAAACACATCTAATACATATGCTGCAACACTGATTTCGATACTACATACTACATACTCTCTCTCTCTATATATATATATAGTTATGTAATAAACAACATAAGATAATTATTTCATTTACCAAAGGTTTCACGAAGACAGACGTCTGTCTTCAGTCAAATAGATGTTGGGATATTGTTGACCGAAGTCAGGCTCGTCTGTCTTCGTGAAAACTTTGGTAAATGAAATAATTATCTTATGTTGTTTATTACATAACTAAAAAGCTCTGTAGCCTACATAGAGCACTCTCTTTTCCTTTACCTTTCCTATGGAAACACTTCATATATATATTTATATTGGCCACAAAAGGTTTCTCTCTAAAAACGAAAGGCAGATTGTATGATGCCTGTATCATCATCATCATTTCATTTTACGTCCGCTTTTTCCCTGCTTGCAAGAGTGAGACGGGAACTGATTCTGGCTTGATTTCTACAGCTGGATGCCCTACCTAACACCAACCTCATTTACAGTGAGTGCTGGGTGCTTTTTTGCTGTGGCACCTCCACGGCCACTTTGCAGTGGAATGATAGGGACCGCAGTCCCTATCATCTCATTTCTACAGCTGAGTAAACTGGAGCAATGTGAAATAAAGTGTCTTGCTCAAGGAAACAACACATCACCCGGTCTGAGAATTGAACTCACAACCTTTCGATTGCAAGGCCAATGCTCTAACCACTAAGCCATGTGCCTCCTGTATACGAACAGCAATGCTACATGGCAGTGAGACATGGGCATTGCGTGCAGAGGACCTGCGCAGACTGGAAAGGAACGACGCATGCATGCTCTGTTGGATGTGTAATAGTAATATACGTGAACGGCAAAGCATAAATGAACTAAGTGAGAAATTAGGAATAAGAGGGATCAGATGCTGTTTACTTGAAAGAAGACTATGTTGGTATGGTCACGTGATGCACATGAAAGATGACAGCTGTATAAAAAAGTGCAGGCCGATCAAAATTGATGGAAGTTACGGAGTAGGTAGACCCAGAAAAACCTGGGACAATTTTTTATAAATTCTGACCTTACACAGTTGCACCTCTCTAAGACAATGTCACTGGACTGAGATCTTTGGCGCTATGCAGTAATACAGAAGACCCACCATGCCTATGTACAAAGCGAAACCTACAGTCAATAGGCACCTCTTAACCACTAGCCCTACTCTATCCTCCCACTCCCACCAACACCGCCCTCTCTCTGAAAAGTTGGTACCACAACATCCAATCCAAATAAATGAGATAATGAGATCGATATCGTGTAGGTGTCACAACAAAAAACACAGTCCACGCTGTAATGTGGCTGTGTAGGCAACACAGTAAAAAGTTCCCAGTCCACACTGTAAATGTGGCTGGTGTTAGGAAGGGCATCCAGCCAGATAGTCCTATATGAGCGAGACACGGTCACCCGACCAACCTTGCCTCAAGTGGGACAACTCCCATCTAACCAATGCTAGCGTGGAAGATGGACGTTAAACGAAGATGATGATATATAGCATAAACCTCACAATTTCTTAAAGAACTGCTTCACATTGAATATTTGGTTAGACGTACTGCATCCAGTGTAAAAAACACCCTGTTCAACAGCCAACTTGAACTCAACAATATCCCTACATCTATATGCCAGACAATTAGCATAGAATTTACTGGGATTACTTAACAAGGTGTTTCTTCTATACTCTTCTTCTTGGCCCACTTATTCCTGAGAGGGTCATGGGGACAGAGTCCTCAAACACTCCTAGCAACTCCTGTCAGAAGCAACTGACTCCAACTGATAGAGCTTGATCCCCAAGCGAGACCACTAAGCTCATTGATGTTATCCAACCATCTTGTTCGGGAGTCCTGGGTCTCCTGCCTGTTGGTTTTGTCCATAAAATCTGTTCAGCTATTCATTTCTGAGACATTCTAACCACATACCCATAGTATCGGAGCTATGATCTCTCAATTTGGAGAATTAGTGGCTCTACCTGGAGTGACTCTGATCTCTGAGCTACATACTCTATCGAGTAACATTACTCCAAAAACCCTTCAGAGAAACACCATTTCGGCCGCTTGTATTTGTGATCATATTCTGTCAGTTATTATTCTAGATTTATGACCATAGGTAAGAGTTGGCATGAATGCCGAATTGAAAATAGCAAGTTGGGCTTTTACACCTACTTCTCTTCTGATTACTGAATGCTGAAGCTGGTGCATTACTGCATCAACTCCTGCAATTCTTGCACTTAATTCAGCTTCCTGCCTTCCATTCCTCATGAACACGGCCCTGAGATACTTGGACTTCTCCACTTGATTCAGTGGAACTCCATTCTCAAGTAGAGTGCATTGTGAAGGCTTCCTTCAGAGTTCAAGCGTCTCAATTTTTGCAGCACTGATTTTCGTTCTAGCCATGCAGTACTCGGCATGAAACCAACTAACAGCAAAGTGTTTTTTCTCTTACAGTGAAGGGTATACTGTATGATCCCTTTGTGTGAACCGCAATGTTACATGGCAGTGAAACAAGGGACTTGACCGCAGCAGACGTGCAGAGGCTAGAAAGAAATTATGCTACGAGTATGCTACGATGGATGTGCAATGTTAGTGTACATGAGTGACATAGCATAAGCAAACTGAGGGAAAAACATGGATCAGAGGAATTGGTTACAGTGTACAAGAGAAATGACTGCGTTGGTATGGCTATGTTTTACGCATGGAAGAGGACAGCTGCTAAAAGAAATGCCGAGAAACCCCACCTAGGACTGGTGGAAGAGGCAGAGCCAGGAAGACATGGGATGAGATTGTAACGACTGACCTTAGAAAGCTAAACCATACAACAGAAATGACTAAAGACCGCAAGAGCTGGCGCTATGCAGTGCTGGAGAAGACTGACCTGCTGCTTACAATATGACCTGACCTCCCCTTCTCTAAGTGCCCCATAACAGTATTTCTCAATTACTTCACACACCTGAACACATTATTGGCAGCTTCATATCCCCCGCGAGAAGTGGCTGTGATAGGAAGGGCTCCCAGCCAAGCAAACAAAAGTTCAGGAAGATCCTTCAGCTGTGACATGAACATGACAACCTCCCTAGTGTTGGTGATCTACGTGATAAATACACCCAGTAAATTAACTGAGACAACTAGGCATAAAAGGGATCAGATGCAGTGTGCAGGAGAAGAGAATGCGTTGGTATGGATAAGTGATGTGTATGAAGGATGACAGCTGTATAAAAAGGTGTAGGTCGGTCAAAGTTGATGGAAGAGTAGGAAGGCAATGACACAGGATTGAGATCTCTGGCATTAAGCAGTAATGCAGAAGAGCCGCCTTCCCATGTGCATGGGTTGAAGAATACATCTTGTATACACTACCTTCTCCTACCCCTTCCATATACTTCCACATCCTAACTCTCCTACCTTCATCCACATCCCTCCCCCTCATCCCCACACTCCACCCACATCTTTACACATCACCCTTGCCGGAACACTCTGCCCCCTCACCACATCCCTAGATCTACATCCCCAATCCCCACACACAAGTCACCAGGCAAGACTGTCATGTGGTCGTGATGGCAACATGGCAAAAAGAGTCCAGCCCACACTGTCACACTCTAAGGTGGTTGTGTAGGTGACCCAACAAAAAGCGACCAGCCTACACTGTAAAGTGGTTGTGTAGAGGCCACAACAAAAGGTGCCAAACCCACACTGTAAAGAGGTCATGCGACATGACAAAAAGTGCCCAGTTGATGCTGTAAAGTGGGCGTGTAGGTGACACTACAAACAGCGCCCACATTCGACACTGTAAAGTGGTCTGGTAGACGTCACAACAAAAAGCACCTAGCCCACACTGTAATTCTGGTTGGTGTTAGAAAGGGCATCCAGCCAAAGAAACCAAGTAAAAACCAGTTCTGTATGAACAAGCCATGGTCATCTGACCTGGCTTGTCTCACAATAGGGCAACTCGTCTAATGGAAAAATGGATGTTAAACAGTGATGATGATGATGACACATTTTTGTTATAAAATGTTAAATAACCAGGGTTGCTTCTACAACATTCCAACCAATAAAGAATGATGTAATTGGGATCAAGCACTCAACATTATTTGTATTGTGCCAATTCCAATGTTGTAGTTCTCATGATGGAGTTTGCATTACATAATTCACTATAAAACATATTTCTATGGTGTTATTACATAATGTTGCCATCACTAACATGACTACATCAGACAGCATCTTAGGTAATACATTTATTATGTAATGTATTTCTAGTACAATACAATCAACTGATAAGAGGGGAGACTTTTGAAAGAGTAACATTGAATACAACTCTATTCCCTTATCAATAGCTTGTAATGCATCAGAAAAATATTACAGAGAAGGGATCCATATACATCAAATTCTGCAGGAAAGATACCTGCAGAGACATTTTTGTACAACACGATTCTGCCTGCACTACAAAGCCAAAATGGCCTATGTACAGAATGAGATCTCCTAAATACACAACAGATGCAGCAACGGTGGTGACAAACACACCAGCGCACAACAGAAAAGGTAGACTTTGTATGTGGAAGATGTAGAGAGGTAGTTAGTAGTAAGAGCTCCAGCAAAATAAAATGTTTCCAATCCTGAGAAAGTCCATAGAAGTAATTGACAGCTTTTGCTACCTGGATAACTAGGTAAATAGCATTGGAGGCGATTGCTCTGAAAGTATGGTAGGTAGAATAAGAACAAGCTGGAAAACGTTTAGGGAGTTACTACTTCAGTTGATAACAAAAGGATTTTCTCAGGCTGACTGTATGCCTGGGTGCAAAGTATTGTTTAGCATGGAAGTGAAACATGGGCAGTAATTACAGAGGATATGCCAAAGTTGGAGAGAAATGAAGGATGCACATATGAGGAGGAATCAAATGTAGTGTGCAAAAGAGAAGACTGCACTAGTAGGGACATCTGTATGATGCATACAGAAGATGACTTGGTTAAGTTCCTAGTGATAAGAATCTGTAATACAGGAAGGCCAAGAAAGACTAGACAGAAATGGTGATAGCAGAACTCAAAATATTGATCCTAACCCAATTCAACCTATGCAAGCATGAAATAACAGGTGTAAAGAAATGATAAGGATAATTGTGAAAGATTAACTTCATTAAATACATCATAATGGTAAGTTATCTCAGTATGGGAGAAAAATTGAATATAAGTGGAATCAAATGTAGAGTGCAAAAGACGAGACCACACTGGTTTGGCCATGTGATGTATACTGACAATCATTGTTGGATGAAGATGTGCCAGAAGTTCCCAGTGAAAGGAATTTGCAGTACAGGAAGGCCTAGGAAAACCTGTGGAGAAGTGGTAATAGCAGATTTCAAAAGGTTGAACCAGATGAAGGAATACAGTAGATGGAAGGAAGTTGTGCTGGAAAAGAATTATTCAACAAAAAAGCCCATGTAAAATGATGATGGCAATAATGCTATTTGTGAAAGAATAATTTTATTAAAAGCTTCATGATAATAAGTTATCTCAGTAATGTAGATAAATGTGGCTATATAAAATAGTGTTCAAAGATTGTTACCACACATTGTGATATGTTCTTTGCTGTATGAATACATTTATAGTTATATAAGATATTTTTTTTAAAATGACTTTTGACATTGATATGGTTACTCTTCTGTATTAATATATACATGAGTTGTTAAGATAATTTATGAACACGTTTGTGCAAAGTTAAAGATCCATTTGTAGCAAATGATTTACCACAAATTGTACAGTGATATGGTTTCTCTCCAGTATGAATACGTATGTGCAAAGTTAAGTCACCACTCCGAGAGAAAGATTTACCACAGATGTCACAGGGATAAGGCTTCTCTCCTGTATGTGTGCGCATGTGATTTGTTAAGGGACTACTATCAGTGAAAGATTTACCACAGATATCACAATGATATGGCTTCTCACCTGTATGAGTGCGTTTGTGTCTAGTTAAGGAACTCTTATGAGAGAATGGTTGACCACAGATATCACAGAGATACAACTTATCTCTTGTATGAACACGGTTGTGAGAAGTTAAGTCACCATTATGAAAGAATGATTTATCACAGATGTTACAGTGATATGGCTTTTCTCCTGTATGAAGATGCTTGTGATTAGTTAAGGCTGCATTTGTAGAGAATGATTTGCTACAGATGTCACAGAGATATGGTTTTATGCCTGTATGGACACTTTGGTGAAATGACAAGTTAGCTTTTCCGGGGAATGATTTACCACAGATGTCGCAATGGTAGGGCTTCTTCCCTGTGTGAATGATTTGGTGTCTATTTAACTGACTGCTAGTAAAGAATGATTTATCACAAATATCACAATGATAAAGCTTCTCTCCTGTATGAATACGTGTGTGTACAGTTAATTTACCTTTTTCATAAAATGATTTGCCACAGATTTCACATTGATATGGCTTTTCTCCTGTGTGAATACGTTTGTGTCTAATTAAGAGTCTTCCTTGAACAAATGATTTACCACAAATATCACAGTGATATGGTTTCTCTCCTGTATGAATATATTTATGTATAGTTAAGCTTTGTTTCTGATGGTATGATTTACCACAAATATCACAGTGATATGGCTTTTCTCCTGTATGAATATGTTTGTGAGAAGTTAGTTGATATTTTTTAGAGAATGTTTTATCACAGATATCACAAGGATATGATGTCTTTCCTGTCTCTTTCAATACTTCACTCGAAAAATCATTGCTTTCAGGCTCTGTCTTAATCTCAACCTGTTTTTCCCATAATTTGTTTTCCATAATTCTTTTTTCGTTCTTTTTTTTATATCTGTTCTGTATAATGTCTTCCTTTAGTCTTTAAAAGATAAAAAATATTGATGATGTATCTAATGTAATACCATTTTACAGCTGAGATTCTGAAACAATGAAAAAAAAATCACATATTAAACTACATCACCATCAGATTGTGTAATATTATATATATTAAACTATAGCTACACCATTAGATTATGAGACATTATATATGTTGTAAAACATCACTATCATCTTTTTACCTCTACTTTTCCATGTTTGTATGGGTTGGAGGAAGATTTCATTCAGTCACTCCTTTGATGTCACCAGAGATACTAGTTCTCTGAAATTTTTCCAGCCTGCTCTTATTTCAGCAACTATACTTACAGGTACCAGCAACTCCACATTCAGGTGTGGCGCCAGAGATGACTGCACAAGTGGGAGTGGGGATACTTACAAGCCCTTTGGATGTCAGAATGCGCTAGGGACTAGATCTCATTGGCTGGTGCAAGTTTATGCAACAAAGAGACTGAATACAGATCGTTCCTGGATGAAGTCACTTCAGGGTTAGATGTAGTTATGACTGAGTTAGATATGCTAATGCACATGTTGACACTGACCACAAGACATGGAAAGGTGTGATTGGCAGGAATGACAATCCTTATCTAAATATGAATGGAGAGAGGCCATATAATTTCTGGTCTATTATGAACACCTTCTTCCAGCTCAAAGACATCCATAAATATACATAGCATTAGGGACAGAGATCAATAATTGATTTTGTTATTGTCTCTTATCTCTTCATGTTTGTGCTGGATGTTCGTGTTCAGACTACCTAAATCCAAGGAAGCCCACAAAACTGGCTGCTTCTGAAAGGACCCAACTGGCCCTACAACCTTCCCAAGAATAAGTAGGCAAATAAGATAGATTTAGAGCAACATCCTCCACTAATTCAGTCATCTAGGTAGTAAAAGCTATGAACTACTTTCCTGGGACTTGAGAAAGTTTATTACATTGGGTCTCTTACTGCTGTCTACCAATGCTCATTTCCTACAAAGTCTACCTTTTCTGTTTGTCTACTATCCCACTACATCTCTTGTATACATATGTTTTACACGGTATAGAGTCCCCACCTACTCCTTTTCTACAAACTGAGTATGACCATTCCCCTGATAAGATTGAAGTTCTGTCTTCTTTTCCTACTTACTAAAACTTTGGTCTTTGCTAAGTTTACTCTGAATCCTTTTAATTCTAATAGTAGATACTAAGAGGTAACTAAATACATGTGAACAGAAGAATTTATTTTCTGAAGAAAAGGGTAGCAGTTTATTGAAGTTTCATCTTTTAGACAGCTTGAAAGAAGCTGCATCACTGCAACATCAAAGTCATTGCCATCCTTTCTTTCAGGAATACTTGATGTGTAATATTACACCGACTGGAAGGCAGCATGTCTAGGAGAGCTTTAACTCTAAATAAGATTGCACACACAGGGTAGGCACAGATGCTGTATGTCATACAAGCAGAAAACATGCACCAATTCTAAACTCTAATGTGGAATGAATTAGGATTAATCCTATCCTTGACAACTAACTCCTATCCTAATTTGGAATAAAGTAGTTTGGATTATATTGTTCTTTCATATAAAGAGGGAGGGCTATTTGAGAGCAGCACCGAAAATATTAGTCAGTATCTTTCATTAGAAATATGGCAAGGAATGGAGTAAAATATTGTTTTATAAAATTTAATTCATTAGTTTCACTGCTTTACTTTATCTGTAAATACATTTAACAAATTTCAATTGAATTCTATAACGTTTGCTATAAAAAAAAGAGGAAAGAGGAAAACATTAAATACAGAAAGTCAATGAAAATAAGGGAATGAGCGGCAGACCCTACACCCTAGTCTGGGTAGTATATCTCAGCTATGCTAGAGAACAGCCACTCCAGTAAGATACTTCTATTTGTTTTACGACCTAAAAATCATCAAATTTAAATTCCTTCTGTAAATGACTTTTATATTTAGAATTTACGTATTTTAAGATATTTTTCCTATCTTTCATTTTATTAATTACAATTGTTTACTCAAAACATGAGGCATATCCGTGTGGTTTCCTGAGTCTCGTTGAGACGTGAGCATTGGTGCTGATCGCGCTGGGCAGAAAGACGGGCCTCCCTTGCCACTGGGGTCTCCTCGAGGAGTGAGAGTTGGCGCTGATTGCGGTCGACAGCAAGACGGGCCTCCCTTGCCTCCGGAGTCTCCTCGAGACGTGAGCGTTGGTCGTGAGTGCACTGGGCAGTAAGACGGGCCTCCCTTGCCTCCAGAGTCTCGTGGAGACGTGAGCATTGGCGCTGAATGCACTGGGCAGTAAGACGGGCCTTCCTTGGAGTTAAAAAAAAAAGATGAATGCTTTAACTCAGCGACTACTGTTTTACAACTTCTCAAAACAGAAATAATAATATTATGGAGATAAAAGAAGCAAAATAACAAACGATATCAACAAAAAACGTAACTGCGCACGCACCTCCATTCTTCGCAATTTAAGGGCTTTATTTCATTTAGAAGAAAATACTGGTCGTTTTCGGTTAGGCATATCGTATAACGATACTATAGAAGCAGTTAAAAGTATTTTAGGTTAAATGCTGGACCACTGAGAGCACGTAGTCGTTTCAATAAATAGTTGCATTAAAAAAGGGGGGCATTGAATGTAAAATGCTAAGCTAAAAGCGAAAAATTAATGTCATTGTTTACGTATAATGAATTGGAAATGCTTCACTAAGAGATGGATATAAAAGTATTTTAGGTTAAATAGTATAGGGAGGTGTGTAGGATACATACATACACGACGCTCAGCTTTATATAAGTATCGTGTGTATGTGTGTGTGTTGCTATGCGAGCGACGACAGATCAAAGATATATAACACGTGACTGAACGTTAACTAAAGTTTGCTGGTCCCTCTCTGTCTCTCTCTGAATATCTAACACTTTAATTGTATCTCTCTCTGTCTAACGGCCTATCTCTCTCTGAAGTGTTGTCATATAGGGAGTGAAGAGCGACAGAGAGAGTAAAGCAGTTAAATTATAGAGAGGGAGAATGATCTATTATAGAGAGAGTGAAGTGCGATGGAGAGAGTTAAGCTAAGAAACTATAGGGAGGTAAAATCGATAGAAAAAGACCGTTTTTTGGCCCTAGAGACCACATTTTTCAATTTAGATCTGTCGCTTCCACAGCACCTTTTACATTAATGTGTACATTTTCATGACAATCAGAGCATTGGTACTACCCTTTCATCTGTATCCAGACACGACTCAGACAATTTTCGCCCATTTCACATTTATATAATAGATTTATTTATATGGTTATCTTGTAGTAGCCCGCGTTAAATTGTTGTTTTTTTTTATTTTTTTTATTTTTTTGTTTTTTTTTTGTTTTTTTTTTGTTTTTTAATGTAATTAAGTAAGAAAGTTATATTAATTAAATTTTAAATTATTTTTTTATTTTTGTTAAATTTTTTTTTTTTAAAAATAATTTTAAGAAAAGTAAATCGGAAGGTATCAAGAAGTTCAGTGGGTTCTTGGTATGGTGGAACGAGATACCAATGTGACAATGAGGGTACCTGTGGACCAACGAGATGCAGCGACCTTTTTACCCATCATTGCTCAGTACGTTCGTCCAGGTACTCGCATTGTAACCTATGGCTGGCAGTCATACAATGCCCTCCCGCAACATGCAGTTGTAAACTATCGTTACAACTTTGTGGACCCCAACGACTCACAATCCACACAAACCGTATGGTAGGCAGATGGGGGCTTCGCAAAGTCAAATTCCGTGCCTTGAGAGGAACAAGCGAGACACTTTTCGGCACTCACCTTCAGGAGTTCCTTTGGCGCCGTGCTATTCAAAACAAAAAAAATCTTCGGCAATATTCTATATTGGATACGACATTATTATGGTGTATAATAGACACTTTTGGATATTATAAATTGTTTTAAAAAAAAAAATTTAACAAAAATCCAAAAAAAAATTAAATAATTTTAATTTTAATTAATAATAGCAAAAAATAATTAAAAAAAAAGGCGATACTTGGTTTTAGTGTCCTAAATGATCATCATCGACAATCAGTTATAATAAATATTAAAATATTAACAGAGAAAATTAGAAAACAGAAAAATATTGTTGCGAAACAGTTTTTAACAACAGAAAGAAAATTTCTTTAAACAATATATTGGTGCGATATACGGTATTTCTTTTACAGCAATATTTTTCTACATGAAACCCTAGACTCTGCTGCCTCTCATTGAAAGGCACTGTGCAAATGGATCGATGATCCATATAGATGATCCAAAATTTGCCTAGTCGTTATACACATCTGACTGTCAATCATTCGCAGCATTTCGTCGATCCCATATCAAGTACACACACGCAAAATATTGAGGGGATGTGGTCTCATGCCAAAAAAAAACTGAAATGCATCAATGGTACCAGCCGACCACTATTTCAGTCGTATTTAAGGGAGTTTGAGTGGCGATGGCGCAATGCCACGTATCCAACTGGTGAAGGTAAATGTTTCGAAAAATTTTAAACTGTATATCGCAACAATATATTGTTTAAAGAAAAAAAAATACTGTATATCGCAACAATATATTGTTAAAGAAATTTTTTTTCTGTTGTTAAAAATGTAAAAATGAAGCATAGTTTTTCTGTGAAAAACTGTAAATAAATATTTATTTTGTTAAAAAAATAAATAAAAAATCTAATTTTCTCTGTTAATATTTTAATAAATATTTATTATAAAAAGGTAAATGTAAGGTAAAAACCAAGCAGCAGCAGCTGATAACGTACGTGTAGTGGGTGGAGCTAATAACTGATTGTCGATGATCATTTAGGACACTAAAACCAAGTATCGCCTTTAAAAAAAAAAATTTAACGCAGATAACTACAAGATAACCATCTATATTATATGTAGACAAGGGTTATCGGAATTTGCTGTTAATAATACACCAAAGAAAAGACGATTGAAAAAACAATTCTAAAGTAAAATACCTCGTATAAATCACAACTTTTGATGGGGAATCACTGATGGTTGACGTGTTGTTGAATGGAGTAAATTATTAGTATTCTCTTCCTCAATCCGTCTTTCCTTCTCCTTATATATATATTATAGAAGATAAATATGACTACGTTACAATAACTTTGTGTTTCATGCTAAATAAAATATTCTAAGTATTAGTGTGATTCAATTCAAAACAACTAGAGTTACAATGACATTAATATCCGGTTGATCATGCGTACTATCGATATAATAAAATAATTGTTTCTACTTTAGGCACAAGTACTAGTACATTACTGGTACTTTATTTTATCGACCCTGTAAGGATGAAAGGCAAAGTTAACCTCTGCGGGATTATAATAAAATAATTGTTTCTACTTTAGGCACAAGGCCAGCAATTACCAGTGCATTACTGGTACTTTATAATAATATAATAAAATAATGAAAATTATTGTGTAAGAGGAGGACAAAATTCTGTAATTTACAATCGATATAAAAGTTTTATTATTCAGTTATATAAATAACATTACAAATAAAAAAGAAGTTACACAATGATGGAAATATGAACAAGAAAGATAAAAACAAAATTAATTAATGAGAAAACGGGCTGTTCTGCTTGAGAACTGGTAGAATTTGGTGTATTTGGATCCCTACTCTGTGATTATTAGGTAATACATTTATTACGTAATAGCTTTCTAATGTAAGACAGGCTGTTGATAAGGAGATGGACTTATATTCAATGCTGCTCTTTCAAAAGTCTTCTCCCTTATTAATAGCTTGTATTGTACTAGATACTAGAAATACATTACATAATAAATGTATTACCTAAGATGCTGTCTGAAGTAGTCATGTTAGTGATTGCGTTATGGCAACATTATGTAACACCATAGAAATATGTTTTATAGTGAATTATGTAATGCAAACTCTATCATGGACTACCACATTGGAATTGGAACAATAGGAATGACGTTGAGTGCTTGCTCCCAATTACATCATTATTTATTGGTTGGAGTGTTGCAGAAGCAACATTTTGTAACATAAAAATATATGTCATCATCACCGTTTAACATCCATTTTTCCACGCTGGCATGGGATATACGAGTTATCCCATTGTGAAACAAAACAGGTTTTGGCTGGTTTCTACAGTTGGATGCCCTTCCTAACACCAACCAGATTTACAGTGTGTGCTGGAAGCTTTTTGTCATGTCACCTACATGAGCACTTTACAGTGTGTACTGGACGCCTTTTGTCATGTAGCCATCACAACCACTTCACAGCATGGGGATTGGGGAGGTAGATCTAGGTGTGAAGTGTTCAGGCATGGGTGGAGTGTTAAGAAGTGGGAGGTGCATGAGGGAGAGGGATGGGTATTAAGATGTGAAGGTGTATAGAAGGTGGAGGGGGAAAGGTAGTGCATACAAGATGTATGCCTCAACTCATGCACAATCCTGTGTCATCGCCATCAAGGGGTGCAATTGTTCATGGTCAGTTTTTATCACCTCATCCCAAATCTTCCTAGACCATAGCTTCCATCAACTTTTTATACAGCTGTCATCCTTCATATACATCACATATACATCTTATCTCTCAGTTCATATATGTTATTATTTCACATCAATCGGAGCAAGGAATCTTCATTTCTTTCCAATCTTTATAGGTTCTCCGAATACAGTATGTGTATATATATATGTATGTGTGTATTCTTTCAGACATTACTCAAGATTCATGACCATAGGTAAGGGATGGAACAAATACCGAATTGAAGATAGCGAGTTTAGCTTTTACGCCTATCTCTCTTTTCTGATTACTGAAGTTGGCACATTGCTGCACCAACTACTGCACTTAATTCAGCCTCTTGTTTCCCATCACTCATGAACACCACCCCACAAGATACTTCTCTACCTGCTTCAGTGGAACTTCATTTACTGCATAGGCTTCCTTGAGTTTTCACAGCACTGATTTTCATTCTAGCCATGCAACACTTGGCATCAAACCTATTGAATGCAAGTCGGAGATCACCTTCTGTACAGTTAAGTAACATCATATCGTCTGCAAATTCCAGCCGACTGATTTTACACATGCCAGTCATGATACCACTTCCAACCCGGCTGTGCATGTCAATCCTATTCATGCAAATAATGAACAGTACACACACTTAGCAGAGTCTGACTCCCACATTGAACGGTTTCAATTTAGCACCATTTATCCAAACACAAATACTCGGGCATAAATATAGAGACATCAGGGCAGCAAGGAGCTAACCATCGATCCCATACTCCTGCAGAACCTTCCACCACAGATTCCGAGGAACACAGTCATAGGAACACAAAGAAGAATATAGCTCTTGGCAATACTCCCCCGATTTCTTGAAAACCTGCCGCAGTGTAAATATTTGGTTGGCTGTGCTGCATCAGGGCAAAAACCACTGTTTATCAGCTAGCTTGGACTCGACAATCTCCCTAGATCTCTTTTCTAGACACTTAGCATAGACTTTACAAGAGAAGCACCTCTGATTGCCATTGCTTAGCTGCCTTTCCAGGGATCCAGGCCACCCAGCATACACAAGTCAGCCAGAGAATACCTTCTCTCTTTAAGGCTTTTAACATCTCGGACTGAATTCCATCTTCCCCAGTGGCTTTGCCACATTTGAGCTCTTGTGACCTCAGCCTCTGAGAAATTAGTCACTGCTTCCAGATGCACCTTGTGTACATCAGAAGATTCTGTTGTGATTAGGTTTAGGAGATCAGCAATGTATTCTCTCTATCCCATGAAGATACACCTCTCTGAAGAGAGAACTTTGGATGCCTTTATTGTCACTGCTGAGATTCTTTGTGCCTGCTTGTACCACACATACATGAAGGAGGACTTATTTCCAAGCCAAGCTTTGTAAGCCCCCTTTTGCTTGGATGGCATCTTTGACCTCTTGATTGAACCAAGGGTTCCTCCTGCCATCTGGCACCACACCAAGCCTCTTTCACACAGCGTTTAACAGCTGAAGCAGAAACTGCCACACTGAACAATCTCCATTTTCTCTCAACGTCCTCAGTTTGCTCAGTTCTCTGAACTTTGATGCAATAGTATCTGCATATCTGGTCCTGACTTCCTTATCTACCAATGTTTCTTACTTCATCCTGTGTGTCCCCTAGACCTGCCAGTTTTGTGGGCTTCCTTGACTATAGTTAGTCTCAAGTTGCAGATAACTAGATGGTGATCAGTTGACAGCTCAGCCCCACTCTTAACACGAACATCCAGCACAGAATCAGAGATCAGAGACAATAACAAAATCAATTATTGATCTCTGTCCCTGATTCCCCTTATACTATATATATTAAGGGATGTCTTTGTGCTGGATGGTGTTCATATTAGAGAGTCTATTGCTAGAACAGAAGTCTAGTAAGGCCTCTCCATTCATATTTAAATCAGAGTCACCATTCCTTCCAATCACTCCTTTCCATGTCAGGTGGTCAGTATCAGTCTCCCATCAGGATATATGACTCAGTCTTAACTACATCTAACGCTACAATGACATTATCAAGGGAGGACCTGTATTCGGACTCCTTGTTTGGTGCATAAACTCGCACCACCCACAGGGATCTATCTTTCAGTCTAAACTTCAAGAGGCAAATCCTCCCTCCTAATGGTATCCAGTCCATAACACATTCTGACAGCCGGGGGCTTGTGAGTATCCCTACTCCAGCTTTTGCAGTCATTTCTGGCGCCACACCTGAATAGTGGAGTTTCCATTCTCCATTCAAATCTAGTGTCAGAGCCATGGAAGTTTGTTCAGGAAACTCCAACTATATCTAGCAGGTAGCATCTATCCTCCTCCACTAGTTCTTGCTCCTTACCTGTAAAGGTTACGATGTTCCAGGTTCCAACTGTTAAAGTTTTCTCTCTTCCGGAACCTCTTTGGGGTCTCGGAATACACAATCTTTGTGCATCCAGCCCATGCATCCCAGAACAGGTCACAGGCTCTTCGCTAATTCTTGCAGCATGAAATGGAGACTGCAATATATTTTTTGAACAGGCCTCTCTACCTAAGGCCTGACCTTGTTAACTAGCACAAAGGACGATGCGGTATGATTCATTTTTGCTTCATATTATTCATCATATTGCAGTTTCAGTGGTCTTATTTGCACCAGTCACCAATCTGGTACTTTGTCAAACCCATGAAGACTACGCTCTTTTAGAGGCGGCCTTTACTTGCCTCGTTGTAGCTATGTCACTGGTTTGTGAGAGTGTCACCCATTGGCCCATCTCCCTTAGTAGTTTACCATTGTTACTCTGGGGTTGCTTAGTCATCCGCTTATATTGTAACTAGCTATCATATCTGGTGGTTGTATATCTAAGGATGCCTGCAGAGATGTTGTATAACACGATTCTTCCATTCCCTACAAAGCCAAAATGGCCTATGTACAGAATGAGATCTCCCAAATACACAATAGATGCAGCAAAGGTGGCAACAAATACACCAGCATAGAGGAAATCCAGAGTTTTCACCGTTAATGGCTCCCAACTTCTCTCACTAAATGCTAAAATGCCAAGGCACCACCCAAAGGAATAAGGAGACATACTCCTTAGAGGTAGCATATGCTATAAAAAGTGGGATTGTAAGCAGACTAACAGGAATGGTGGAATTTGTATATGGGAGATGCATAGGGATAGTTAGTAGTAAGAGCTCCAGCAAAATAAAAAATTTTCCAATCCTGGTAAAGCTCCATAGAAGTGGTCGACAGCTTTTGCTACCTTGATAAATGGGTAAATAGCAGTGGAGGCAGTTGCTCTGAAAGCACGGTAAGTAGAATAAGAACAAGCTGGAAAACGTTTAGGGAGTTGCTACTTCAGTTGACAACAAGGATTTTCTCAGAAAGCTGTTTGTATGATGCCTGGGTGCAGAGTATGATTTTGCATCGAAGTGAAACATGGGGAGTAAATGCAGAGGATATGCAAAAGTTGGAGAGAAATGAAGGATGCACATTTGAGGAGGAATCAAATGTAGTGTGCAAAAGAGAAGACTGCACTAGTAGGGACGTCTGTATGATGCATATGGAAGATGACTTGGTTAAGTGATAAGCATTTTCAATAGAAGGCCAAGAAAGACTGAACAGAAATGGTGTTAGTAGATCTCAAAATATTGATCCTGACCCATTCAACCTATGCAAGCATGAAATAGCAGCTGTAAAACGGTGATGAGGATAATTGTGAAAGAATAACTTTATTAAATACATCATCATAAGTTATTTCAGTAATGTAGATAAATGCGGTTATAAAAATATAGTGTTCAAAGGTTGTTACCACACATTGTGATATGTTCTTTGCTGTGTGAATACATTTATGGTTGTATAAGATATTTTTTTTTAATAGAATGACTTTTAACATTGATATGGTTACTCTCCTATATCAAAACATATATAAGTAGTTAAGATAATTTTCTTACAGAATGATTTACCATAAACATTGGAGATATCACTTTTCTGCTGTATGAACACGTTTATGAGACGTTAAGGATCCATTTGTAGTGAATGATTTACCACAAACTGTACAGTGATATGGTTTTTCTCCAGTATGAATACGTATGTGCAAAGTTAAGTCACCACTCCGAGAGAAAGATTTACCACAGATGTCACAGGGATAAGGCTTCTCTCCGGTATGAGTGCGTATGTGCTTTGTTAAGGAACTATTATCAGTGAAAGATTTACCACAGATATCACAATGATATGGCTTCTCACCTGTATGAGTGCGTTTGTGTCTAGTTAAGGAATTTTTATGAGAGAATGATTGACCACAGATATCACAGAGATACAACTTATCTCTTGTATGAACACGCTTGTGAGAAGTTAAGTCACCATTATGAAAGAATGATTTATCACATATATCACAGTGATATGGTTTTTTCCCGCTATGCAACTGTTTGTGCCTTGTTAAAGTTCCAATTAAAGGGAATGATTTATCACAGATAACACAGTGATATGGCTTCTCTCCTGTATGAATATGCTTGTGTTTAGTTAAGTGTCCATTTGTAAAGAATAATTTATCACAAATGCCACATTGATATGGCTTCTCTCCAGTGTGAAGATGCTTGTGTTCAGTTAATGCACCATTTGTAGAAAATGATTTACTGCAGATATTACAATGAAATGGTTTCTTTCCTGTATGAATAATTTTGTGTTTAGTTAACCTACTTGCTACAGAGAATGTTTTATCACAGATATCACAGTGATACGGTTTCTCTCTTGAATGAATATGTTTGTGTATAGTTAATACATTATTTCGAGAGAATGATTTCCCACAGATATCACAGTGGTGTGGCTTCTCGCCTGTATGAATCCGTTTGTGAGAAGTTAAGCCACCACTTTGAGAGAATGATTTACCACAGATGCTACAGTGATACGGCTTCTCTCCTGTATGAAGATGCTTGTGATTAGTTAAGGCTGTATTTGTATAGAATGATTTGCTACAGGTTTTACAGTGATATGGTTTTATGCCTGCATGAATGCGTTTGTGTCTAGTTAATGTATCATTTTGAGAAAATGATTTACCACAGTTATCACAGTGATAAGGCTTCTCTCCTGTATGACTACGTTTGTGCTTAATTAATGCACCACTTTGAAAGAATGATTTACCACAGATATCACAGTGATATGTCTTCTCTCCTGCATGCCATTGTTTGTGTTTAGTTAAGTCTCCCTTTCGAGCAAATGATCTACTACAGATACCACATTGA
The DNA here is from genome assembly GCA_964016885.1 of Eledone cirrhosa. NCBI lineage: Eukaryota > Metazoa > Mollusca > Cephalopoda > Octopoda > Eledonidae > Eledone > Eledone cirrhosa. Next base: position 326,268,153 of record OZ024740.1, read on the forward strand.
TGTGGTTTTATGCCTGTATGAATGCTTTGGTGAAATGACAAGTGAACTTTCCGGGAGAACGACTTACCACAGATGACACAATGATAGGGCTTCTCCCCTGTGTGAATGTTTTGGTGGCTATTTAACTGACTTCTACTAGGGAATGATTTATCACAAATATCACAGTGATAAGGCTTCTCTCCTGTATGAATACGTTTGTGTATGGTTAAGTTACTTCCTTCATAGAATGATTTACCACAGATTTCACACTGATATGGCTTTTCTCCAGTGTGAATACGCTTGTGTCTAATTAAGAGTCTTCCTTGAGAGAATGATTTACCACAAGTATCACAGTGATATGGTTTCTCTCCTGTATAAATATGTTTATGTATAGTTAAGCTTTGTTTCTGATAGAATGATTGACCACAAATATCACAGTGATATGGCTTCCCTCCTGTATGAATATGTTTGTGAGAAGTTAGTTGATATTTGTTGCAGAATGATTTATTACAGATATCACAAGCATATGATGTCTTTCCTGTCTCTTTCAACACTTCACCTGAAAAATCATTGCTTTCTGGCTCTGTCTTAATCTCAACCTCTTTCTCCCTTAATTCATTTTCCATAACTTGTTTTCACTCCTTTTTTTTATATCAGTCCTGTATAATGTTTTCCTTTAGTCTTTAAAAGATGATAAATATTGATGATGTATCTAATGTAAAGAATTCTTTAATGTCAATGTCATCTGAGATTCTGAAATAATAATAAAAAATAAAAAAACAGTATAAGATACTGTGAATATTTAAAATGTAGAAAATGAACAGTGGAATCTTTACTACATTTGTATATTGATAAACCTGGAGAATTAAAGTTTAGTTCTTAATTTGTAGTTGAAATTACAACATACAATCTTATGTGAAGTTTACATATTTACAGACTACAGATATGTCTTATGATTGTGTCAAATATAGTTAAACTATCTTAAGATTGTGTGTGTAACACAAACACACCATCAGATTGTGTAACATATTAAACTACACCATCATATATTAAGCTATAGCTACACTTTCAGATTATGTAACATTATATATAAACTCAAGTGACAGCTACAAGTTGTATAACATCACTACTATCTTTTTACCTCTACCTTTCCATGTTTGTATGGGTTGAAGAAAGGTTTTGTAGTCTTTTGATGTCAGAGATATTAGTTCTCTTCCAGCCTGCTCTTATTTCAGCAGCCATACTTATAGATACAATCAACTCCACATTCAGCGGTTGTGCTAAAAATGACAGCACAGGTGGGAGTCGGGATACTTACAAGCTCCTCCTCTGTCAGAAATATGTTTATTTTTCAACATATGCTCCATCTAAGTTGATACACTTCTGCAAGCATTGATACCAGCCTTTAAGCCCATGTGTAAAATTGAGGGCCATGCGATTTAAACCATGTCAAAGCAGCTTTTTTTACATCTTCAACCTCATCTCTTGCACTTCCAAAACGACTTATCCATTTGTTGATTATTGATTTCTTTGGAGCATTGTCGCCATAAATTTGCTTCAGAGCGTCAATGATTTGACTGCTCTTCCACTAAAGCTTCACCATGAATTTGATGTTTTGATGGAGGCTATGATACTCGAGCAGGTGCTGGCTTCCAACTGGCGCCGCTGCGTTGCAACATGCATTTAAGGGTTCATGTTAGAACATGTTATGACATGCATATGATTTTTAGCTATGTACTTTTTCCACGAACCTTTTGAAGCCGCTTCGTATAATAAAACAATTAAAACGTTTGATGTTTTTGTTTTTCATGACAAGGGAAATTATTTATTCACCGCTGTCACTAGTAATGAGGTTATCTACCTCACCCCTCCCTTTATATTATATATGCAAGCATGGAAAATCGGGCGTGATGATGATATATAAATATATATTTGCATGTATGGCCCCAAAACACCGAGGGAGTCATCGGGGCGCCGTATGTTAATACGGCGCCCCGATGACTCCCTCAATGTTTCTAATTAAAACCTGGTGGAGTCCAGGTCTGAATACAGCATATTTCTTCCAGAGATGGATAGATAGTGAGAGCGGAATTGAGAGAAATATAGAGGAAGAATCGACCCCAGTACTAAATTAGTACATTTTATCTCCCTTTTATATATAGGATGAAAGGTAAAGTTGACATCGGCGGGATTTGAACTCAATGAGTTCAGAGAGCCGAAATTAACACTACAAAACATTCTATCCGATGTTCTAACGGGTAAACATGATAAGAGAAGACCGGTAGAAGAGAAATGACTGTATTGGAAGCGTTGTCTGGTTTACTGTACCAAACGAGACAGTGCTGTGTGTGTGTGTGATAAAAAAAAAACAGTTAAATATCTTCTAGATACACCAGATTCTTCGTTTTACGTATGAAGATTTCTAGGTGTGAAATGTTTTTCCTCGTTTTTGGGGTGTTTTTTTTCATCTGTGTTATCAACTAGTTTAACCTCCAAGATTCTGGCAATCGACTTTTTCCCCGGAGTGCAGAGGGCTTGAGTGGGATCCCCTCCTCGGATTTTCCCTACGACTAGATTTGTAGAAAAAGTAGGGTGAAAGGTGGCGAAAAGACCATCGGAGTTTCGTAGATCTATACGGTTCTCGCGTTTTATGGGAAATAATCTTCCCTTGTTTTTTTCTGAACCTCTTAGATGTTTGCAATCGACTTTTTCCCCGGAAGATGGAAACCCTAACCCTAATCCGGGAAGAAACGTCGATTGCAAACGTCTAAGAGATCCAGAAAACAAGCAAACAAAAAAAGGAAAGATAATTATTTCTGCCAATCTCCGATGATATTTTCACCCGATTTTTTTCTACAAATCTATTCGTTTCCGACTGGTTTAAAGGTCATATCCGTTAATAACACGCATTAAAAAAAGGGAAAAAACCACGCATTAAAAAAAGGGACATACCACAACCCCTTCGTACTCCAGTAAAAAAGTTGATTACCAGAATCTTGGAGGTTAGATTAATTGATAGCACACGAAAAACATGAAGTATATCAGTTTGGTATATATATATGTAGAAGAGGTATTTAATTTGTTGTAATCCAACAAATATAGATGTTTATAACTGATTCAAAGCACTCGACAGTTTTCTGGAGTAAGTATTCAATGATATTGACAAGGGTTGTCGGAATTTGCTGCTAATAATACACCAAAGAAAAGGCGATTGCAAAAAAAACAATTTTAAGGTAAAATACCTCGTATAAATCACAGCTATTGATGGGGAATCACTGATGGTTGACGTGTTGTTGAATGGAGTAGGGTTATTAGTATTCTCTACCACTTCCTCGGTCCTACAGTATTTCCTTCTTCTTATATATATATATATATTATAGAAGATAAATATGACTTTGTGTTTCATACTAAATAAAATATTCTAAGGACCAGTGTGATTCAATTCAAAACAACAGAGGTATAATGACATTAATATCCGGTTGATCATGCGTATTAGCGCTATGTAAGAGAAGACGGACAAAATTATGCCATTAACTAAATATTGATTTCATTCAAGATCTGCCATTCATAAAGAATAAGTTAATATTAAAGGCAAAGTTAACCTCAAATCTCGCCGAGGTTAACTTTGCCTTTCATCCTTACGGCGTCGATAAAATAAAGTACCAGTGGTACACTGAAATAATTGCTGGCCTTGTGCCAAAAGTAGAAACAATTATTTTTGATCGAATCACATCCATATTTAGAATAAGCTATTTCGCATGAATATAAAATTATTGAAAAATAGTAACGTTATATATATATATATATATATGGAGACATACCTAGTTAAGCTACTCCGGTAAAGTCTATGCTAATGTGGCCAGTTACATTTTTAATCGTTAAATAAACATATTATTTACAGTAACAATAATAATAATAATCATTTCATTTATTGGCAACAAGGGCCGACATGTAGAGAACAATACAAAGACACGGACAGTAGGGGTTACAATAAGCTCGAGTAAAAGTGCACAATGGCAAAACCAATTTAACAATGAAAATATAAAATAAACTATGCATACACATAACAAAATAAATTCCCCAATAGGGGGTGGACGACCTAGGGGCGACTCAGGTACCCCACCAATCCTGAACTACTCGACTTTTCTCCTCAAATTAACCAGCCTACAGGCGTATGGTCAGAGTAGGCCCACTCATACGGGCCATTCTCGTCACATTCATCCACATTTTAGCTAATGTAATGGGGGGGGGGGGATCTCACCTTACCTTCCTTTCCGAAGAGAAAATTGTTTGTCTTCAGTCCTTTCAGCCTGGTCCACCATACAACCTCTTTCGCAACTGCCACCAGACAGGAATATTACCTACCCTTCCTGGCCAAATGAAGGCGGCGGGTCGATTTTCACTATGGACTTGGCCGATAGCCGGATCCGTTCTACACGCGACAACAACTGTTCGACATAACTCCACAAGTCAGTAATGCACGGACATTGGACGAGTGTGTGCAGAAAGGTTTCGTCGCTCTGCGCGCATCTCGGGCAGGTCCGTCTGACAGCACTTCCGTGCCTGTAGAGTTTATCTCAAACCGGCAATGCCCCGGGTAGCACTGCCAAGCAAGGGATTTCTGAAAGTTATTCATCGTGCACAGCTCGAAAGTCCTCTGGAACAGACTAGTCAGTTCGACTTCGTCGCGCACAGAGTTTCTCCGAGTGCGTTGTCGCACTTGCCCACCACTAATCCTTTACAGAACTCGAGAGTGGAAGTTCCACTGACCGCATTGCCCGCCTGGTAGAGAGTAGGGAGTGCCTGGCAACATTCCAGATACCAGTCACCCAGTCTCAGTCTCTTCTTGACCCTGGACTGCAGCTCAGTCAATGAGATGAGCTGCGGAAAGAACCGCCTGATAAACGGCGACCACACCTGTTCGCCGTTTAGGCAGAATATTTGGAGATGCCGCAGCCTCAGCGCATGTTTGCGCATCATTAGCCACGGCATGCTCAGCCCTCCGCGTAGAGGGTGCTGGCAGAAAATGGACCGCCTCACCAACGGGACCCGTCCCCTCCACAAGAATTTGAAGAGGCGCCGTTCCAACTTGGCGGGACGGGGGCGAGACACGACGCTCAGGCGGTAGTAGATGACGGACGTGATGTACGCATTTATATCCTCGCCTAACTTATCTAGCAGCTCCCCCTTCTTTCTATTTTTCTCTAACGCTACTTCTTTGCTTCACCCTATCAAAGTTACTCTAATCTCTCTTTTGAGAGCCCCCACCATCTGTTGTTGACGATCCCCCTTGTCAACTTTTTAACTAAATTGTTGACCCGGTCCCTGTAAGCCTTACGTGCCGGAAATGACATGTTCAGCTTCCCGTAACCAGGTCCTAACCCACGCGTCTTATCTAGGCCGACCATACAGATCACAAACTTGTGATCTAAATAGGTGACCGTTTTAAAAAGTGGACAGCCTACACTATTTCTATCTATTTTCCTAATGAAAATCCTGTCTATATACGATCTAGATGACCCTATGTGGTTGGTCCAGGTCCACACTGGCGCATTAGGAAAATCTAGTCGATACCTGCCAGATAATTGGAACTGGCTGATAAGGTGCCTGAGGCTTTTGCACCCCCCCCCCCCCACTCTTATCAGCTACTCCCACACAATCCCAGTGTGCGTCTAAGATGCCGTTCCAGTCCCCTGCTAACAGTAAATGGCGAGACGTACCCAGAAAGACTTCCAGCCGCCTAAAGAAGTCCGGCCGTCTGGCCCCGGTAGGGGCGTAGACGGTCACCAGTCTAAAGGCACCACCTTCGCTATTGTTCACAACCAGGACCACCAACTTACCGCTTGAGCCCCGGAAGATCGAGCCTCGAGATCCAGGTCTTTCCTAAACAGTACTGCCACCCACCTCCCATTCCCGACCGGCTAACAGATGCAAAGATCTGATAGTCGTCAAAAATGGGAGCTAGTGCGCGCGTGTCGGAAATCCTGGTTTTGCTGACAGCAATTACATCCATTTCCAGAGACCTGAGGTCGTTGAGCAGGCGACGCAGGCCACGAACATTTAAACTTCCCACTCTTAAATATGACCATGTTGGCAAGCTAAAAGAGTGAGGGAAGGTTTACTTACCTCCAGGGGTCTTGTGAAGGTCGAGTGGTTCGACCTCCATGGTTGGTGGGGTTTCTTTTGGGAACCTCTTTAAAAGTCTCGATGTGGGTTTCACGTTCGGGGTTCCCATGTCCCGAGGAAAACTCTCTCAAATTCCTTTGTAGGAATCAAGCGACATTCGCACCAGAAACAAAACTTCTGGCACGCAAAATGTGCTCAATGTGCTAAGAGGGCCATCAATTTCTCATTGGCCCTTCTGACAAGCACGAAGTTATCTATGTTTTGTTGGTGCGGTTTTATTTGTTTTCGTTTCGGTGACTGTGGTGATGATAGTTTTGTTGGTGTTGTTTTGGGTACGTCTGTGTTTGTTGTAGGTGTGGTGTCTGCAATTTCAGGTGTCTGTGTTTATTTGTTCTTGTGTCTGTTTAGGTTGCTTGCGTTTGGGGAATTGTAGGGTTGGTGTTGTTGGGGAAGTGTTTGCGTTGGTGGTGTCTATATTTTTTGTTGTAGATGTTTTTGTGCTTTGTGGATGCCTTTTCTTTGTGTGTTTTCATTTTTGCTTTTTGGCACATTTGGGTTTTCCTTCATCTTCACTACTGGAAGACAAAGGGTCTGTGGCTGTGAGTGTATCTGTGTCTGTGTGTGCGTTTATGTTTTTATCCATGTGTATATTTTGAGGGATAGAGGGAATGGGAGACATTCCCCGTGGGTTGGTTTCGGTGCTGGTGGTTCGACTGTTTTTGATGTTGGTGGGGCTGCCGGTGTCAGTATTGGTGTAGCTTTCCGTTTCGACACTGGTGTTGGCAGCAAAGGAGGTGTGCGACTACCTGCATTTTTGAGCTGAGGGCAGAAGGCTCGCAGATGCGTTACTTCTCTGCAGACGAAGCAGTGCGGCCTTCCCCCTTCAGTGATCAACTAAATCATTGTCCCGTCCTGCAGGCGGGCAAAATCCGGGATGTTGTTTAGGTATATCGTCGCCACCACCACCACCATTTCAACTACCATATATATAGAAAAAGAGAATGTGTGATGAGAGAAATAGAGAGATTATGAGTGTGCACATACATACATATATATGTATGAGTATATAACTATTATGAGTATATAACTATAATCGCGCAAACACAAACTTATAAAAATACACACTCACGGACATAATTCACACAAATACACATACATTCACACAAACATACATACATTCACACATATACATTTACACAAACACACATATACAGTCATGATAGTGTTCGGTTTAATTGGAAATGGGAGGGTAAAACAAGTATAACGTTTTATTTATTTATTAACTCTATTTATTAACTCTTTTTTTTTAAAACTCATTTAATATAATGGTTACAGAACGAAAACACTAACAAATATAATTGTTTCTACTTTTGGCACAAGGCCAGCAATTATTCCAGTGTATTACTGGTACTTTATTTTATCGACCCCGTAAGGAAGAAAGGCAAAGTTAACTTCGGTGGGATTTGAACTCCAGGGACGTAACTATGCTGGAAAGCATGGCGTCCGACCCTCTACCGATACTGCCAATTCAATATAATATATACAAAGGAAAGGGAAAGGAAAAAAAGAAAGATTAAAAATACACAAGCAGGTAATACACACATCTTAGGCCACAGAACAATATGCAGGCGAAAGAGTGGTAAAAGAGCCGCTACTAGAGCGCACCATAGCGAGGAGCACTGGGAAACCTCTCTAATAATTTTTGACGAAGGCGTTACCTGGGGTGATGGCGAGGCTGAGGTGCTGGAACAACCAAGTGCCCTCAACCAAGCCGCCAGTGAAGATAAGAATCTCGCTGTCAGTAGCCCGACCCCCCCCCCTCCCCCCAAACGTCTCGTACGCCACAGGCTGGATAATGTAGTTAGCTGATAGAACACGGTATATCCTGTAGCTCTCGCCCTTACCGCTGCATCCAGAATGTGGGAAGAAGCAAAAGAGTCACTAACTGTGACGTCCCAGGTACGGCACCTGCCTCTTGACCAGGAGCAGAGTAAGACCGTCAAGTCTTTACCCATCAATTCAGGACAACCCAGACGGTTCCAAAATTGAGGGTATGTTTTCCCGGGCCAAATCTCTTGAGTGGTAATAGGACAGTGTATGTATGTGTGCGCGCGTGAGTTTGTCAGCGTTCTTAAATTAGAGACACGTGTGTGTGTGTCACTGTTTTTAAGTTAGACATATATATGTATGTATCCCTTTCCTTCCTTTTATACACACATACATTCACACAAACACATATACACACTGTGTTATTGACGGGTGGACAGAAGTCCCTCAAATTTATATACATGTGAATGGAGTTCTACTGAAGCAGTTAGAGAAATTCAAGTATCTTGGAGCCGTGTTCACGAGTGATGGAATGCAGGAGACTGAATTAAGTGCAAGAATTGCAAAAGCTGATGCAGCGATGCGCCAGCCTCAGCATTCAGCAATCAGGTGAAGGGGGTGGGGGGCTGGGTGTGTGTGTGTGTGGGGGGGGGGTATGTGTAAAAGCCAAACTCGCTGTCTTCCTGGTATTCCTGCCAACTCTTACCGAGGATCATGAATCTTGAGTAATGACCAAAAGAATACAACTGCAAATAAAAGTGGCAGAAATGGGATTCCTCCGAGGGGTCTTTGGAGTAACTTTACTCGATAAAGTGCATAACTCAGAGAACTCCTGGTAGAGTCGCTACTTCTCCGAATTGAGAGATCACAACTCCGATATTATGAGCATGTGGTTAGAATGTCTCAGTAAAGAATCGCTGGACACATAATAAATAATTATTGTGGGTAAAATGGTGGGTAAAATGATTATTGTGGGTAAAGTGGTAGGTAAAATAATTATCGTGGGTAAAATGGTGGGTAAAATAATTATTGTGGGTAAAAAACGGACCATCCCCCTAAATAAAAAACGGAATCCCCCAAATAAAATACAGATCCCCCCAAATAAAAAACGGATCTACCCCAAATAAAAAACGTAAAATGATTATTGCGGGTAAAATGGTGGGTGAAATGATTAATGTGGGTAAACTGGTAGATAAAATAATTATTGTGGGTAAAGTGGTAAAATGATTATTGTGTGTAAAGTGGTGGGTAAAATGATTATTGTGTGTAAAGTGGTGGGTAAAATGATTATTGTGGGTAACGTGGTGGGTAAAATAATTATTGTGGGTAAAATTGTAGATAAAATAATTATTGTGGGTAAAATTGTAGATAAAATAATTATTGTGGGTAAAGTGGTAGTTAAAATGATTATTGTGTGTAAAGTGGTGGGTAAAATGATTATTGTGTGTAAAGTGGTGGGTAAAATGATTATTGTGGGTAACGCGGTGGGTAAAATAATTATTGTGGGTAAAATTGTAGATAAAATAATTATCGTGGGTAAAATTGTAGATAAAATGATTATTGTGGGTAAAGTGGTAGTTAAAATAATTATTGTGGGTAAAGTAGTAGTTAAAATGATTATTGTGGGTAAAATGGTAGGTAAACTAATAATATTGGGTAAAATTGTGGGTAAAATAAGGATAGTGGGTAAAATGGTAGGTAAAGTGGTTGGTGAAATCAAGAAAAGGAGAAAGAGGGTAGGAAGTGGAGTAAAATGGGGGTAGGGAAAGAATGGGTTGGAAGAGGCAGAAGTGGAAGAAGGGGAGGAAAAACATCAAGGGAAGGAAGGATGGAAAAGAGGAAGGAAGACAGCAGGTTAAAGAAATAGGGAAAGAGAGGTTAAAAAAGGGGGAAAAGTAGGGAAGAGGGTAAAGAGGGATACAAAGTGTGAAAGTGTGGGAAAGAGGCGGAAAAGGGTGTAATGAGGGAGAATCAACACCACGAGGTCAACCACAAGACAATGGGGTCACGTAAAGTGATATGTGTTTCTTTCACAAAAAATTTGTAGCAAAAGATACCAAGTAACCATGTAACTTCAATAGCTCTTCATCATCGACTCCGAGAGAAACTCTAGGACCAACCATCAATAAACACCATGGTGGTCGGCAAACATGATCAACATATGTCTATGTTCAGATCTCCAGTCAGATTCTTAATCGACACAGAAGTAGAAGTCAGTGTCATCCCGGCATCTGCAAACGACCTCCGTTATAGAGAGGGGAATCAGTGGCAGCTGCCAATGATTCTACAATCAAAGCTTACAGATACATGGACATTCACCGTCGCTGATGCCCATCAGCCTATCATCGGAGCAGACTTCCTTCGGGCTCACTCACTGCTGGTCGATAATCAGGGGAAATGACTCGTCAATAGCAGTAAGTATGCCTCGGTTTTTCTGGCAACATCTGCACGTGTGACTTTTCATATATCAAACGTCTCTGAGACCAGGAACGAATTCTCGGAATTCCTTTTGAATTACCTGAAACTCATTATCATGACATCTCCCAATCCACAACTCACCACAGAGTAAAGCATTACATTCCAACCACCAATTCTCCAGTATATAACCGTGTATGTCGTCTACCACCAGACAAATTTGCTATAAAATCTACCTTAACCGAGGTTATCATCAATTACCTGTACTAGATGATAACATGTAAATACAATTTAATACAAAAAGAAAAAAGAAAATTTAGATTGAGAAGAAAGAATGGAATGTAAAATAAGAAAATATTTTAAAAAACGGAAAAAAGAAAGATATGGCAAGGGCTCTAGTATATATAAACAGACACACTTAAAAAGATAATTATTATGTAACGGAATTATCCTAATTATGACACATATTCAGAAAACAGAGTTCACATTTATAACTAGAAATATGGACCCCAATTGTCAGTTTTGTTCAGGAAAACATTTTTCTGCAGAGAAACCATTAGATGGATGTTTTAATAATTGTTGTCACAAAGGCAACATTTTACGTCCTATCAGAGGCGAATTTCCACCATATTTAGTTTCATTGTTATCTGATCAAAATCATCCTCATTATAGGAATTTCAAAAAAAACATTTAGTCATATAATTTATCACTATCATTCGCTTCGATTGGTGCTCAAGTACAGGATCCACCAGGAAAAGGTCCATTTTGTTTCCGCGTGCATAGACAAATTTACCACAGAACTTCACATATTCATCCAAATGAAGGCAAACGAAGACAATATGCTCAGCTTTATGTTGTAGACAGCACCCAAGCAACAGAAATAAGAGCTCAGATCACGCCAATTCAGGCTGCCTCCAAGAAGTACTCGAAAATTTGGATGATATTATTCATAGAGATAATGTGTATGCTCAGTCTTTTCAAACACTTCGTGAAATTGAAGTGCAAGAAGAACAGCATACTCAAGAAGAAAACATTGATATGCCAAGCGTCAACTTAGTATTCAACAGAGATCGTAATACCGATGAAATTGCTATTGTATTCAGAAACGAAAAGGGAAAACCACCATTTCGTAGAGATTTTAAAGTATTTCCAAGGAACTCCGAGGCTCCTACTATAAATCTCAACACCTTGAGTCCAAATCTTGATCCAATTATGTACGTATTGTTTTCCCCACACGGTGAACCAGGATGGCAACCAAACATGACTGGAAATCGTGATGACCAGCAACGACAAAACATTTAACTGCTTCAACATAAAATATCTTTAACTGCTATAAGGGACAATGAATTCAATCCCTTTTTGCACGGAGGAAAACATTTTCAACGGTGGGTTGTAGATTCTCACTTACAAGTTGAAGCTAACAATTTAAATTTCATCCGAACACAACAAAACAATCTGAAACAATATCAAGGACTTGCTGGCCATATAGCCAATACAGCAAATACTGAAGATGCTCGAATTGAGTGGACAGTCATTCTTCCATCATCATTCCAAGGATCGGCAAGAAATATAAGAGACCGATACCCAGATGCAATAGCAATTGTGAGAAAATTTGGTCCACCTGATATATTTCTTACAATGATATGCAACCCTAATTAGCCTGAGATACAAAACAACCTTTTTCCAGGAAAAACAACCTCCGGTAGACCAGATTTAGTGGTTAGGGTGTTCAATATTAAGTTGCAGGAACTAATAATTTATGTCACAAAAAGACGTGATTGGCCAAGTTGTCGCACATTGTTTCGCCATAGAATTTCAGAAGAGATTTATTATTAATATTTCATCCAGGAGATAAAACAAACTCAACTGAAAGAATTGACAAAATTCTGTGTGCTGAAATTCCTGACCCAGAGACAGAACCAGTACTCTATGAAATTGTTAAGAAATTTATGATTCACGGTCCTAGTGGTGAACAAAACCCTAACGCGCCATGCATGGAAAATAACAACTGCTCAAAAAGCTTTCCCAAACAATTTCAACAGGAAACCTTTAAAAACCGAGATAGTTATCCATCCTACAGAAGACGTCCAGGTTCAACATTAAACGTTGGTCAGAAAGTAATGGACAACCGATATGTTGTACCTTATAACAAATATCTAAATCACAAATACAACTACCACGTCAATGTAGAAATTTGCGCCTTCATCCACTCCGTGAAATATGTGTATAAATGCATATACAAAGGCTATGATTCTTTAGGAAATTGGTATTGGTGTACATGCAACATAATATAAAAGACAGTAAATACCGGTGTGTGTGTGGTAATAAAGTTTTTACTTCATGGGAGTAAAAAGGCATTAAATATAAGGATTTGTTACACGATGGTCATAATACAAGGCTGAAGTTGGTAGAGACATCTTAGGCTCTCATCTCAGGCTGCAAGTTGCATTGAGCTTGGTAACGAAAGGGTCGTCAAGAAGGAATCACAAGCTAAGGTCGAAGGTGTTACCACTTCAGGAATCAGAAGGCGAGAGAGAGATTTCGTGGTAAACCGCTCCTTTTATATCTGTTGACCGGAAGTGACCACCAGGGAGTCTGTCAATCCCAAAGGGAAGCAACTCCACCTACTTCCTGTCTAGAGAGCGGTGATGAGATTGTCATGGCAAGGGAGGCAACTCTTACTACATTATCCCCCGCCAGATTTTTAAAACATAAAAATCGAAAGAAGCATGCATGGAGTAAGATGGCGAGCATGTAAGAGGCATGAAAACTATGGTACAGAGTAATGGAAGTAAGAGAAGAGGTCAAAAGTTCAAATATCTAAAATACAGTTAACATGTGTGCAGTCACATGACAGCAGTAAAGAATGTGTTCCAGAGAATGAATGCAGGTGGTTTCTGGTCTGTGGTATAACATGAAATGTCCAACTTCCGAAGGGAATTTCTCACAGGCAGAGTGCTGCAGAAATAAATTGTCTGGCTTGTTCTGCTGGTTTTAGTTGTTGATGAAGCTGGGTTGTTGTCGTTGATGTGGTGAATGCGTTGACCTGGAAGGGCCAAGAGGCCAGCGACCAGAGAAATAAGCATTCTTAATAAATGCGCGGTTTTCAACGGCAAATTTACGTGGTAAATTTATAAACCGGCAAATAGAAGAATATAGCTTAAAATGTTCGTTGTAAAGGAAACGAAAAACATACATATACATCCAGTGAAATGGTAATGAGAGGTACATTGCAATACAATAAATCAATAAATAACAAGAGCAGCAAAAAAAAAATATATATATAAAAAGTAAAACCTACTACAGTCAGTAGGCATCTCTAACAAAATACACCCCGTCCCACCACCCCCACCCCATCCACACCGCCCCTTTCAATGTAAAGTTATGTTGGTGCCACAACATCCAGGCCGAAACAAATGAGATCGTGTAGGTGTCACGTCAAAAAAAAACACACAGTTCACGCTGTAATGTGGCCGTGTAGGCAACACGGTAAAAACCTCCCAGCCCCACACTGTAAATGTGGTTGGTGTTAGGAAGGGCATCCAGCTGTAGAAAACCCGCCAGATAGTCCTATGCGAGCAAGATAACCACTCTTGCCTCAAGTGGGAGAGCCCCCGTCCAAACCCATGCAAGCGTGGAACACGGACGTTAAACGATGATGATGATGATGAAGGCTCCAATGGCCAGTTCACATAAAAATAGTTTGGCAGAACTTTTTGGGCCAGTGGACTCTCCGACCGGAACGGGTCGTAGTCTTGTATGTAGGTGAAGGTGGGGCAGAAGGAGCAGGTGTATGCACAAGAGAGAAAGATTGGGGTATTTGTGACTCGGGTGTATGAGCGTCATTGTGTGCCCTTTTCAGTCTATCCACCGAAATTGTCTCTCTGGACCCCTTAACGTCTACAGTGAAATGTTTGTCAGTGCGTGCTAACACACGGTAGGGTCCAGAGTATGGTTGTATGAGGGGTGGTCTCACAGCATCGTTCCTTACGAACACATGGGTCCACGAGGCAATGTCCCTCGGGACCGCAGGTTTTACAGTTTGCTTCCTCGTATCCATCGGCGGCAGGTCCTGTAAATAAGAACGCAGACGGGATACGTAGGAAAGCGGATCTTGGAAAGCAAGATCAACAGGGGCAAGCATTTGCCCAGGCAACGCTAGAGGAGCACCGTAAATTAATTCGGCCGGGTAGAACCCAAGGTCCTCCTTTATTGATGACCGAATTCCTAATAACACAATAGGAAGGTACTCGCTCCAACGTTGAGAGTCTGGATAGGCGCGAAGAGCGGCCTTTAATTGGCGGTGGAATCGTTCCACCATTCCGTTTGAAGCAGGATGATAGGCTGTGGTCCGAATCCGTTGAGCTCCAATTATTTTGGTGAGCTCAGAGAAGAGATGGGACTCGAATTGTCTACCGCAGTCTGTGGTGAGTGTAGTTGGTACCCCAAAGCGGGTAATCCACCCTGATACCAGGGCACGTGCTACAGTCTCAGCAGTGATGTCTTGTAAAGGAATGGCTTCAGGCCATCGCGAAAAACGATCGACACACGTCAATATGTAGGAATATCCACTGCTGAATGGCCAAGGTCCAACGATGTCAATGTGGATGTGTTGGAACCGAGCATCTGGAGTGGTGAAAGTACCCAGTGGAGTCCGGATGTGTCTATGGATCTTCGATTTCTGGCAAGCGATACAGGAACGGCACCAAGCGGCAATGTCGCGCCTCATATTAGGCCAGAAGAATCTGGCTGTTATGAGTTTAACTGTGGCAGCAGATCCTGGATGAGAAATGTTGTGCAAAGCCAGGAACATAATTCGACGGTGAGTCTGAGGAACAAGTGGTTGTGGTGCATCAGTGGATACATCACAAAGAATCTGCCTGTCGGTGGTGGACAAGGGCAGATATTTGAAAATGCAAGTCGCAAATTCAGTAGAAAGAGTGTCCAACGATTGGAGTGCAGGTTGGTCTGCAGCTAAACGACCTAAGTCGATCTCCTGGGATGACGAGATGGAGCTAATTGACAAACGTGATAATGTGTCTGCAACTATGTTGTGCGAGCCGGCAATGTGCTGGATATCGTTTGTAAATTCTGAAACGTAGTCCAGGTGCCTTGTCTCTCTGGGCGAATATCTGTCGGCTTTGGCCCTCAAAGCGAAGGTCAACGGTCTGTGGTCGGTAAAAACCGTAAAATTTTTCCCCTCAAGGATATGAGAGAAATGTTTCACCAACAGATATATGGCTAATAATTCCCGCCCAAACGTGCTGTAACGCGTTTCTGCTGGTTTCAACTTCCTCGAGAAAAATGCCAAAGGTTGTTGGTTTTCAGCGTAAGACTGCTGTAAAACTGCTCCCACAGCGGTATCAGATGCATCAACACAAAGCGAAAGCTTGGCCTCTGGTACCGGGTGGGCTAGCAAAGAAGAAGTAGCGAGGGCTGTCTTGGCAGACTGGAAGTCCTGAAGCTGTCCTTGTGTCAAGGAAATGTCTTCATTCTTCTTACGACGATTTTTTAAAATGTCAGTAAGGGAAGATAGCCAATTAGCACAATGAGGAATGAAACGCCTATAGAAATTGATTAGGCCTAAGAAGTGACGCAACTGGTGAAGTGTAGTAGGCGGCAGTAACTCCTGTATGGCTTGAACTCGCTGATGGAGCGGCCTAATACCTTCGGCGTCGATGAGGTGGCCTAAAAAATGTAGGGAAGTGGAACCGAAAACACACTTTGCAGGATTCACGCGAACGCGGTAATCCTGAAGTCGCCGAAGTAAGAGAAGCATGTGGCGTATATGCTCTTCCGAGGAGGAACTAGCGACGAGAATATCGTCTATGTAAGCATAGACGAAGTCCAGACCACGCGTGACCTCGTCTATGAACCGCTGAAAAGTGCTAGCGGCGTTCCTGAGTCCGAAAGGCATGGTCAAAAATTCGAATGATCCGAAAGGGGGTTGTAATCGCAGTTTTCGGAATATCCTCCTTCCTGACCGGAATTTGGTGGTAGGCTCGCACTAAATCTAACTTAGAAAAAATCTTACACCCCTGCAGTGAAGATGCAAAATCGTGGAGATGGGGAATGGGATACCTATCCGGGACGGTCATGGCATTTAACCTCCTATAATCCCCCGTGGGTCTCCAGTCGCCGGAAGTCTTGGGCACCATGTGTAACGGTGAAGCCCAAGGACTCGTAGATGGGCGAATAATGCCCAGCTGCAGCATATGGTCGAACTCGGACCGTGCTGCCTTTAATTTTTCCGTCGGTAAGCGGCGTGGACGCGAAAACACTGGGGCACCGGTGGTGGAAACGAAATGTTCGGTCGAGTGTGCTGGGTCAGTGACTCGAAAATTTCCATCCGTGAGCTCCGGGAAAGAACCCAGTAACGCATGGTAAGCGTCACCAGCGGCAGCGATAAAGAATACGGGGCTGACTATTGGGGCTATGGCTTCCTGGCCATGAATTGAAAAGCCGGTGATGTTATCCACCAGGCGTTGGCCACGGACGTCCACAGTTAAAGAGAAGTTGTGGGGGAAATCCGCTCCTAAGATGGGATATGGCAAATCGGCAACTGTAAAAATCCACTTAAAATCCCTTCGAAGATTTAGGAATTTAAGAGGGAGCGAGATTTGCCCGTACGTCTTTATAGACGAGTGTTTAACTGCCTGCAGCGTAACAGATGACTCTATGGGGGTATCTTTCAGGCAATGGACCGGCCAGATACTACAGGAGGCTCCTGTATCCACGAGGAAACCTCTTCCGGATATTAGGTCCTTAATGAAGAAATGGCGGTTTGGTGGCTTTATGTTGAGGCCATCTGTCCCCATCAGAGGACCTCTCATGCGTTTCCCACCTTATGATAGGAGCAAGGTTGCACGCAGTGCTTCGCGTTCTCAGCAAATCGCTCGTGGTACCAGCATAGGGATGAAGCTGGTGATTTGGAACGCCGTCTGAAACTTTTCGATCTCCCGCAACTGTGGGAGCGCGAACAGCCACCACACAAGGCCTTTATATTGTGGAGCTCCATGGTGAGCTCCTGAATGGACCTTTGCATCGCAATGATAGTCGAGCTGTCTGTTGGTGCTGCCGCGTAGATCGCATGGCCGTGTGTGGTCCGAGCTGGGTGTTGAACAGCGGCAAGGGGGTCGCTGTCTCTGGCATTCGTCACCTCGAAAATTTTGTCCACAGATGAGGCAAGCTGCTCAACCGTGCTTGAATCCCTCATGGGGGCCAAAATTGCCTGTACGTTTGTCGGCAGGCGCGAAAAGAACAACTGCTTCAGCAGGACAGTTTCCGCTGCAGACCCCTCCGTTAGGTCCTTCATTCGCCTAAGGAGGTCCGATGGGGTGCCATCCCCTATATGCTCCAGATGGACCAGAGCCCTAAATCTCTTCTCTGAAGACTGTTCTGTCCGGCTGACTATTTCAGCCTTCAGAGACGTGTACGACGAGTCTGTCGTTGCCTCTAACACGAGGTCCTTAACCGCTGGGAGAATTGCCGGCGGAAATGCGCTGAGGACCTCAGAATGTTGTAGTTCCTCGTCAACTCTGTTCGCCCTGAAGAAAGCTCCTAACTGCGAGAACCATAGCCTTACGTCGCCCGTGTACGTTGGCAGAACAGAGTGGGAAGCCATTGGTATGCCGTAGGCAATCTACCGTTTGGGGAAAATGTCTCTAACGTAACAGAAAAGGAAAACTAAATTCTTTCGTCAGACCACTGGACCGGAAAAATAATGCATCCGGGACAATGTGCGAACAAGCGATTACTTGAATGCTGTTATACTACGTTAAGTGCGAGGAACCTAAAAACTCAAAAAAAAAAATCCAACATGGCGGACTATTTCGCGCCCAAAACACTATTGATCTAGAAGAGAGACTCCATCTTGTCATCCTCAGAAATTTTTTAGCCTGTCTTGTTGTTGATGTTGTTGTCTCGCGGAGTGAGCGTATTCGGTGTTTAAATTCACAGGAAAAAAAAAAATTTTTCGGAAAAAATGAGTTGCGCAAAGTGTTAGAAATAACAGCCGAAGTTGATGGTTGATGGTCGATGTTGAGAATGCGTTGACCTGGAAGGGTCAAGAGGCCAGCGACCAAAGAAATAAGCATTCTGAATAAATGCGCAGTTTTCAACGGCAAATTTACGTGGTCAATTTTTAAACCGGCAAATAGGAGAATATAGCTTAAGGCTGAAGAAGCCTTGGCGAGAAACGTTATCTCTGGCGTGCGGCTATCTCTGTGAGTCGAGATATCTCTGTGAGTCGAGAATTTGTGCTGCCTACACGTGCCAATACAAGGTTAAGTTAGGTTTAAAAAATAATATTTCTAACGCGCGAGAAAATGATAGTGCAAGCGTGAAAGTGACAATGATGAAAAAGAAAGGCTTCACTTAGCATAATTATTGGTGCGAACTTTGGAAAAAAAAAACTTGAACGATGAAGAAAACGATGAAAAAAAAAGGCAATGGTTCATCGAAAATAAATGTTCCTGTTGAAATGTTTTTTTAAAAAATATCAAATTTCTTGTTTTTTTTTTTTTGTTTTGAAAGTGTTCGTTGTTAGAAACGAGAAACATATATATATATCGTGAAATGCGACAGTTAGTTGATGCGTGAGAGAAAAGGTCTGTCTGTGCGAAAATTTCACATGTGCGTTTCTTTGACTGCGTATTTTCATAGTTTGTCAATAAAATTTGCTGTGTATTCGTAATGTTACTCACACAACACCAGATTCTGCTATTTTTTTCTTTTTTTGGGGTGACCACTTATAACAATGAACGGCTGCGTGTTCGTATCACGTCAGGGTTACCAATTTAGCGGAAATACTGGGTTGTATGAATGTAACAAAGAGACACTGTTTGTGTGTATAATATTTAATCAACAATTTAACAGTATAGTTGACATGTCAATGAATAAACGAAAGAATGAAGCAAAGTTAGTAGTTACCGTCTTGATTGCCAGGCGCCGGAGATTGTCATGGCAAGGGAGGCTACTCTTACTACAATTCCATAACCGTAGACATCAGCGAAGCAACTGACAGCAATGTCATAATTCAGAATGAAATCAAGAATTTTCTAGATGCCAGATATGTGAGTACTCCAGAAGGAATGTGGAGATTGCTTGAATTCAAAATGCATGACAAATCCCATGCAATTATTTGCCTGCCTATTCATCTCCTGCAGGAACAACCCGTCTATTTTGAGAGGGACAAGAAAGACGAGCGCTAGAAAGAGCTGCGCAACGGAACACTCCTCTAACAGCATGGTTCTTGCTCAACGAAAAAGATGAAAATGCAAGACAATATCTATATGTAGACATTCCTTATTATGTCTACAATAAGAAAACGATGCAGTGGTCTCGCAGACAATGTGGAGCTGACAAAATCAAAAGTCGAATGTATTCTGTCAACCCCAAGTGTCTGGAAAGATTTTACATGAAACTTTTGTTGCTGCACGTTAAAGGAGCTTGAAGTTTTGAAGAAATGAAAACCATAGATTAGGTCATATGCGGCAGCTATAAAGAAGCAGCAGAGCACCAGCAATTGGTTCAAAATGACAATGAGTGGAGAAGTTGTTTAGAAGAGGCTTCTTCAACAAATATACCAAAGCAGCTCCGGCAGCAGTTTGCACTCATTTGCATTTTCAATAATCTAATCAATCCTGACATACTGTTCAACAAGTTTGATGAAAGTTTGACTGGAGACTTTTTTAGACATCACACTAGAAAAATCTCAGTACAACTGGCTTTACGAGAAATTGAAACAACGTTGTCCTTGCGAGGTTTGACATGCCGAGATTTGCATCTTCCGATTGTTGATATGCCTTTGATGAATGCCCAGAATGTAAAACAAATCCAGGACGACCTTGGAGTGGAAGGACAAATTACCTCTTTGACAGACAATCAGCGTTGTGTGTTTGATCAAATTGTCATAGCTATTGATAGCTTAGATAGCCGTGGTGGTACAGGAAAAACGTACCTCTACAGTAACTTGATACCACATTTGAATTGAGAAGGAAAGCGTGTTGTCTCATTTGCTACAACAGGCATTGTGGCTGATATATTGCACAGAGGAAGAACTGTACACAGTGGCTTTAAGCTCCCAGTCCCTATCTTGGAAAATTCTACACCACTACCAGCTCTGGAAAATTAAAATTAGCTGACCTAATAATACTTGATGAGGTATCAATGCTTTCAGGAAATGCATTGAGGTGCATTGATCTACTGCTAAAGGAAATAATTGTTTCTACTTTTGGCACAAGGCAAGTAATTACCCAGTGCATACTGGTACTTTATTTTATCGATCACGTAAGGATGAAAGGCAAAGTTAACCTCGGCGGGATTTTAACTCAGTCTGTAAAGGGATGTAACTATGCTGCAAAGCATAGCGTCCGGCCCTCTACCGATACTGCCAAGGAAATAATTATTTCGGTAAAGTTTTCCTTTTTGGAGGGGAATTTGGGTAAACTGCGCCGGTTATTCCGAGAGGATCAAATGCTGCTATAATTGAATCTTCAATCAAATATTCTCTTCTGTGGACAGATGTGACAATTTTTACTTTAACTGAGAATATGCGAATAAATGGACAAGAAGAATTCAATGCATGGCTTCTTAGCATAGGAAATGGAATAGTCACTAATGGTGTGGGCTTAGATGAAGATCTGATAGAAATACCTGAAACCACGCTTTCATCTGGAAATTTGATAAGAGACGTAGTTGGCGACGATATTTCTGTAGTAAGTATCGGTGATATTGATGAAATTTCAACAAAAATTATTTTAACACCAAAAATCAAAAATTGAACTGAATACCAAGATATTATCACTTCTAGATGGAGACTTATAGATATATCAAAGTGTTGATGTGTTGGTTGACGAAAGTGACGAGAATATCATGAATTATTTGGAAGAGTTTTTGAATTCTCTGGTGCGGTCAGGCATGCCTCCTTACAATCTAGCACTGAAGAAAAATTCTTGCTGAAAGCTACTTCATTTTTGGTTTTATCTTCAAATGAATTTTATATTCATGCAAAAATCATTACTGGCAGTAAAAAAAGGAAATGAAGCTTTCATACCACTAGTTGACCTGCGCCCGAGTGAAACAGATCTACCCTTCAATATGGGCAGACGGCAATTCCTTGTGATACCAACGTTTATCATGACCATAAACAAATCGCAAGGACAGAGCTTCGAAAAAGTGGGTATTTACTTGCCAGCTCCCGTATTTAGTCAGGGCCAGCTTTATGTGGCCTTAACCCTTTAGCATTTAAACCGGCCGTATCCGGCCAAAATGCTCTCAACCCTTTGTATTCAAACCGGTTGTAACTGGCCGCTCATACCTACATTAAGGTATTGTTCTCAAAATAAATATCAAAATCTCATAGATTCAATATTATGTGAGGTAATTATGTAAGATAAAGCCTTTACCACAAAAATGCTATAGTAAATATAGAGTGATGTAAATGCTAAAGGGTTAAGTCGTACCAGAAGGAGGGAAACTTTAAAATTCTTTTGAAGGAAACAAGCAGTCAAGGCATGTTAGTTGCGGATAGATTTTTCACAAAAAAAAAAAATTGTAATAAAAAAATGATTAAACTAAAAACTTGGTTTTGTACCCTTTTTATATATAAAATACTACATTTAGCCATCATTTTTGACGGCACGGGGTCAGCTAGTATATTAATATTATTTTTAATCGAATCACATCCATATGTAGAATAAGCTATTTCGTATGAAATATAAAATGATTGTAAAATTGTCACGTAATCTATATATATAAAACTGTGGTTGTCTGTCTGTCTATCGATTTTTGGCACACATCTCCTCTTAGAATCTCTCACGGAATTGCACCGAAATCGCTATACTTGTACATTGAGCCCTAGCGAAGACATCGGAAAAAAAAATATTTCAAATTCACCCACCCTATGTGACGAAATCGAATATAATGTATCGATTTTTGAGCGTAAGTGATCAGTTATTTCCCTTTGTTCTGTTTACATTGAGCGTCTGCGTGCAAAAATTAAAAAAATTACGCTGGCTTTCTCAGCGTTTAAAATTACATTAACACAATACACGATTTAAAGACTACGTAAAACAAGCCTTTTAAAACAATATTTTGACTTGAAAACAAGTCTATTTAAAAACTACTTAAAACAAGCAAATATTTCGTAAAAAAAAAGCAAAAATTATATAAGTTTATATAAAATATATGTATCTGTAAATTTCGTTAGGCGTGCAGACAGACAGTCGTGCAGAGAGGTGATATAGGCGTGCAGACAGACAGTCGTGCAGAGAGGTGATATAGGCGTGCAGACAGACAGTCGTGCAGAGAGGTGATATAGGCGTGCAGACAGACATAACTGATAATTTGGTTACGCTAATGTTTTTCTCTGCGTTGCAGTGTTTACATTTTCGATCTTTGTTAATAAATAACCAGTGCAGTTTCTATCCCCAGCATCCTCTTTTGTTATAACATTCGGGTTATCGTTATGTTTTCTTAACTTCATAAGGCATATTGTTGGTTGAGGGAATATTAATCAAAAACACCACATGCAAGTCTGCACAGTAGACACTACAGTTTTTAAGCCAAGAAAGAAACTTAACATTGTAACTTTAACACAGCTACTGAGCGACCCCGAGCAACGCCGGGCTTTACTGCTAGTATATATATATATATATGTTATTACTTGCTTGTGGCTAGGTCTCTCAGGTAGGGAATCTTATTCATGTTGCTCAGTTTTACCAGCCCTCTGACATTTAGTAGTAGCACTGGTATGACATTTGGCGTGTCAATGGTGGACACTCAGGGTTCTTTATTTGTTGTGGTCGCTAATGTTAATGCGAAAGTCAGCTGTCTCACAAACTCTTCTGCCATGTTTAAAAAAGAATGTTGCCCAATAGCTACATCTGGATACTGTCTCCTCTTCATTGGGGCAGTATGTGCAATATCAGCATATTTACTGGACCCTGTGAGCTACGAGTGTAAACTCGGCCGAAGATGTGTGCTGTATTGTTTACCAATGTTTGTTTTGCCTAGAGTATTTGGGATGAGCAGGTTGGGCACAGCTCGTCTAGTCTGGGGGTGTAAAACTGCAGCTTGTCCCATCATCCCTATGTCAACAGGTCCCTTTCTTGTAGAATGTATAGACTACTTGAGCTTTCTTATTTCCAGGGTCTCTGTTTTTCTTAGTTTTCGTCTTCTTCATTTGTCCACTGGTTGCCTCATACCTGTTTATTTACATTTTTCTTCTTTTTGGGGTCCACATATTGACTATCTCAGGCCATCTCACTCTCAGCAGCTCTATGTGGCCTTATCAGCATGTAGGCGTGAATAAATTTGTTCATTTTTTGCTCTATCTGTGCCATCATTTAAAAAAAAGCCACAGGTTTTCAAGTCTCCACAATTAGCTTGTTTGACAGGGACCCGTTGGCCAAGCTCCAGGCTCTGAGCATTGACTCCAATTCCTTCGCTTTCTAATTTCGTTGATTTTTATTTTCATTTTCATGAGCATTGTTCTTATTGTGTATTTCACTGGGGTTTCACAAGAAACAAACGAAATTTAGATTTTAGCTCTTCACCTCAGAGTAAATGAAAAAATATATTTGTTACTACCTTAATATATCGCTAATTAAATAAATAAATAAAATTAAAATATCTACCTGAAATATTTCAATAATTAATTAAATAATGGGGTGTGACTGCAGAGGATATGCGTAGACTGGAGAGAAATGGAACGAATTGAAGCAACCATGTTGCGTTGGTTATGCAATGTAAATGTGAGAGAAAGGCAGAGCTTGGATGAGCTAAGAGAGAAGCTAGGCTTAAAGGAAATCTGAGATGGTGTGTAGGAGAGAAGACTGCATTGGTATGGACATGTGATACACATGGACAATGACTAATGGGTGAAGAAATGCCAGGAAATCTCAGTGAAAGGAAACTTCAATTGAGGACAACCTAGAAAGACTTGGGCGGAGGTTGTGAGAGCAGACCTCAAATCGCTAAAACTGGCAGAGGAGATGATGAAGGAATGCGACAAGGGAAGAGATGCCATCCTGAGTAGGACCCATCCAACCCATGCAAGGATGGAAAAGCGGATGTAAAAATGATGATGATGATAACAATGATGATAATATATATATATATAATAGAATTAGAATTTAGCTTCAAACAAAGCTAAATACAAATATGTTATAGCGGAGTTGCTAGCGGTGTATGAATGTAACAAGGAGGCATGGTTTGTGTGTATAATATTTAATCAACAATTTAACAGTATAGTTGACATGTCAATGAATAAACGAAAGAATATATATATATTTGGACATGTGTTGGTAAATACAAATGTTATTTAATAGATATCTGAGGAGATTAACATACCAAGAACAAATATTCCTGTTATGTTAATTGAAACGTTTGTCAATCAATTAAATGATTTAATTTAATCCTCATTATTTTTTATCCATTTGTATATATATATATATATATGGCGGAACTAGAGAAGAAATTCCAAACATGGAAACAACGCCTAGAAACAATGGTTCTTAAAGCCAACCTGACAAAGACAAAGGTCTTAGTAAGTAGAAGAGAAAACAGAACCCTGATCTCCTCGGGGAAATGGCCTTGCTCCGTATGTAGGAAAGGTGTAGGTAGAAATTCCATCCTCTACCCCAAATGCAAACTATGAGTACACAAGAGATGTAGTGGGATCTCAGGAAGTTTAGCTAAAAATGTAGGCTTTACATGTAGTGGTTGCATTGAAGCAGTAATCAGCAAATGACCACAGGAAATAAGCTCTATCAAATTCTTGGAAGGCATAGTAGAAATGGTAGACAGCTTCTGCTACCTGGGTGACCAAATTAGCAATGGAGGTGGGTGTTCTGAAAGCATAGTAGCCTGAGTAAGAACAGGGTGGAAGAAGTTCAGGGAGCTAATACCACTGCTAACTACAAGAGGCTTTTCCCTCAAAATGAAAGGCAGACTGTATGATACATGCATACGAACAGCAATGTTGCATGGTAGTGATACCTAGGTGCTGTGTGCAAAAGATTTGTGTAGATTGGAAAGGAATGAAGGTTGCATGCTCTGATGGATGTGTAATAGTAGGATACGTGAACGGCAAAGCATAAATATACTGAGAGAGAAACTAGGCATAAGAGGAATCAGATGCAATGTGCGGGAGTGGAGACTGCGTTGGTATGGACATGTGATGAATATGAAGGGTGGCACTTGCATAAAAAGGTGCAGAGTCGATGGAAGTCGTGGAGTGGGGAGACTTGGGACAGGGTGATAAATGCTGACCATGCCCAGTTGCACTTCTCAAAGGCGATGACACAGGACTGAGATCTCTGGTGTTACACAGTATTACAGAAGACCAGACTTCCCACGGGCACAGGCCGAGACTGAAGCGAATAAATAGTATGCACCACCCCATCCCATACATTTCTCATGAGGACAGGCTGAAGCATATATCAAGTGAAGCCTCCAGCCCACACTGTAAAGTGGTCATGATGGCAACAAAACAAAAAGCACTAGCCCACACTGTAAAGTCGTCATGGCAAAAAGTACCCAGTCAACACTGTAAAGTGGCCGTGTAGGCATCATGACAAGAAACACCCAGCACTTACTGTAAATGAGGCTGGCGCTAGGAAGGGTATCCAGTTGTATAAACCAAGCCAAAATCGGTTCTGTACAAGCTAGACATGGTCACCTGACCTGGCATTGCTCACAACAAGATAACTTGTCTAACCAATGCCAGCGTGGAAAAATGGATATTAAACAGTGATGATGATATATATATATTTATAGTAACAAGGTTATAGGAAATATATTCACTATATTTCTGGTTGCTCCCATTACTCACTCAAATGAGACATGGTTTGAACACAAAGCTGTCTCAGAGTGCTTACAAAAAGTTTACTTGTAATGGAGCGATTGCACATGGATATGCTGGACCTAAAGATCTTTGAGGTTTCCACGAGTGTAGACTGCTCTGACAAGTGCATTTGCTATTTGTCTTTCACAGTGGCTATACCATACACGTGTGCAGGCTATATTCTATATCATTTCTTTAGCGGGAATTCTACTTGATAGTGGGAAAGCAAAGCTGTCTATCTAGCTTATATGTCAAGAAATTACTGCCATAATGGTGAGGGTAGCAGTCAGCGACATGTGACATCGCATGGGTAAGATAGATTTTAGAAGTGGTGGTTTTCACCACTGGTCTTTAGCAAACAAGGGAGAGAACCCTACAGTTGTTGAAGTTTCTTAACCATCTTCAGAAGGGGCTAACTCGACTTGGATGCTAAGATAAAAATAAGCTAAAAGCTTACATAGTATTTATGAACATCTACTGATGACACTCCACCACTTCTAAAATTCATAGAAAGGCTGTAAAAATGGTTATTTACACTAACATTTTATATATGATTCAATATACAACCCAAGTCACATATTAATCATGCTATGTCAGAGTATCACTACCTCTCATTAATTAGAGCCCGCTAGCTTTTGCTCTGTATGCAAATGCCCTTCAGAAGTCTTTTGACAGAAACTGAAGGGTCCTCTCAACCATTTGTTTGGCAAGCTTTTTATGACTGGATGCCCTTCCTATCACCAACAATTTCACAAGGGTGCAATGGCTAGGAATGTGCGTGTGTGTGGGACATGAAGATGTGTGTGTGTGGTGAGGGTGGTATAGTGATGTTGAGAATAGCAGTTAGTGAGTGCTTGAGGAAGAGGGACTCATGCCACATTGTATGCTGCAGGTCAGGTCTTCTTCAGCTCCACATAACATGAGCCCTCATGTTGTTTAGTCATTTCTGTTGTGAGGTTTAGTTTTTTAAGGTTATTCTTCACATCATCATCCCATTTTCCTCTTCTTTGGGTCCCAGGCACTGGGGTTTCTCTGCATTTCTTTATGCAACTGTTATTTACCATGCACATTATATGTCGCTCATGCACACTAACATTATACATCCATCAGAGCATACTCAACTCAATTATTTCTAGCCTTTGCAGGTCTTCTGCAGTCAAGGACCATGTTTCAGACATGTAGCATTGCAGTTGGGACACAGGTATCATAGTCTACCCTTCACTCTGAGAGAAAAGCATTTTGTTGTTAGCAGCAGCAATAGCTCTCTAAACTTGGTCCAAAAAGAAGACATGACCTTCATTCCATTAGGAAAGAGATCATGCTCAATATGAAGATAAGGAGCAGGTAATAACATCATATGATATAAACAATGCAAAACTAGGATACACACGAAATGTAGTTAGATTGTAAGCAGACTAACAGGAAAGGTAGACTGTGTATGTGGGAGATACACATGGATAGTTAGTAGTAAGAGCTCCAACGAAATAAAATATTTCCAATCCTAAAAATGCTCCATAGATGTAGTTGATAGCTTTTGCTACCCAGTTGACCTAAGCAATTAGCAGTGGAGGCAGTTGCTCTGAAAGCATGGTAAGTAGAATAAGAACAAGATGGAAAACACTTAAGGAGCTATTACTTCTGTTGACAAAAGGTTTCTCTCTGAGAATGGAAGGCTGATTGTATGATAACCAGTTATAAAGTATGGTTTTGCATGGAAGTGAAACATGGGCAGTAAATACAGAGGATATGACACAGTTGGAGAGAAATGAAGGATGCACATTTGAGGAGGAATTAAATATAGTGTACAAAAAAGAAGACTGCATACAGAAGATTGTTGGTTAAGTTCCTAGTGATAAGAATCTGCAATAGAAGGCCAAGAAAGACTGAACAGAAATGGTGATAGCAGATCTCAAAATATTGATCCTGATCAATTCAACCTATACAAGCATGAAATAGCAGGTGTAAAACGATGATGAGGATAATTGTGAAAGAATAACTTTATTAAATACATCATCATAAGTTATTTCAGTAATGTAGATAAATGTGGTTATAAAAATATAGTGTTCAAAGGTTGTTACCACACATTGTGGTATGTTCTTTGCTGTGTGAATACATTTATGGTTGTATAAGATATTTTTTTTAATAGAATGACTTTTAACATTGATATGGTTACTCTCCTATATCAAAACATATATAAGTAGTTAAGATAATTTTCTTACAGAATGATTTACCATAAACATTGGAGAGATCACTTTTCTCCTGTATGAACACGTTTGTGAGACGTTAAGGATCCATTTGTAGTGAATGATTTATCACAAATTGTACAGTGATAAGGTTTTTCTCCAGTATGAATACGTATGTGCAAAGTTAAGTCACCACTTCGAGAGAAAGATTTACCACAGATGTCACAGGGATATGGTTTCTCTCCTGTATGTGTACGCATGTGATTTGTTAGGGGACTACTATCAATGAAAGATTTAGCACAGATATCACAATGATATGGCTTCTCACCTGTATGAGTGCGTTTATGTCTAGTTAAGGAATTTTTATGAGAGAATGATTGACCACAGATATCACAGAGATACACCTTATCTCTTGTATGAACACGTTTGTGAGAAGTTAAGTCACCATTTTGAAAGAATGACTTATCACATACATCACAGTGATATGGCTTTTTTCCGGTATGTAACCGTTTGTGTTTTCTTAAAGTTCCAACCAGCGGGAATGATTTACCACAGATATCACAGTGATATGGCTTCTCTCCTTTATGAATATGCTTGTGTTGAGTTAAGCGTCCATTTGTAGCGAATGATTTGCAACAGATGTCGCAGCTATATGGCTTCTCCCCTGTATGAACACGTTTGTGTTCGTTTAAGTTTCTATTTTCAGAGAAAGATTTACCACAGACGTCACAGTGATATGGTTTCTCTCCTGTATGAACACGTTTGTGAGAAGTTAAGTGATGATTCTGAGAGAATGACTTATCACAGATGTCACAGTGAAATGGCTTTTTCCCAGTATGCCACTGTTTGTGTTGTGTTAAAAATGCAATTAGAGCGAATGATTTACCACAAATATCACAGTGATATGGCTTTTCTTCTGTATGAAGATACTTGTGTTTAGTTAAACCTCCATTTGTAAAGAAGGATTTACCACAGATGTCACAGTGATATGGCTTCTCTCCTGTATGAAGATTCTTGTGGTCATTTAACTTTATTTTTTTTGAGAAAGATTTACCACATATGTCACAGAGATATGGATTCTCTCCTGTATGAACATGTTTGTGTGCTGTTAACGCACAACTTTTAAAGAATGGTTTACCACATATGTCACAGTGATATGGCTTTTTCCTGCTATGCATCTGTTTGTGTTTTGTTAAATATTCAATTAGAGTGAATGATTTTCCACAGATATCACAATGAAATGTCTTCTCACTTGTATGAATAACTTTGTGTTTAGTTAACCTACTTACTTCAGAGAATGTTTTATCACAGATATCACAGTGGTATGGTTCTATGCCGGTATGTATATTTTTGTGTATAGTTAAGGCATGATTTGTAAAGAATGATTTCCCACAGATATCACAGTGGTGTGGCTTCTCTCCTGTATGAATAAAACGTTTGTGAGAATTTAAGCCACCACTTTGAGAGAATGATTTACCACAGATGTCACAGCAATATGGCTTCTCTCCTGTATGAATACGTTTGTGCGTTGTTAATGCACAACCTTTAAAGAACGATTTACCACAAACGTCACAGTGATATGGTTTCTCTTCTATATGAATACAATTGTGAGTAGTTAAGTCACCACTTTGAAAGAATGATTTACCACAGATATCACAGTGATATGGCTTTTCTCCTGTATGTAATCGTTTATGTTTAGTTAAATCTGCTTTTCGAGCAAATGATTTACTACAGATATCACAACTATGTGGTTTTATGCCTGTATGAATACTTTGGTGAAATGATAAGTGAACCTTTCGAGAGAAAGATTTACCACAGATGACACAATGATAGGGTTTCTCCCCTGTGTGAATGGTTTGGTGTCTATTTAACTGACTTCTATCAGGGAATAATTTACCACAAATATCACAGTGATATGGTTTCTCACCTTTAAGAGTATGCTTGTGTATAGTGAAGCTATGTTTATTAGAGAATGATTTCCTACAGATATCACAGTGATGTGGCTTCTTTCCAGTATGAACACGTTTGTGTAAAATTAGAATAGCATTTGTAGAAAATGATTTACCACAGATATCACAGTGATATAGTTTCTCTCCTATAGGAATAGTTTTGTGAGAAGTTAGTTGACATTTTCTGGATTTATCAGTGATATCGCAAGGATGTGATGTCTTTCCTGTATCTTTCAACACTTCACCAGAAAAATCATTGCTTTCTGGCTCTGTCTTAATCTCAACCTGTTTCTCCCATAATTCGTTTTCCATAACTTTTGTTTCCACTCCTTTTTTTTTTGTATCTATCCTATATAATGTCTTCCTTTAGTCTTTAAAAGATGATAAATATTGATTTCTTTAATGTCAATGTCATCTGGGATTCTGAAATAATAATTTAAAAAAACAGTATAAGATACTGCGAATATTTAAAATGTAGAAAATGAACAGTGGAATCTTTACTACATTTATATATTGATAAACCATCTCTGTAAACATTTACTTGAAGAATTAAAATTTATTTCTTAATTGAAATTACACCAATCTTATGTGAAGTTTACATATTTACAGACTACAGATACATCCTATGATTGTTTAAAATATAATTAATCTACAGACATCTTAAGATTGTGTGACATACATATATATGTTAAACTACAGACACATCTTAAGATTGTGTAACACAAACACACACAATTGCACCATCATATATTAAACTATAGCTACACTTTCAGAAGTATCGGTAGAGGGTTGGACGCCATGCTTTCTAGCATAGTTACATCCCTTTAGAGTCTGAGTTCAAATCCCGCCGAGGTTAACTTTGCCTTTCATCCTTACGGGGTCGATAAAATAAAGTACCAGTAATGCACTGGGTATTTGCTGGCCTTGTGCCTAAAGTAGAAACAATTATATATATTAAACTCAAGTGACAGCTAGAAGTTGTAAAACATCACTATCATCTTTTTACCTCTACTTTTCCACGTTTGTATGGGTTGGAGAAAGGCAGTCAGTACAGCCAGTCTTTTGATGTCAACAGAGATATTAGTTCTCTGAAATTTTTCCAGCCTGCTCTTATTTCAGCAACCATACTTATAGACACATTCAGGTGTGGTGCCAGAGATGACTGCACAGGTGGGAGTCGGGATACTTACAGACCCCTTGGCTGTCAGAAGGATGTTTATTTTTCAACATATGCTCCATCTAGGTCGATACACTTCTGTAAGTGTTGATACCAGCCTTTAAGTACATCTGTGTAAAACTGAGGGCCATGCGATTTAAATCATGTCAAAGCAGCTTTTTTTACATCTTCAACCTTAACTCTTGCACTTCCAAAACGACTTATCCATTTGTAGGTTGTTGATTTCGTTGGGGCATTGTCTCCATAAACATGTTCCAGAGCGTCAATGATTTTGACTGCTCTTCCATCAAAGCTTCACCATGGATTTGATGTTTTGATCGAGGCTATGTTACTCGAGCAGGTGCTCACTTCCAACTGACTTCGCCGGATTTGAGTTCAGAGAGCCGAAATGAACACTACAAAACATTCTATCCGATGTTCTAACGCCTCTGCCAATTTGCCCCGGTAAACACGATAAGAAGAGAAAATGACTGTATTGGAAGCGTTGGCTGGTTTACAGTACCAAGCGAGACAGTGGTGTGTGTCTAATAAAAAAAAAAAACAGTAAAAAATCTTCTAGATACACCAGATTCTTCATTTTACCATTTGTGCATAGTATATGAAGATTTCTAGATGTTCCTACTCGTGAAATGTTTTCCTCGTTTTTTTTTTTTCGAGTGCTATCAACTAATGTAACCTCCAAGATTCTGGCAATCAACTTTTTCCCCGGAGAACGGAGGGTTGGGGTGGGATCCCCTCCTTCTCGGATTTTCCCTACGACTAGATTTGTAGAAAAAGTAGGGTGAAAGGGGGCGAAAAGACCATCGGAGTTTCGTAGATCTACACGCCTCTCGCGTTTGATGGGAAATAATCTTTCCTTGTTTTTTTCTGAACCTCTTAGATGTTTACAATCGAATTTTTCCACAGAAAATGGAAACCATAAACCTATTCCGGGAAGAAAAGTGGATTGCAAACGTCTAAGAGGTCCAGAAAACAAAACAAACAAATAAAAAAGGGAAAGATAATTATTTCTCACCAAATGCGAGGCGTGTTTATCTGCGAAACTCCGATGATATTTTCACCCGATTTTTTCTACAAATCTATTCGTTCCCGACTGGTTTAAAGGTCATATTCGTTGATAATACGCAAACAATTTTTTTTGAAATCCGTAGGGAAAACTCCGAGGATGGAGGGACATACCCCAACCCCTCCGTACTCCAGGAAAAAAGTTGATTACCAGAATCTTGGAGGTTAGATTAATTGATAGCACACGAAAAACATGAAGTATATCCGTGTGGTCTATATATGTGTATGTTGTATATAAACAAGGCTTGTCGGAATTTGCTGTTAATAAAACACCAAAGAAAAGACGATTGCAAAAAAACAATTTTAAAGTAAAATACCTCGTATAAATCACAGCTATTGATGGGGAATCACTGATGTTTGACGTGTTGTTGAATGGAGTAAGTTATTAGTATTCTCTACCACTTCCTCGGTCCTACAGTATTTCCTTCTCCTTATATATATATATATATATATATATATATATATATATATATATATATATATATATATATATATATATATATTATAGAAGATAAATATGACTTTGTGTTTTATGCTAAATAAAATATTCTAAGGATCAGTGTAATTCAATTCAAAACAACAGAGGTATAATGACATTAATATCCGGTTGATCATGCGTACTAGCGCTATGTAAGAGAAGACGGACAAAATCATGTCATTAACTAAATATTGATTTTATTCAAGCTTTACCTTTCAAAAGTTAACCCTTTAGCATTCACATTGCTCTGTATATACTATTATATTTTCATGGTAAAGGCATATTCAGACAAGAACTTAATATTGGGAGTTCTATTTGAATAGAACTCACAACAAGTTCTTGTCTGAATATGTCACTGTCTGTAAACCAATTTTTGTATTTTATCTGATGAGGGCGTACCAAAATTTTGGTACCCTTGAAATATATATAATAAAATAAATATGGTTTTATAAAAATAGCTTCCATTTATTGATATTGTTGATATTATACTCCAGAAAATTTGTTGAATGCTTCTAAACTGTTATAAATTAAATTTGTTGAATAATCAACAAATTAAATAACTCATTGCTTATATACATCATCATCATCATCATCATCATCATAGCTTAACGTCTATCTTCCACGCTAGCATGGGTTTAGATGGTAATTGTCCCACTTGAGGCAAGATTGGTCGGGTGACGTGTCACGCTCGTATAGGACTGTCTGGCAAGTTTTCTACGGCTGGATGCCGTTCCTAACACCAACCACATTTACAGTGTGGACTGGGAGGTTTTTATTGTGTTACCTACATGGCCACATTACAGCATGGACTGTTTTTTTTTTTTTTGTCGTGACACCTATACGACCTCATTTTGGACTGGATGTTGTGGTACCAACATAACTTTACAGAGAGAGAGGGTGGTGTTGGTGGGAGTGGGGGTGGAGTAGGGGTAGTGGGATGGGGGTGTATATTTGGTTAAGAGGGGCCTACTGATGTAGGTTTCGCTTTGTACACAGGCAAGGCGGGTCTTCTGTATTACTGCGTGGCGCCAAAGATCTCGGTCGAGTGACATTGTCTTAGAGAGGTGTAAGTGTGTAAGGTCGGAATTTATCAAATCATCCCAGGTTTTTCTGTGTCTACCTACTCCGTAACTTCCATCAATTTTGATCGTCCTGCACTTTTTTATACAGCTGTAATCTTTCATGTGCATCACGTGACCATACCAACATAGTCTTCTTGTGGGCACTTGCTACTTATTGCACCTGAGCATTGGCCACATATAAAATCTATGTTCTTAGATAGCTTACCTGTGATCCCACTACATCTTTTATGTACCCATATATATAGTGAAGTCTATGCTAATTGTCTAGCAAATAAATGTAGGGATATTGTACATATTATTTTACATGTTCCAGTCAACGGGATAAAGCAATTCTGGGGCACTGCCATTGACGCTACACTTTCTATTGCCAACCTTCCTTGATTGGCCATTGATGCAAAAGGGGGTTTGCTGCTGTCACCCTTATGCTTGCTTTGTCTCGTGCTGTGGGTTCATCCAGGATCTTGCTTAGCAAAATGATGAGATATTTTTTGAAAGCATCTACATGCACAGCATTTTTTCAGAGGGGATAGGCGCTTATTAATGAGCTGGAGGCCTTTGAACTGAAAGCTAATGCAGTATCTGGTCCTTATTTTTTATGTGAAGGATGGACCTTTGGTACACACACCAGTGTCCTGTTCGTGGGCTGGTTTGGCCGTCAATGCTGATGTTTAGTGCTGGCCCTTCCAGGATTTTCCATACGTATATCACTAAGTTTCTCTCCTGTTTACGCTCTGAGGAGTGAAGCTTTAGTTCATTCAGCC
Source organism: Eledone cirrhosa (assembly GCA_964016885.1). Classification (NCBI taxonomy): domain Eukaryota; kingdom Metazoa; phylum Mollusca; class Cephalopoda; order Octopoda; family Eledonidae; genus Eledone; species Eledone cirrhosa. The sequence continues at coordinate 326,303,045 of OZ024740.1, forward strand.
TCTCGCACTAGCTCATCTCTTTCATTGAGGCAATCTTCTTGGTGTGGCTTAGTTGGATTGCTTTAAGTTCTGTGGATATTTTGACACAGTGGGGTGACCACAGCTGAGAGCTATAGTCCAATTGGTTGAGGACAAAAGACCTTCAGAGGACCAACATGGTTTCTGGGTCTCTTGTTCTGTAAGTCCTTAAAATCCAACTCACTAGTCGTCTGCACACTGCTGTCACTTTGGGGATGTGAGCATGACACAATGCATTATTATTCATGTTAACACCCAGGACCCGTATTAATTCTGATTTGGGGATTTTGTTTCCTCCTGGTCCGGTGTACCATTGTTGTGGTGGCCCTGTGCTTGTGGGTTGATAGCTCAGGGCTTGAAATGTATGTATACACACACACACACACACACATATATGTATTTAATTACATAATAAACAACACACTATAATTATTCCATTACCAAAATAGTTATCTATTTCATCTGATGAACAGGCTAGACGTTTCTGTAAAGATCGTCTAGTTTCTTGAAACCTTTGTTAATGGAATAATTATATTGTGTTGTTTAGTATGTAATTAAACAGCTCTGTACTATACATAGAACACTCTTCTTTCCTTTACCTTTTCTACAGAAATACTTAGAATATATATGTATATCATTTTTTCCAATTCCACCCTGCCCATCCCTTCAATCTATCTAATTTCTCATTCTTTCTTCTGATGAAGGACTAGCGTCCAAAACGTTAAGACCCTCTTCCAGCGTTAACCTAATATATTCCTTCCATATACTGTACATTTAATGGTCATTTTCTGGGTTATCTCCTTTTTGGCATTAACAGATCTGAGACTGGACGACCTCGAAATAGATAAATAGCTTGTCTTAGATCAGTCCAGGCAATTTGGAGCAATTCTTGATAAGAGTAAACATCTAAACTTTCTAACCTTGGGGTCTACAGACTCTTACCTTCTCTCTTTCACTCAATCTCTATCTCTTGGTCTCTCTTTCAACCAAGTCAGTAAAGTTCATGAAGTTTCCTGGATTTGCGGTTGTAGTCCAGGTCGCATTCCTGCACTAGCCCCCAGATATAGTCCCCCATCATTTTTTTCATTTCAGTGGCCCTGGTACCTCCGCTCTATCTATTTCACATCTTGGTAGAATCGTTCGCCTTGTTCTTCTGAGAAGGTGCCCATATTGTCCTTGAATTTTTCCAGGTGAACGTCCAGCATATGGAGTTTAAGCGACATGCTGCATCCCATGGCGCCAAAAGCCTTTATCAGATCCTGCACCAGTTGCTGGTAGTTTTCAGCTCTGTAGTTGCCCAGGAAGCCCTTAACAACTGCCTTAAAACAGTTCCATGCTGTTCTCTCAATCCTATTGAGCTTATTGGAGAACTCGGTAGACTCAAACACCTTCTTTATCTGAGGTCCAACAAAAATTCCACCTTTGATTTTGGCCTCAGATAACTTGGGGAAGAACTCAAGAAGGTACTTAAAAGCAGCTGATTCTTGGTTGAGAGCCTTCACAAACTGCTTCATCAACCCCAACTGAATGTGCAGTGGCGGCATGAGCACAATCCTGGGATCAACCAGTGGCTTCCACATGACGTTCTGGGTCCCAACTATAAATTCTGTTCGCTGCTCCCAGTTCTTTCTTTTGTAGTGGTCAGAGGTGGCTCTGCTGTCCCAAAGGCAGAGGAAGCATTGGAATTTGATAAAGCCTCCTTGGAGTCCAAGCAGGAAAGTCACCATTTTGAAGTCTCCAATGATTTCCCAATTGTACTGGTTGTATTGCAGAGCTTCCAAGAGGACTTTCACACTGTAGTAATCTTCCTTCAGGCAGACTGAATGAGATAGGGGCAGTGTCGGGAACCTGTTTCCATTGTGGAGGAGGACAGCCCTCAAACTTGTGGTGGAGCGGTCTATAAATAGCCGCCACTCCTTGGGCACAAACGGCACCCCAATAACGTCAAACAGTCCAGGCACGTCATGGCAGAAGAGAAAGGTTTGTGTCGACTTCTCTGACTTGTCACCTGCACTTCCTCCTTGACCAAGTTCCACTGCTTCATCCTGGAGACGAATGCTTAAAACACAACTTACCCTTTATTCAGGGTGCGAAAATCCACTATCAATAAATCTCTTTAATCCACTTTTTAACAATTTTATACTTTATTGCACTTTTATAATTTTCTTTAGGTATTACTCTTTGTTTTATAATTTTAATTTAACCTGATACATATATTTAAAAAAATCATTTAACATAAGCAAATTAAACTTACATACAACGTAAAATCCAGCATACAAATAATTCTAGTGAATAGCTTAGAATTTTTACAAGCCCACACTTTTAACTGTTTAATAGCACTTTTTTTTAAATTTATTTGGGACCTAAGCAACACAAAAAAGTGATTACAAGCCAGGAACAGAGAAACATATTTTTTTTGTTACACGGTGTAATTGAAGACCTGACAGTATATATATATATATATATATATATATATATATATATATATATATATATATATATATATATATATATATATATATATATATATGGGTAAATCTCCGGGTAACAAGGTCCGGTGGTGGAGAGAGAGATATGTAAGTGGGTGTACGTTGAGATGCGTGGTGTGTATAAGATGTGTGAGATGTGTAGAATGAAGGGAAGAGTAAAAGAATAAAAATAATAATAACAACACAAGAGAGAGAGTTACCTTGGGAGAGATTTAATAGTCCCTATATATTTCGGATGTGAATCCGAAATATATAGGGACTATTAAATCTCTCCCAAGGTAACTCTCTCTCTTGTGTTGTTATTATTATTTTTATTCTTTTACTCTTCCCTTCATTCTACACATCTCACACATCTTATACACACCACGCATCTCAACGTACACCCACTTACATATCTCTCTCTCCACCACCGGACCTTGTTACCCGGAGATTTACCCATTTGCATTGTCGAGGCTTCCAAACGACTTATAAATATTTACTTATTGTTCCACAATGCTTCAAGCAAACTTCAATACTCTCTTATATATATATATATATATATATATATATATATATATATATATATATATATATATATATATATATATATATATATATATATATATATATATATATATGCTTGTTTATTTACATGAATATTTCATATATGATTCAATATACAACCCAATCATGTATATGAATGGTATGTATATTGAATCGTATATGAAATATTCATGTAAATAAACATTTTTAGAGCCTTGTTATGAATTCCTTGACAGGCTGCTGTGTTGTGTTCTTGAACAAAATCATTTTATTTCACACTAGCAGCAGGACCCAGCGTTGCATGAAATAGCAACATGAAATAGCGAAACATGAAATAGCAACACGCATATGCAAAGATTCAGGAATGTAGCTGTGTACTTTTTGAATTCCCTTATTCTCAGGGAATGATTGTTCATCTACTGGAAACGTAGAACACCAGCAGGCAGAATCCAATAGTAGCGGTGTCAGTGGGCTGATTGCGGAAATCCTGTATGCGAAAAGAGTAAGTAAGTGTTGTGGGGCGATGTATGTCGTAAGTCTGTTCACGTAGTCAATTGTGTGAAAACCAAGTAGGGATGAACGTTTAAGTAGGGATATTGAGATGACGAAATCAGCGTGGTACGCAGCTGTAGCAGAAGGGGGTCATAGTGCAATTAGCATAAACACTGGGCGGCACTGGTTGCACTGCATTTACACAGCAACAAAGGTGCGACAAAAGGGGTCACTGCGGAATTAGCACAACCGCTGTTCAGCGTACTTACGCAGGACGTTCATACTGCAGTGTAGGTGCAACAAAATGGGTCTTAGTAGAAGTAGCACAGACGTGAGTTTTACGGTGTCAATAACACGGCAACGTACACAGGGCCCGGATTTGTGCGTGATGAAAGTACGAAGCGTCAACAGGGTGCCGACAAATATTTTAAGGTCCTCCTCATTTCCTCAACCCCATGAAAATGGTCCTGCTTAAAAGTAAGTAAGTGTTGTGTCCTCTGTTAAATAAACTAAATTTTTTAACGAAATATTATACGTTACTTACAATGTTTAAGTAGCGTTTATATTGAAAATGAAAAAGGCATGTAATGCCCAATGCTAATTCGTAAATTTCCTAGAAACCAATGGAATCGGAAATCTTTTTGTCCACAGCAATGTGAGGGGACTAACTAATGTGTGCTGCAAATTTTGAGGAAATCGGTTGGATTATCTTTAAGTAACGCCTCAAAAAAGACTAAAAATGCCTAAAAAATGCGGTTTTTCGCCTAATGCGGACCCTAGGGCAGAAAAAATTAACATTTTTTTTTAGCCCATTGCACTTCAAGAAATATAAGTAACGTATGTGTAAAGTTTGAAAAAAGTCGGTTGGGTACTTCTCGAGTTTTAGGGATTTACACAGACAGACAGACATCCTCTGTTTTATATATATACTAGCATTAAAGCCCGGCGTTGCTCGAGGTCAGTAAGTTACCAAAGTTAGATTGCACTACCCATTTTATGGCAGCACTTTTTTGTCTGCCAGGCACTGGGTGAATGAATTGCAGACCTGGACTGCCGAAGCAGGAGCTGCGCCACCAGTGACAATTGTAGTTTCGCCTATGGATATTATCTCTGTGCAAAGAAGTGTTGAAATTTATTGTTTCACAGTACTTGCGCAACACGCGCGTAGACGATGCCAGCCGAACAACAGAACTGCGATGGAGTTGCTCTACATGGCTGTCTAATGTGTGTTTTCTAAATTTAAGACAGTAGGGAGGGGTGTGATATGGGGGAGAGTTAGCTGCTGTTTCTAGCAGGTTTAGTGACCACATAGAGGATATTATTATGTATAGTAAATGAACTGATACTTCTTTCTTCCACGTTCGTTGATAGATGTTTTAAAAAAGATTTATCGCTATTTTTTTTGTTGTTGAATAAATTTATCTGTTGCTTTTGAATAATTGTTGTTTCGTATGAAATGTAATAAGTTCTCTTTGTCATTGAAGTAAATAAATGTTTGACCGTTCCACACTCAAAAACAAACGTTCTTTCTCTCTCCCCCTCACTCTCTCTCTCTCTCTCTCTCTCTCTTAAAGTTTAAGGGGAGTAGAGAGAGGGGTAAAGCGTCATGTATTTAGTTTTATCGATTATTTCCGTAATTGTGGGTGAGTGTGAATGAAATAAATAGTCGTTGACCTAAGTTAGACAATTTACAAACATTCTTACAGACTTTGAGTCGAATCGGTTTGAAATTGTGCAAATGTATAAACATGGAACATGCACACACACACACACACACACAACAACAACAATCTGCCTTTTATAGATAATGATATATACTAGCAAATGCCCCCCGTCCATTGGACAGTGTTAGTTCTTGGTAGGACTGCAGTCTTAATGGTGAAATTCCGTCTTGTCGATGTTTAACATGGAGGATAATTTTACGTGATCAAATCTTTCAATCAACAATGAGACGGTATTCAAAAAGAGCATGTTTTATTTATAGATATCTGTCATTAAAATGTGAAAATAGAGAAATATCGAAAATAGAAAATAGAGAAAAATGAAAATATCGTTTTGAATGTCGTTTAATTGACTGAATGGTTGAAGAATCAGTACAAAAAGCATAAACGACAGTTCGGTTGACATGAAGGCAATCTGTAAGAAACTACATGTGTAATTGAATTATGAAATAACCTGGGGCATGTGGAAAGCTGTCCATTGAAATGAAAAAATGGTTGATTTCATCAATGGCCATTTGTTGGAAGAGTAACATTACCTATTGTGAAAAGTAAGTAATCGCAATAAGGACCAACCTGAAGGGGCTTTCAACTCCACGGAAAAACTATTGGAGGGCTGCCTTGTAAACCACATTTTTTGTCAATCTTCCGGGAGCGTAGTAAAAGAGATTGCCCGAGTTTCCAACTCTTGAACATCCCACATACAGTTGTCCGTGTGAAAAGCATGGAGTACTGAGGTCCAGCCCAACCACTTTTAGTGACTGCCCCTGGGCTTTGTTAATGGTCATTGCAAAACTTAATCGAATGGGGAATTGGACTCTTTTCATCGGAAAGACACAGTCAGTTGGAATAAATAGAACTCGGGAAATAAAAACAGAGTCGCTAGCGCCTTTCCCGTAATGATTGTAACCTCGAGAAAGTCATCCAACATTTGCATTATAACCAAGCGTGTGCCATTGCAAAGCCGAGGAGGTTCCAAGTTTCTCAAGAGTATGATGGGACTTCCAAGTCTTAGGCAGAGTTTATGCGGTGGCATTCGCGATGGCTCTTGTGAGTTTAAAAACTCTGTTGGATAAAACGTTACTTGCGTCGGATCCGTAATCGAATCAATCGAAGCATGACATCGCTCTTGGGAAGGAAGTTGACAAAGCAGACATGTGTTAAGAGCTTGGACGGTGGCATTTGTAGGAGCTAAGATGGCCCTTTCACACATCCATTGATGACTGACGTAATTTGTTGAGAGGTCGGGGTAAACTCTTGTGCAAATGTCCTCAGGGCTGGAGACGTAGTTACCGATGGTACTTATGTCAACCAAACCGTTTACGTCGATTGGTAAGTTCCCATTACCAACATCCAATAACTTTGAAGCAAAGTAATTGACACCGTCTTGTTGGTGGAGAATCGATCGCATGTTGATGGTTAACTTTCTCGACTGGACGAAGCGCCAAAGATGAGAATGTTTAATGCAAGCATCTATTTCATCAACTGGTTGGCCTTTTGGGACAATGGGAAGTGTTTGACGAAAATCCCCAGCAAGAAGCAGAACGACGCCACCGAACGGTTTAGAGTTGGAGTGCAGGTTTTGTAGCGTTGTATTGATTGCATCAAGTGCTCTTGTGGGACATTCTTACCTCGTCCCAGACAATCAATTTGCATTTTTGAAAGACAGCAGCCTCATCAGAATTCTTCTTTATATTGGTGGTCGGATTTTCAACATGGCCGATGTTAAGGGGAAGCTTAAATTTTGAATGGACTGTTCTGTCGCCGTCTAGCAGTGTTGCTGCTATTCCTGAAGACGCCATTGCAATGGCAATCTGTCCACGTTGGCGAACTTTGGCAAGATGGAGGTTGAGGAGAAATGTCTTTCCTGTGCCATCTGGCGCATCAAGGAAATGGCTGCCACCGTTGGTGTCTTCAAGCATGGTCAAAACAAAAGTATAGACATCAGCTTGGTCAAGATTCAAAAGTTTTTCTCTTTCTAGAACATAGGACAGAAGCCTGGCAGCCCCGTAGCATGTCTCCCTTAGTAGGGGGGGGCGGTTACAAACAGCCTCATTTTCTCTTTTAGGGGATTCCATACAGTAGTTCTTCAAGGGACGGTCACCCATTTACAAAAGTATATCTTCTAGAAATATGAGACCGCAGTTGTATATTTCAGGTGTAAACTGTAAATTCATGTGTGTGGACGCGAAGCGAGATTGCATTAGGATGTCCAAGCACATGCTGTCGCGATATTTCTCCCAGAAAGATGGATTCCCAAGACTGCAGTACACTAGCATAACAGCGAAAAGCTTACGAAGAGCAATTGATGACTGCAACATTGATGCTTCATGGAGGGCGTGGTCATAGTGATCATTGTCGAGAAGAGCTAATTTGGAGCAGGCTTCTTTAAATGTTGAACAAATATGGCCATTGGCGGTACGAAGGTCTTCAAAGGAAGTTGGACCTTTGACAACGTGCAATAGAAGACTAGGGTGAAAGCATTCTGAATTGAGCGGGTGAACTGTGTACACTCTTGAGAGGGCATCAGACTCACGCATCGAAGCATCCCTTTGTGAAATGCATCCTCGCTTTCTCCTTTGCAAACAGCGGGAAGATTTATTCCACGTATAGAATGTAGACAACTCCGCATAAAGAAGTGTTCTGGCAAGAGAGTCAGAAGTACAAAGTTCAAAGAATCCGGTAAGGGTCGTTCTTCGAGGTTGTCTTGCACAGTCAAGAATATTTTCTTGGTTAAAATACACCTGTTGACCATTCTCCAAATGAACGCTGAGGTGAATAACTGCAGGTTCACGTTCATGGATCGGAAAACCGAATATGCGCCAAAATGCCTCGTTAGAAGAGATGAAGCGTCCAGTTTGGAAAAACGTGACTTCATCAGCGTTATCAGTTTTAGCCAACTATTGGATTGATTTTACGGAGTTGCAGAATTCAACATTAATGTGGCTGAAAACATTTTACAAAGCACCTTGTTATGTGGTACAACCCATCGGTTGTCGATATTGAAATCTTGACCACCAACCATTGTTATAGCTGCCTCCTGTGGTGCCCTGCGACGGTATAAAGGGTAGCCATCATCACCAGTTTTGGTTTCATGGATAAGTTTAGTGGCTAACGCTTTGTATATTTCCCATTATCCATGCAGATTTAGGTGGCCTCGCGGTCCATGGATCATGTTGGCTTTTATAATTTGAAAAAAGACAGGGTCGTCTTGGGGATTTGGCAATTCAGCACTTATAACGGAATCAACACCAGTTGACATGAGCTTTTTTTGAAGCCAAAGGAGAATATGGGCATCTGGGAGTCCTCTCTTCTGCCATTCTACGGTGTACATGAAACACCTTACTGGTCCAAAAAGTTGTCCGTATTTTATAACATCCATCATTTTCATAAGTTTTAGGTAAAAGACTCTAGATGTGATATCATGCCTGTGTGAAGGATTTTGGCCATGAAGTAAGTGAGACTGGATGTTAAACCATTTTGGATTGCATGTGAAGGTGATGAAAATATCGGGACGGCCACAATGGCGGACATAGGTCAGAGCATCCTGCATTTTTTCATGCATGTAACGGGGTCCTCCAGAGTATGACGATGGGAGAATGACAGAAAGCCCAACATCCGAAGCAATAACCTGATCATTTCGGTTGACTTCGTCACGTAGAAGGCCGTATTCTTCTGAACGCAGTTCCTTTTGATGGTGTCTTATCCATTGGAGGCGTTCAATGTCAATCTGGAAAAGGAAGAAATTGTTGTGGTAAATATTGAGTGAACTGGCTAAGGAAATTTTCTGAACGAAATCATAAAATAAGAAATAGTTACCTTAGCAAATACGTCTACACAGTATTGATTGAGGAGCATCCGTGTTCTATGCAGAATGTTGATGTCGTTTTTGCGAACCATAAGCCTAAATGCATAAAATTCCTTTTGTAAAATGGTTTTCCGTGGTTGAAGATGCATTAAAGTTACCGGATTATACTTTGGCAAGTCAATGCGGTAGCCATCATCGCCAAAGGGGAACAGTAATGGATATTGGAGGGCATCATATGCAGGATGAAGTTCATTTATTTTTTGAAGACACGAGTCCTGCCATTCAAGAACAATATCACGGTTTGAAGCACTCCTATTAGGACTTGTTATAAGCACCGCAACTTCATCGGTTTGGGGTCTGTTAAAGCAACGCTGATGTTGCCCTGGTGGAGCGTGGTCACCTCGAATGACAACCTTGAATTGATTGGTGTTAGCATCTCTACGCTGAAAAGCAGTTTTGAAAATGGTGACGTAGGGGTTTATGGTATGAAGCATATATTGAAGGGGCTGCAGAAGAAAAGGTATTGTTCCTTTAGCAACTGAAGCTCTTCGTGCAGTTTCTTCAGGTCCGTTCCCCATAAAGTAAATCTGGAGAAAACTGTGTTCATCGCCATCTTGTGGAATAAGGGAGCCAATTTGATGGTAAATTTGGTCTTGCACTTTGAATGTGGGCATATACTTTCCATGTTTCATTGGTGTATTACCAAAGCTTGTCATTTGGAAAGCCGAATTGTAGGCTCTTATATTTCTAAGAAAGTGTTTAGAATCAGGGTGGTCTCCAAGCAGCAGAGAATTCAAAGGTTCGGCACTGACTTGTAAATGAGGCAATCTAACCATTCCATTGGAGCAGCATATACCGGTAGATTCTGCTGGCCACCTCATTGCGTTACAATAGACGCAAAAAGTTGACATGCTACCAATGATGAAATGTGGGTGGGAGGCGTAGTCCTCTTGGAGGCTGTAATGAAAAGACTTCTTAGACCAGTAACAGGAAGAAACCCTCGGAAAGACATGAGAACACATTTTCCGTTGAGAATCAGCCGCAAGCCTTGTTGCCCTTTGGTCAACAGTCTCTAAAGCACGGCTATTTGAAGTTGAAGCAGCATCGCAAGCAAGCCGGAGTTCTGCTTGTTCAGCAATCTGTAATGCTCTGGCCTTCGAAATAGAAGTAGCATTGCGAGCAAGCCGGAGTTCTGCTTGTTCAGTTGACTGTAATGCTCTGGCGATCGAAGTAGAAGCAACATTGCGATCACGCCGTAGCATACATTGTTCTTCTGTCTCGCTTGCGCGCAAAAAACGCAAAGCAAAAGCATTTCTTGGTTTTCTTCCAATGTGACTCTTGCTTTTTCGAGGCATTCTATGGAAAATCTGTAATTGAATAAATCCGAAACAAACCATTAACTGTCAACCAGAGACTAATATACTACAGAACCTACTGCAAATGTTCAATGTGCTATAAAGAAAATATCATTACAAACTGACTGATCACCGAGAAGAAATTGTGTAACACAATGCTGTAAAATATATGTATATGTCGTTAAGGAATTGTCGCTTATAGCAACTATATTCCGTGACATCGGCAATCAAATTACTGAGTACAATACTTGTCTACCTTGTAGGTTCTAGAAGTATTACAGTTCATCAGTGCTAATTAATAAAAGAGTCTTGTAATACACAATATACAGCGTCATCTAAAGTGGTTATGTTTCTTTTATAAAAACATCTCGCCTCCTCCTTTAGTAATGTGTAAAATTTTAAGAGATCGGATGAATAATACGCAAGTTATAATACTTTACACACACAGACAGAATGGGACTCGATCTCATCCAAAATCTGTAATTGAATGCATCTGAAACAAATCAAATCAAAGAAATTTACCTGGTTGCTGTTTATAGGACTTCTAATGAAGATTTTGAATGCAAAGTCCCATAAGGATTAGAAAAATGGCGGGCACTACAACGCTATGAGCTGTCAGTCGTGAAAGCAGCTGATGAAAGCAGGCGAAGGTGACGTCATTCGTCATCGTTTATTTCCGTATTACTACCACGCGTAAGTGGAGTTTTCACGCGTTTTTTAATTTTTTTAATTTTTTTTATTAAAGCATATCGATGTAAATGGAGTTACTTAAATGAAAATATAGGTGGCCCTTAAAAGGGCCAAATTATGGTTATCAAATTTTTTTCACCAACCCTATACATTTATGAAGAGACGTTTAGAAAACAAATTATTTTCACCAACCTTATTCAAAAGCATGGATACAGTGCCCATGGAGACAATCCCCACCAATCAGCAACAATCATCACCAACACCACCAACACCATGTGTAAATAAATAAACTTTAATCTTCACTTTGTGATAATACATGCATTTGCAAGTTGAAAAATATGAATTCTATAATATATCCAAGTGTTAATGGAATTAACCATCGCGATCTTTCCATCGCTACCGGTACTACAGCAGATACCATCAATTGGTTGAAAAATCAAGGACTTCTGAATACACAAATGGTCTGCCCTTCATGTGGTCAACGTATGTTGGAAGTAGCGAAACAAAATGTGTCAGATGGGATTATCTGGTCATGTAGAAGACCATGTAGAAAATAGGTGTCTATTAGAAAAGGCACATTTTTAGAAAATAGTAATTTGAAGTGTGAACAAATATTTTTGGGCAAAAGAAGATTTAGCCAAGAAGATTTCAGAGGAATGTCATATCGTGAATGTGGCCGTAGCAGATTGGCGAAATTTTTGCCGTGATGTATGTGCAGAGTATTATATGGCACAAAACATTAAGCTTGGCGGGCCAAACCGAATTGTCGAGATTGACGAAAGCGCCTTCGTGAGAAGGAAATACCATCTTGGCCATTCTGTGAAAACACAGTGGGGTTTTGGTACTTTGGAAAGAGGTACCAGAAGATGTTTTTTAGTAGCAGTAGAAGACCGGACAGCAGAGACACTTTTAACCATTATACAGGATTGTATATTGCCAGGAACTATAATATCTGATCTATGGCGCTCCTATAATACGATCGATCATCTAGGCTATCAACATTTGACGGTGAACGATTCCATCAATTTTGTTGATCCTGTAACATTTGCCACAACGAATCACATAGAATGTTTGTGGAAACATGTAAAGAATAGGAATAAAAGGGAAAACGGAACAGCCAGAAATTTGCTTCAAACCCATCTCATTGAATTCATGTGGCGTTATGAATTTAAAGGTGAAATTTTTCAAAAGTTATTAGAACATATTCGTCATCTGTATCCATGCTTTTGAATAAGGTTGGTGAAAAAAATGTTTCTAAACATTTCTTCATAAATGGTAAAAAAAATTTGATAACCATATATTTTTTATAAACTTAAATGTATGACTTGTTTTCTACATTGACTAATTAACTTAAATTTGTTTTCTAATTTGGCCCTTAGAACATATTCGTCATCTGTATTCATGCTTTTGAATAAGGTTGGTGAATAATTTGATAACCATATCATCATCATCATCATCATCATTTTACGTCCGCTTTTCCCTTCTTGCAAGGGTGGGACGGGAACTGATTCTGGCTTGATTTCTACAGCTGGATGCCCTTCCTAACACCATTTACAGTGAGTGCTGGGTGCTTTTTTGCCGTGGCACCTCCACGACCACCTTGCAGTGGAATGATATGGACCCCAGTCCCTATCATCTCATTTCTACAGCTGAGTAAACTGGAGCAATGTGAAATAAAGTGTCTTGCTCAAGGACACAACACATCACCCAGTCTGAGAATTGAACTCACAACCTGATTGCAAGGCCTATGTTCAAACCACTAAGCCATGTGCCTCCAAACTTAAATTTTATAAACTTGAATTCATGACTATGAAAATATAAATGAATAAATCAAATTTATTTGATAACCATGAGTTGTTTTCTAATTAACTTAAATTTGTTTTCTAATTTGGCCCTTTTAAGGGCCACCTATATTTTCATTTAAGTAACTCCACTTACATCGATATGCTTTAATAAAAAAAAATAAAATAAAATAAAAAACGCGTGAAAACTCCACTTACGCGTGGTAGTAATACGGAAATAAACGATGACGAATGACGTCACCTTCGCCTGCTTTCACAACTGACAGCTAATAGCGTTGTAGTGCCAAATGGCGAGATATATATATCTACTTATATATATAACCAGCAATTTCTCTGTCTGTCTGTCCGACAGTGGAAACACGTGTGTAGAGAGAGAGTGAGAGTGAAAGAAAGAGACAGACTACGAGAGGGGGATAGTGGGAGGGAGAGAGGGAGAGAGAGAGAGTGAATAGACGCTAAAACACGTGCTACAGAAACATTACCTTCCCCTCTCCACTGACTTTGGTCACTGAGGCCGAGGGAATCGCTGGTTGCTATAGAGACACCTTGCACAAGCCAGAAGTAACCAGTTCGAGGCGGTTCTGACTTGACACCATGCGAAGAAGGTTGCCATTGAATTTGTGGTTTGAAGAAGGTTGCCATTGAATTTGTGATTGTTGCTGCTGATAATAAGGACCATTTGAAGAAGGTTGCTGCTGATGAGGTAATTTATTAAACAGATTGCGCAGTTCCATAACCTACGTTTGATTTGTTCAATTTTTTTCTTCAATTTTTTTGTTGTTTTTTTTATTTCTTATTGAAAAAATATAAATAATAAAATAAGGTTAGAAATTTAAATACAATTAAATACGATTTAATTTCCATTTCCAGCAGCCAATGTCCAGTGTTCAATTTCATGAAAAAATTGGAAATAATTCAAAAAATTGAAGTTTAACTTTTGAACATTTGTTTTGACAATAAAAAAATATTTTCTTATTCACACCTAATGGTATGATTAACATTTCATAGGAATATTTTTTTCTAACCGCCAGTTATTTAAATATTATTAAAAATAAATTTTTTTTAAAAAAGAATGGAAGATTTTGTGGATTTTTTTAACACCTTCCAAGCCTTAAACACTAATTCTCGCGAATTTGTGTTTTGTAATGACCCTCAGGACGCTGCTATTGTTGATTCCAATAGTGCCTGGTATTCGAATATGTTAGTATACAATTTTTTGAATAAAATTAAGGCGCAATTAGAGCTGCCAAACAAAATTTTTTTCGGCTTCGGCCCATATTATATATATATATATATATATAATGGGGATGATGATGCTGATATACATAGTTACATATGTATATGCAATCTCCTTATAATATATAACCAGCAATTTCTCTGTCTGTCTGTCCGACAGTGGAAACACGTGCGCGCGTGCGAATGTTTTTTGCGCACGCGTAGAGAGAGTGAGAGTGAAAGAAAGAGACAGACTACGAGAGGGGGATAGCGGGAGGGGGGGGGGAGTGAATAGACACTAAAACACGTGCGCGCGTGCGAATGTTTTTTGCGCACGCGTAGATAGAGAGTGAGAGTGAAAGAAAGAGACAGACTACAAGAGGGGGATAGCGGGAGGGAGAGAGGGGGGAATTGAGGAGTGCTACAGAAACATATATACATTTCTGTGTGTGTGTAATATATATATATATACACACACAGAAATATATATATATATACACACAGAAATATATATACATTTCTGTGTGTGTAATATATATATATATATACACACAGAAATATATATACATTTCTGTGTGTGTAATATATATATATATATACACACAGAAATATATATACATTTCTGTGTGTATAATATATATATATATACACACAGAAATATATATACATTTCTGTGTGTGTAATATATATACTAGCAGAAAACCACCCGGTGGGTGGTTTTCTGCTATTCTAATATATATTTGTGAAATGGGCGGTGGTTGAAATTCAGATGTGCACGGTTAAATGGTAGTAGACGTGGTCGGACTGACAAGAAAATTTACACACCTATGTAAAAAGTGCCAAGGAAGCAAATAGACGAGGTTTCAAATCTCTAACTTGAAAAATGTGGTCCCTGGGGCCCCAAACCTATCGCATTCGGTGAGTTATTTCTCCCTGTTCTAATACTTTTGTATTATTTACAATTTCACACAAATAAAGCAGTAAATAAAGGATTATGAGTTCATGCAATTGACTTATGTTTCGTACTATATATATATATACACACATATATATATATATATATATATATATATATATATATATATATACATATATAATATATATGTATATATATACATATATATATATATATACATATATAATATATATATATATATATATATACATATATATATAGAGAGAATTCACAAGAATCAAAGCTATGTTCAAAGCATTTATTCACTTACAATTGTTTCATCCAAACCTAGGCTTGGAACCTTCGGAGTATTTTTCAATGTTTGTACACATGATTGACCTCCCTTCTAACGCAAGAGACATACAGATACATATGTATATATTGATGTACAGTGGAGTGACATATATTATATTATATTTCTGTATAGCAATTCAAATTCAAAATCAAAATCACATTAAAACAAAATCAAAGCAAAACTAAAATACAATCGGCAGTTAACATAGATAATGTAAGAGGATAGTTTGTTAGTCAGATGTAGTAGTTATTTTAGTTATTTTATGCGTTAGTTACACGTGGGGCATGCACGTGTGCCTCATTTATATATGATTATTGTGCGGCAGGGTGTTACATGTAATAGAAGCACTTAAAGCGGGTAAGTAAGAGTATTGTGGAGGTTGTAGTGGTAAGGTATTTTTTGTATATATGAAAACGCTTTAATAAAAAAAAAATATCAACTGTAATGTATGTATGCATGTATTTATGTGTTTATATGAGCGGGGATATGCAAGTAAATCTTACTTTGTGGACAGCTTATCCTTAGCATAATATTCATGCATATATTTGAAAGTTTTCAGGGAGTTGAATTACTGATTTTGGATCGGCAGCTTTAGCTTTGAAAAAATGAAATGTGCAGTGTAAACATTTTTTATTATTCCTCCGGGAATGAATCTTCTCTGCATTTTTCCATCTCTTTCTTTCTCTCTGGAAGAAATCAGCCGTAGTAAGACCTAAAAAAAATGGTTAGATACACCCTGACGCACAGTGCATCACGGTGGAGTTGAAAAGCAGACTCAGAACATGGCGTTGTGTGGAGGTGGCTCGCAGCCCAATGTTCCAGGGGGAGCAAAAGAAGAAGAAGAAGAAGAAGAAGTGAGCTGGAGTCCTATCAAATATGTAGGTTGTGTCTTAAATTGAAGGTTTAGTAGAAACAATTCATGTATAGTTTTGTACTTTTCTTTTTGTCATTCATATATAAACAAATCTACTATATAAATTAGAAGTGGTCGGACGTTGTATATGTAGGTATAGTCGGATAAACGTCGAAACGGCTTGGTGGAATGCAGCGAAAATTTATAGTTATGCAGAATGACCCGAGGAGGCGTTGGGTCGACTTTTAGGGTACAATCTTCCATGGATACGGAGAAAATCGATGAAACAGGAATTTCCCATTCAAATTGAACTGAGAGTAATTATTTCGAGAAACGTTGCAACCGAACGAAAACAGGAAGACGATATTTTGGTTCGTGAAGACGTTCCCTGGCAATGAACGGGAAAAAAGCGAGGATAATACGTCGTTATGTGGAGCGTAAAGAACAATTTCATGCAAAGATAAGAACAAGTTTATGGTATAAATGGAGTCGTTAGACTAATATTCTATTTTAAATAACAATGATTTCCAGCCACGGAGTTTAAGAATGATGTAAATAAAATTGAAAACGAAAAGGACAGAGGTTATTAAAATAGTAAAAGTAAATAGTGAAGAATTACACCAGTACATACGTATGCCCCGACGGACATACACATACATACGCACACACAAATACATACCCCCCACCCCCACCCACACACGAACGCACGCGCGTATATATAAACCTTATGCATTTCTACAGTATTTTCACCAAACTTAAGACATAGGTTACTTATGTACTCCGGATGGTCATGGGCACTGTCATTTTTCCAGATATTGATTATAGGGCCCCCCGGCAGATAACCCCTTTAACCACTTTAACCACTTCCTTGAAGTCGACTGAAGCACTGCAGTGCAATGCAACAAAACGTCATAACTTCTGGAGTTCGCAACCGATTTTCACAAAACTTGACACATGGGCTACGTTTGTCCTACAGATGAATGTGAACTCTCAGAATTGGCACATATTCGGTAGGGGACCCCTGGGGGCAGGAACCCCCTTTTGGAAAAAGCCGATGATTTTGTAAAAGAATAGTTTTCGAAGCAGCACTGAAGTATTGACATAAATGGTATACACAATTGCTATTTAATATCCGAGCATATATTTATATATATATAAATATACCTGTAAACATATGTATATGTTTATCTATGCATGTATGTATATATAAAATATATATATATATATACCTGTAAACATATGTATGTATTTATCTATGCGCGCATGCATATATAAAATATTGTCATATTTACCAAAATATTTTTCTAATATCGTATTTAATATTTTATATTGTCGTCTGCTTCTCTTCTCACAACATGTGGTTACTTACTGTCTCACTCTCTCTTTCTTTCCCCCCTCTCACACAGCCTCTTCTTTCTCTCTTTTTTTGCCAGTCCCTTGTCTCCCACAGCCTTCTCTCTCGCTCCCTTTTTTGTCTCTTTCTTTCTGTCACTGTTTCCCTCCTATAGACATTCTCTCCCTTTCTTTCCCCTCTCACACAGCCTCTTCTTTCTCTCTCTTTTTGCCTGTCCCTTCTCCCACACAGCTTTCTCTCTACCTCTCTCTCCCTTCCCTCCGGTTCCTTTTTTGTCTCTTTCTTTCTGTCGCTGTTTCCCTCCTACAGATATTCTCTCTCTTTAGTTTTGTGTCCCTCTCTCTCTTCTACTTCCTTCTCTTTCTCAATGTACCTCGTTTATCGGAGTTATGAGTAAAAACATACACACGTATACGTACAGATATAAATATACATTTTTATCTTTATTGTTTTACTTTATAACATCCCTGACTATTTTTACTGTATTTTAATTTTTTCATTTTTCATATATATTTTTATTCTTTATTTTTATTATTATATGTATCCATACCTTGTCTGACATTGTGTCTCACTATATCGCCAATTACCCTTGCTCATCTTTCAAATGTTCATGTTTGTATAAAATGAACATGTTTTCATTTGCACCCCTATAATGCTTAAAAACGTAAGATAGAAATCTGATTTTATTTTATTGCTCCCTCTCCCTCTCCTTTTCTTGCTCTATCTCTCCTCTCTCTCTTACTTGCTGTCTCTCTCTCCCACTTCTACTTAATGAATTCCTATACAAGGTTCTCTTATTCGATTGTTTACTTTCAACTACTCCCAGTATGTGAGTGGCCAGAAGTAAATAAAAGTTTGAGAAACTTGTTGAAACTATAAAACGAATGAAATGGTAAAAATGCATTACATAATGAAGTTGTGAAACAAAAACTATATTTTAAACGACACTTAAAACATTTTAAACATCAAAATATTAAAACTTCATAAATATATTTTATACTCATGAGTATTTCAAAACCACACCATCTAAACATAATGTGTTGATTAGCTACCTCAGCTTATAAACGGGTTTTCGATTTTTGCCCATTTCTCAGGCATAAAATAGGAGCTTAGATTATATTTAGATCAGGTGATATTTGAGTATATATGGTAATGTCTCTGTTATGTCTAATTTAGGGAAAAGAGAAAAAAATAGAGAGGATAACAAAATATTATCAAATTCTGGATATCACTATATATGATTACCACATTGCTCTAGATTCAGCAACCCTAGAAAAAAGAAAAAGATGTACCATTATATTAATGACTTTCTGTTTCTATTTCAAATGATATAAACTCATTAAGCTCGAAATTATATATATATAAGAAGAAATTAAAAGATGGTTAAAAAAGTTCCATATATTTTATTATGCGCATTTCGAAAACAACATCATCCTGTGACAAAAAATTGTGTTCTCATCAGATAAAATAAGGTAATGTGATATGAGGCCTAAAAACACTTGTCAACAGGAAAGTGCAAAGTCTACATATGACAGAAATCTAAGAGTAAGAAAAAGATACGAATATAGAAGAAAAGGAAAGAAGGAGAAAAAGGAAAAAGAAAGAGAAGAGAGGAAAAAAGGAAAAAAAGAAAGAAGGAAGAGAGACACTTTTGATCAGGAACGCTGTCAAAATGAAACAAGCTGTAAATAACGGTTAAAAAGTAAATTGATGGGTGTATGTGCGAATATTATAGAAGGTATTCAAATATTAGAGGTCTAAAATATAGAAACTGGGTATATTATTTTATATTGGGTTTAAATACTAAAAATTGGATTAAGAAGTGTAAAAATGTATTAATAAAATAAAATTAAAAAAATTAAATTAAATTAAAATAAGTATAAAAAAGATTTTTATAAAATAAAATAAAATTAAAAAATAAAAAGTCTACCTATGTCAAAATTAAAAATTTCTATTAAAATTCTATATATGTAGGGTATACTATTTAATTTATATTTTATATCAACAAGTAAATAAAGGAAATTGCTAGAATGATTTATAAACTTAGAAAAACATATGACGCCATAGTTTGTTTACAAAATTTGCGAAGGTTTGAACGAAAATCTAAGGCTATAGAAAAAAGGTCAAACAGATTAAAGTTTAAGCAAAGAATCGCTGCTTAACGGTGAAAGCAGTGATTCTTTGCTTAAACTTTAAACTGTTATTTTAATAAATATTATAGCATCTACTTATTCTGACAAGAATCGAAATTTCTAATCGTCTGCAAGTGGTGGACATTTGTTATACTCTGCGCAATCCATAAAAGGGAAATAACTCGTCTCTCAGCTCTATTTATACATTTAAACTGAAAAATCAATACATTACAAATTCGATTTTGGCGTGGGTTGATTTGAAAATGTTTTTTGACCGATGTCTCTGCTGGACCGTCATCTATAAGTGTAGCAATTTCAGCGAAATTTGAACGTACGGTTTAAGAGATGTGTGCCGACGGTTTTAGTAGACAGACAGACAACCTCAGTTTTATATATATAGACTAGCAAAAATCAACCCGGTGGGCGGTTTTCTGCTAGCAAATCTAGTGTATATACTGATATTGTTGAGATTTGGATGAGAAATGTTTTCGGCACCACATGTTCACCGTCTCTCGGTGTGTCTTTTATGCATGTATAAATATATATGTTATCTATACGGTGAAATCTTTGAAATAAATATGTTAAAACGAAAAAGGAGAAAAAGAGATTAGTGACGGAAATATAAACGTTATGATATAACGATGGAAATATATCTTCAAATGGTCCTTGGCATGGTTCTCAAGTCAGAACCGCCTCGAACTGGTTACTTCTGGCTTGTGCAAGGTGTCTCTATAGCAACCAGCGATTCCCTCGGCCTCAGTGACCAAAGTCAGTGGAGAGGGGAAGGTAATGTTTCTATAGCGACAGTGTTTCTCTTGGTAGTACCAAAGTGGAGAAAGGAAGGGGAAGGTAATATTTCTGTAGCACCTACATTTGAGTTTTAGGGAAGGACAGACAGACAGACAGACAAACAGAGAAATGCCCATGTATTTCTGGGTGTGTATATATATATATATATTACACACACAGAAATGTATATATATTTCTGTGTGTGTATATATATATATATTACACACACAGAAATGTATATATATTTCTGTGTGTGTATATATATATATATTACACACACAGAAATGTATATATATTTCTTAGAACAAAATTATTATTAATGTTTTGCTGTTCATAACAATTGGAATTGAAAAATTACTTTTGAAATTATTAGTTATTTACTAATGCTTAGATATGTAAAAATGAAGCAATGTTTCTAATAATTGTTTCTACTTTTGGCACAAGGCCAGCAATTACCCAGTACATTACTGGTACTTTATTTTATCGACCCCGTGAGGATGAAAGGCAAAGTTAACCTCGGCAGTATTTGAACTCAGACCGTAAAGGGACGTAACTCCATGCTATGAAGCATGGTGTCCGACTCTCTACAGATTCTGCCAATCCACCACCCTAATGTCTGTACGTAATGAGGGAGTGAGAGGGGAGAGAAAGAAAGGCAGAGGTGAAGAGACGAAGTGACTCTCTCCTCCTCATCCTCCCCATTCGTCACAGCGATAGAGGGGAGGAATGTTAGTGTGTTACAAAGAGAAAGAGTGAGAGTGAGAGAAACAGACAGACTAAAAGAGAGGGATAGCTG